>JBBBDQ010000797.1:112500-457500 GCA_037127315.1 Ascarosepion bandense
CAGGAACCGACGGGAACCTTTTCTTTCCATTAACAAATCAACTTAACTTTTGTACTTGACTGAATTTCCAATCCGAGAAATTATGAATACAAAATTAAGTAATTTCTCATATACTCATAATTCTTTTCACTTTGTCTATAGTTTGCAATAAGTCGAGTCTAACCTTTTTGACCTTTTTTATTTTCCAAAGGTGTGTTTTGCTTTGGATTTCGCTGGAATAAGTTAAATAAAATTTTCCGTCTTATTGTTTTATCATTCTCAGATAGCATCTGGTGAAGATCTCTCAACACCGTCTATTGATAACTTGACCCTCATTCATGTCAGCTATCGTATGCCGAAATTTTAACTGGGAACTATAGTTAACAAAAATACAAATTTCGATAATCACTTTCCGTAGCTGGGAATTGATTAATAATGTCTCGTTCTTAGCAAGGTGAATTTTGACACCTGACCTCTCCAGCTTTATTGTCGAGAATTTAGAAAAACAAAAATCTTTCTCAGTTGTGTATTGTTCGTACACAATATTATTCCTGTCAACAACTTTGCCTGACATTTGTGACCTCGACATTTATGACCTTGACATTTATGACCTCGACGAGCTCCGCTGTTTTATTCTAAATGAAACAATTACACTTGTTAATCTCTGATTCATATTTATTTTTAGTCCATTTGGAAATCTTTAGGGAAAGTGAATTTTTTCTCAACTAAAAAATATCGTCTTTTTTATTTTCCTCTGCTCATATTGGAACAAAATAATTTTTCTAACTTAATGTTTTTCTATGTGTATAAATTAATGATAATAAAACTAATATAATTCTGCCATGTTAAAACTTGTTATATTAGGTTTTATATGTAGATATATGTGTGAATACACACACACACACACACACACATATATATATATATATATATATATATATATATATCTTAGGTGCAGGTGTATTTATGAACTCATAGATGTAGATGATCATATATGTATGTATAACTGTATATATGAAGTATGGAAATGGTTGAATGTTTATGAAATTAGCCTTGTGTCAAACATAATCGAAATCCCTACAACTTTAGGTTTATCATAATCATCAGAAGGTCGGAGGAATAAAAGTATTTCGTTTGTATGTTAAAGTAGAATATTATTAACAGAGCAGCATAACATCAATTTATAGAAGTTAAATTTTCAAAGACAAATATTAGTAAGGAGTTAAGTTAATCTAGAGCTTGTAATTTTAAGTAGCATTTCTAGTTGTAAGTAGCAGATTGTGTTTAATAAAGTCTGTGTTCCTTTCCTTCTTGTGGCCGGTGGGAATGTAAAAAGGAAGGTAATGCAATAAAGGAAAATTGTACTCATCGGAAGTTATTATTTAGGAGAATATTAGAATATTATTGTTGTTGTTGTTGTTGTTGTTGTTGTTGTTGTTGTTATCGTCTTCTTTGCTGACTGCGAGAATGCTGAGAAATAAGAAGAGATAAAGGAAATTAGAACACGAGAAGAAGGAGAACGAATGTGTGACGGGACCTAATGTCCGGTTCAGTGGTTTTAAGTTTTTGTTACATCTTTGCTGTGTCGTCTCTAATTTCTGCTTTCCTCTGACTGATTGATTCGACCTTCTTTCTCTTATGCCGATTCACTTTTTCACATAAACGTTAACTTTTCGCACAGTTTTGCAAATCGCTTTCTTTCATTATTTAGAACATTAACTTGACATCGGATCGCGTAATTTGGTTTCGTCTTTTTCTTTCAGTAACGGTTCAATTCTTTTCCTATTCGTAAAAATTTAGATTTTACACGGAATCGTGAAATTTGTAAAATATGAGGAGAATAGATTTAGTTTTTTATACGTATTCACCACATCACTTCCCTCCCATTTGAGGTAATCTACCTTAGTATATAAATAAGTAGTAGTGATATATGTTTTGTCATAGTAGGTTGAAATTTGTTTCAAAATTGTTGTTCATTTCGTCGCTAAACATTTAGTGTGAAAACCACAAAAGTAAATATGTTTAGTTTCTTCTAACATAAGAATGAGAAAAGTAATCAAACAATGTGCATTGTGGTACAGTGGATATCGGCTCGGAACGAGATATCGGGGAGCCGAGTTCGAATTCCAATTGAATCCATTGCATTCACTTACGCGCAAATACCCTTCGGAAAGGTATTAATTAGTCTATTCCCTCCAGTTATGGGTTAAATAATAGAACGGATTGGGTTCGATAGCCTTGGTTGGCAACCAGTCTACCGCAGAAAGCAATGACAACCTACTGCGGTATAATCTTCTACCTTGTCAGTCATGTCTGTTTTGAGACATGATCACCCAAGCGTGTTTCACTTATGGCAGGTAACTGACTGAATCAAACATTAAAATGGCTCTTAGTATCGATGTTGAATAGAGTTTATTTTTAATTCCGCTGTTCACATTTGAGGTTGATAATGCATCGGCGTATAATACGATATGAAAGTTGTTCAAAATGCATGCGATATTAAGATTCGATGAATATTCAGGAAAGAAAATTTGCATATTCAATGATCGGACACGAAGTAGTATTCAAAAGCGTAAAACAGGTTGACAGAGTTGGTTTCAAATAAAGTTATAAGAATGTATTCAATATGGATATCTAAATTTTGCAAATCGCTTCCTTTTATTGGTTAGAACATTAGTTTAACATCGGATCACGAAACACGGCTTCGTCTTTTTCTTTCAGCATGTGATCAATCCTTTTCCTATCCGTCAAAATTTAGATGTTACACGGAATTGTAAAATTGGTAAAAAGTGAAAAGAATAGAGTTACCTTTAATCTCGTCCAGGTGAAGAAAACTCATTGTTTTACTATTTTTAGTGCCATGGGATTTATTTTATTAGGAACAGTGTTCAATATAATAAATAATATAGAGCTTAATATAATCATATAGTTATGAATTAATTGTACATTGCGACACGGAAACTTCGGGTGTTTCGAGATTCTCTTCATGAAGAAGTGCTAGATGTTTGTTGTACAAATGATTTACATTTGAATACAAAAACTTTCGGTTTACTGTTTGTGGATGTGGGAAGATATAAGATTTACATGTGTGTTTCTTTTATCTAATCAGAGCGGAGATTCATTTTGGAATTTGGCCCCAAAGAATACATAACTTTTTTCTTTTTTCCTCCTTTTTCCCTTTCCTTTTATATATATATATATATATATATATATATATATATATACACACACACACACACACACACACACACACACACACACACACACACACACACACACACACACACACACACACACACATATATATATATATATATATATATATATATATATATATGCTATTAAATATAAGAGACAATGAATGTCTATTATGTGTAATCATGAGCCGTTCTAAACGTCGTATTTTTGCTTTAATTTCAGTTGAAAATAAAGAAAAAATTCTCCAACAAACCAATAAATAATTATCCAAATGTTGGAGAATTTTTGTCTTTATTTTCAACTGAAATTAAAGCAAAAATACGACGTTTAGAACGGCTCATGATTAAACATAATAGACATTCATTGTCTCTTATATTTAATAGCATATGTTTAGAAAATTACTTGCTGCCTCGATATATATATATATATATATATATATATAAAGTATACCTAGTGAGCCAACAAACCTACTAAGGTTTCGCCTAAGCGGATCGTCAGAGCCAGCTTTCCCGGACAATCCGCTTAGCTGAAACCTTGGTAGGTTTGTAGACTCACTAGGTATACTTTATTTATTTTGCTCTACCTAAGTATTGAGCACTTTTTTGTTAGTTGATTACTCGTCTGGGTTCTTTTCTTTGGGCTCCGTGCTGACTCGGTCCGAATCCTTTTGACTGATGTTCATGTGCTTGGCTCTTTCTTTTTTTATATAACCATTTTCCTTTCCACGTAGATCCGCGGAGAGCTTTTTGACACGAGTGTAGTTATAAGTTTGTCTTTCTTAGTTTGCAATTCTTAACCAGCTCCTCCCTTATTTAAAACTTCCAGTTATGAGTCCTAAAAACGATGGAAAATAAGTTTTAATAATACATATATAATAATTTAATAATTTAATAATACATATATAATAATTTAATAATACATATATAATAATTTAATAATACATATATAATAATTTAATAATTTAATAATACATATATAATAATTTAGTAATTTAATAATACATATATAATAATTTAATAATTTAATAATACATATATAATAATTTAATAATTTAATAATACATATATAATAATTTAATAATACATATATAATAATTTAATAATAAATATATAATAATTTAATAATGCATATATAATGATCACCTAAAATTAGTTAATATAAAATACATACAATGTTCACGAAAAAGATATCCCTAATCATTTCTTTATTTTAATAGACCACATCTTTACAACGATTGTTTGAACGAGATAACTCGTTTTTCTTGCTTTTGTCCTTCCCACAATGTTTTGAACGATCTAATTTCGAGCGTTCTTCTGGTATACAAACCGTTACAAGTAGAGATCTTTTTTCTTCAAGATGTTGGCTGTCATAGCTATCCAGAACTTAATGTCCTTTGTAATTCTTAACAATTTGTTATCTTTTTGTTATATCTCCTAAACTTTTTTTGCCTTCCATTTACTCAAGCTCGTTAGGCTGTTTATGTGTTTTTCTCTGTCCCTTTTGCCATTAACTGTTCATTTGAGTATCAAATTTTCCAAGCCTTCTTTCTTCACGATTTGCTCCAGAAATTTCAACAGTCTCTTCCTGATGTTAAATATAAATGTTCTTTTGGATTGCATTTTCTCTAAATTGTGGATCGTCGTCGCCATTTCATTGTGGAGTTGTGGCGAAACCTCGCCGAAAGTGTGTAGTGATCGGTTTGTGCGGGAAGTAAGACACGAAACAAGATGGTTGGTTCAAAACAGTGTATTAATATAACAAGAAACAAGATATTCAAAGAAGTGTTAATAAGTAATATAGAAATAAGTAAGTCCGAAGGTATTATTACGCTGCCTGACTAGTAGCTGTCGTTAACTGCTTCCGTTAACTGCTGTACTTGACTGCCCGTAACTAAATCTGTACTAGCTATTCTTTAACTGCGGTATTTAATTGCCTTCCCACTTAAGAGAAAATGTGGCAGAAGACCTTTTTAGTATGGGTAATCCGGGCCATAAAGCCCGGCCAAAAATTTATGTCTGATTTTCCCCAGACGAGACTCTACACTCTGTCGGAGCCAAGATTAGGTTATTACTCTCCGCTTTCGAGCGGAGAGTTCGACAATACGCAAGGCAGTTAACTGCTCCTTAACTACTCTCTAGAAGTCACTCAGGTAATTTATACATAACCAAAGGAAGAGTTCATTCCTCGTAGGAGGGTTGAGGCAACCTATCAATAAATAAAAAAATGGCGGAAAATTTAAAGCTTGTTTTTTTTGCGAAAAATTTCGGATTCCAATCAATATAATTTTTGTTTAAAATACACCAGTGTATTTTGATTATTGGAATTACTAACTTTAATCCCTTGGCTTTCAAATAGACCTAATTTTAAAGCTTGAAGATAGATTAATTATTTTTAAATTTTAAATTTAAATTTAGGTATCTAAGAATTGATTGGAGGTACCTAGCCTAATAGCTATAGTGCTCAAATTCATTTTCACTGAATGAGCGATATATATTCTTTACTACTCGATGACATAATTATTGCAAAAAAATAAAATAAGACACTTTTGAAAAGCAAACACGCTGCAAGAGCTTTCATAATTGCTAGTAAAGTTTAATGAATTGGTAATACAGAGAATGAACTGAGGTGACGCTGCTTCATTATTCTCCCTCTCCTGAACTGACCCCACTTCAGTTAAAGAAAGTATCGAACTTCATTTTAAAAAAATATAACCTTGATTTAAAAAATAATAAAATTAGCAAGATTTTTCTTTTATAGTATTTGTTTTTAATTCTGAGGTGAGGTAGTATTTACATTATTTACATTGTTCAGTCTGTTGTCCTCATCTTTATTTCTATGTTTGCGAGGTTTCTACGCTCTGGCCTTCTTCAGATGCTAGAAATTCAGAGAATTAACTATATAGCACCCGGAAGTTGCATCGCATATGGATTGAGAATTATATACCCCAGTAATCAAAATAAAGGGTTTTTGTTCAAAATTTCTAGCACCTGAAGAAGGCCGGAGCGTAGAAGCTCTGAAACGTTGTAAACTGTTATGTCGCCAAGTATAAATGAATAACTCAACAACAGAATCAGAATATAAGTTGTATTCAGCGGAAAGACGGTTAGTAGGTACAGAAATGATTAGTAATATTTACAATAGAAAAGATACAAGAGTTCAATCCGTCGTAAGACGTGTGTATAACAGATTACTTCCGGTACGCCACCGGAAGTGTGACTAACTCTTCACTGACTCGCACTGACTCAAGTGACTCTCTACAACTCTGTACGATCTCCCTGTAGAGAATCCACCATTGCTATATATAGCAATGGGAACAGTCCATTATGTAGTCAAATAGGGGCGGCGCCCTAACATAAACATATCAATAAAGATGAGGACAACAGTCCGAACAAAATAATTATTTTATTGTTCTTGTTTTATATAAAAATGAATTTGTTTCCATAGACTTAGAAAATCAGTATTAGAAACGATAATTTTCGTATAGGTTCGAACACCATCCCTAGGTATTTGCGAGAGATATTGAACTATTTCGTCTACGAATCACCATCCTGTCGACTCCTTCGTCACCAGCCATCGTTATCATCTACGACTTTGTTAACTCAATCGATTTTGCTTCAACACCAGAACTCATATCTTCACCTTTTAAGTCAATCCAATCAGGACGCATGGCTGAAAAAAAGGCAAACAAAACAAGAAACGGTATTTAATGTACGGCTGATTACATTGAATTGTTAATCTCAACAATGAGGGACGACAGATACCAATCGGTCGCGGCATGAACACATTTCTTTCCCGTTAGAATCTAATAGCTTCTTAAGATGTTTGACTATTTTAATCACATTTTTGTATTTCATCTTTCGCCCATACACATGTTTAGTACACTCGTTCTACGCAGTACAAAGATAAAACACAGTAACAACAACAATAACCTCAGCAGCAATAACAGAAACAACAACAACAACAACAACAACAACAATAATAATAATAATAATAATAATAATAAAGCGAAAACTCTAAGATACCCATCAAGAAGATGCAAATGAGGAAAGAAAATTTGATGATGAAAAATTTAAAGCAAAAAAGAAATTAAAGTGCACGAACAGCCATAGAAAAGATGTCCAAAAATATCGTCTGTACTTAGAAGATACTTGCAAATACATTATTAATTCGAGCTGGAAGAAGTGAATCAGGAACAATTGTATCAAGTCGCAAATCGACAAAAGCCAAGTAAAAACAGTAGATACTGCAAAAAAAAATGAGAGTATAAGGATTAGACACTAAACAGAATCGTAACAGAATGAAGGAATACAAAAAGAATATATAAACCAAGCACGGCAGAGTAAAGGTAACTGTGTCAACGATTCTGGTTTTTATTACCCGAACAAATGATATCAGCAAAAATCAGAGGCTGACAAAGAAAACAAAAAGGATAAGACATTGTAGAACGTTGTGTTTATTCTATAGAATCCACATCTAATCTGAGAAAGAACTGTAGTGACATTACAACTTTATGCAGTGAGTATTGCTAATCGTTGAAGGGATATATTTTACGATAGGGAGAATGTTTACATGATAGTGTAGCGACAGGATTTTAACAGAATGTATATACAGGGTAGAACAGTGAGAGTACTGTGGTATGGTACATATCTACGAGATAGTATATTTGGTTGGTTAGTTGTTTTGTTTTTATGGCATATCAACCTCGGCGGATCATGTATTGCAAACTAAATTTTATTTATTTCATTGCTAGTAATACCTTTTCCTTTCAACAATTTATTGTTGTTTTTTATATAAGTTTTTGTGTCTAGCAATACTTTTTTCTTTTCGAGTATCAAGATTCATTGGGATTTGTTTTTAAGGGCAGGGTCTCCAATCCTACCCTGTTATTTAACCCATAACTGGAGGGAAGGGACGGATTAATACCTTTCCCAAGTATACCAGTGCTTAAGTGAATGCAGTGTATTCAACTGGAATTCGAACTCGGGTCACCGATTTCTCTTTCCAAGCCGATATCCACTGCACCACAACACACATCCGTCACTAAACGCTTACAGCACCTGGTATTCCCAAGCGATCAGCCATGTAAGTACTGACCAGGCTCAACGCTGCTTAACTTCGGTGATCGAGCGAGAACCAGTGTATTCAACGTGATATGGCCGTAAGCAGATAGTATAGTGATAGTATCGTAGTAAGATGTATATTTACGTGATAGAGACAGTATTCCGATAATACGAGGGTCATTCAAAAAATAAGGTGAATTTGTTGGTATAAGGACTTCTAATACAGATAGAAGCTTACTTTTTTCAACGTAGTCTCCCAGCAGTGTCATAAACTTTTCCTATCTGTGTACAAGCTTTCGTATTCCCTCAGCGTAAAAATCTTTGGACTGATGTCTCAGCCAATCGCTCACAGTACTTTTGAGGTGAAAGTCTGAAGGGGCAAGGTCTGGGCTATAAGGGGGATGAAGGAGCAGTTCCCAGCCAAGCTCGTTGATGGTCTGCACTGTTTGGGAACCTTTGGCACCTACCGGCAGCTGACCTTCGAGTAGGCAAGGTCATCATGGACAATTTTGTGTGCTGTCCCATCAGATAGGATCAAAGTACTTGCAATGTCATCCACTGTCACTATTCTGTCAGACTGAATGATACGATCGCCTCAGGCGACCTCACTTCTGTAGACCTCCCAGGCCTGTCTTCATCCTCAACACTGCTCCGTCCTTCTTTAAACAATTTAGCACACTTGTAAACAATTTTTTTGGCTGAAACGTGTGGCACCATACAGGGGTTGACATTCTCCTATGGATTTCAACTGGTTTGCACCCTTCAGCAACCAAAAACTTGATAACTGACTTCTGTTCAATCCTGGAGGTAGGTCATCTTTGTTAATCTCCAAAATTCTCAAAGTTTTTCTTTCAATATGCAAAAAATTCCCTTTTAAAAAGAAATAAAGGAAAAAATTTAAAAAAATGTAAGCTGCTATATGTATTAGAAGTTCTTATACCGAAAAATTCACCTGATTTATTGAATGACGCTCGTATGTATATTTACGTGATAGTATTGTAGTAGGATGCATAATTACGAGATATTATAAAAATAGAATTGTGATAAGATGTATATTTATGTGATGGTAGAGTGATAGTATTTTACAGGATGTATCTTTATGTTATAATATTGCATTAGGAAGCTTAATTACGTGATAGTAAAATGATACTCGTCTACGGCTATATCGTGTTGAAAGTATTTTTTTTTTTTTTATAAGCGTTTCACCCCGAGCAAGGCATGTCACTGCCACTACTGTGCAGGGGGCTACGTAGAGTGGAGAAAGGCTGGTTAAATATAGGAAATAACAGAGGGTGGGTGATAGGCGGGTGAGGATACCGAGAATGAGGGTTGGGTAGATGAGAGTGTTGTGAGAATAGTTGGGAGTTAGTGTGATAGGAGGTGTCTATTGACCCTACATTTAAACACCTGGAGATTGTAACTGTCGGGAAAGCAGACTTGTGGAAGGGAGTTCCACAGGCGGGAAGCGCGAGAAAAGAAGCTGTTGGAGTAGAATTTACGGTTACATCTTATTTGTTTAACTGTAAAAGGGTGGGACCTAGTTGCTAATCTAGTATCTCGTGTAAATTCGTGCTTAGGCGGCACCAGTGATCTAAGCTCATCGGAGCAGAAGCCATGAAAGTACTTGTAGAAGAGGCACAGGGAAGCTACATCACGCCGGTGTGAGAGCGGCTGCAGTCGGTCTGCCAAGTCAGTATCAACCACGTTACAGATCCTCCTTTGTATTTTGTCAAGAAGCCCAAGGAGAGCAGCAGGGGCACCCGACCAGATATGGCAGCAATATTCAATACACGGGCGGATGGTAGATTTGTATATGTGCAGAATAGTTTCAGGTGGGAAAAATTTCCGGGCCCTGCACAGAGAGCCGACTTTCATAGCAGCAGATTTGGCAATGGATTCAATATAGTCATTCCATTTGAGGTCCGCCGAGAGTGTAAGGCCAAGGAGGCGTAGTATTTTACTCTCTGGGAGGCTAGCCTGTCTCATGCTAATGGGAGGTAGATGCGATTGTCTATGGTGGTTAGTTGATAACTGCTTTGTTTTGGAGGCATTGAAATTTACCAGCCATTTCCCACCCGGCTTTTTGTTGTGTGGTTTAGGGTAAAAGAACAAAGGATAACATTTGTTCCTCCGTGATATCTGTTAGTTCTTTGCTTCTTGGATTTACTGCTTTCCAGCCCGAGTTTATAGCTCGGGCCAGCGTAAAAGTAGCGTCTAACAACGCGAAACACCGGGAAGCAGTGATCCGGTGTTCGGCCACTTTGTGGCAATGGCCACAGATGGGCCGATGGAAAGCGTTCCTCCCACCACGGCGTCGGTGGGAGGAAAGGAGGGGGATTGGGCTCTACCGCCTCGGGATAATCCCCCTTCTACAGTACCAGCAGTGACACTAGCAGCAGCTCCAGCATCCCCCTTACCTTCGACCTCTGGGTGGAAGGGAGGCAAAAAAATGTCGCTAAAAGGGGAGGATTATTACGAGAAGATTGCTAAGGACTACGCGGATTACATTAAAGGAACAGAGCTCGTTTCGGTGCCGGATCAGTTGGCTCAAATAGAAGCGAGAGTCATCACTCTGTACACTAAGGACCCGAAGACAAAGAAGTTGGTCGGCGTTCCTCGGGATACACTCGAGGAGGGGCTACAAGCCCTAAAAATTAGAGCGTTGGCCGTGGCGAGGAGAGGCAGTGCCATGTGGGACGTCCTGCTTGGCTCCGTACAAGAAGCTAGAAACCTAATTGGTGTGGTCTTGGAGACCAAAACTCTCCTGATCAATACGGAGTACATGGGTACTAGAAAAGTTAAGGTCACCCTGCATGGCGTCCCCATGGACATTGCCGAGGATCATGTTGGCGCCTTCTTCGTGCAATATGGAAGAGTGGCCGAAGTCTCCTCGCTGCGGTCCAAGGCCGGTTTTCTCACGGGCGACATGACCCTGCAGGTGACCCTGAATAAGGAGAATATCGCCAAAATTCCCAACATCCTCACCTGCAGGGGTCGTTCGATTTTTATAATCGTAGAAGGCAGAAAGCCTTGCTGTTGGGTCTGTGGGGCGGCGGAGCATGTCGCAAAGATCTGTCCATCTAAGAATCCCCCCCCAAAGGCCCAACCAGCCAAGCAGCAGCAGCCAGCTAAGGAAGCAATGAAGACAGCCTCTCCTACACCAGTACCAGCAGCCAGCAAGGAGGGCGATTGGCAGGTGGTGGCGAGGAAAAAGGCGAAAACGCCGTCTCCGGCTAAGGTGCCGGCAAAGGTGCCACCGCCTGTCAAATCACCCCCAAAACAAAAGGAGACTACCTCAAAAAATACGCCCGCCAAACAGGAGAGGGAAAGGGTTTCCTCCCCCAAAAAGGACGAACCGATGGAGGTAGGGAGAGCGTCGTCTTTGAAGCGCGGGAGAGAGGAAGAAGAGGAGCAGCAGGACAAGCTAAAAAGCAGAAGAAGGGGCAGGAGCTCCGAAAGAAGCAATCATGGGAACAAGTGCGCATCATTGCCGGTTTCCCCGGTCAGACACACATATGCCGACAAGGCAAGAAGCCTACCATCTTCCCCGCGCAAAGCCTCCCAGTCCCCAACCTTCAATTTGATCCCCTTGAAAAAACAGACTTCTGCAACACCCACTCCCTCCCCTTCTCCTATTCCCACTCCCTCACGGGCAAAAAAGAAGAAAGCCCTCCCCCAAGGCGACGCTTTGTGTAAAGTAGATGAGGACATTGTGGAGGAGTGGTCTTCGCAGAGGCGAAAACTGCTGAAGCCACTCCTCAAACTGACTACAGTAAAAGAAATGTCCACGGAAGACCCAACAAACTTTCCCCAGGCCCCAGGAGTCATTACCCTCGTAAGAAATACCGGGGGTAACCTGAGGGTCTGGGACCATATAGAAGACGCCAAGAAGCAATACCCTAAATTGAGGATGGCAACAATGCATACACCTGAGCTCAAAAAAATGGGCAAAAATTGTTCGGGGAGGTTCCCGGTTATCCTCCACCCCTGCTTATATAGGGTGGTAAAGCTAACCTACCCCACGGACGTCGGCGGTATTGTCCTAGACGGACGGATTACGTCCGATATAGGTACAGGGTCCCTAGGACAGTCCGTCGGGGTCCCATCCACCAGAGATTTTTTCCCCGTATGTGACTAGTGCCTTTGTTGCATGTTCTTTGTTTTTCTTTTTCAGAGCTAAAAGATGTCTATTAAGATAGCCAGCTTGAATGCGAAGGGCCTGAGGGATCGGGGTAAGGCGGCTCGCCTGCTTCGTGACCTCTTGTCCTTCGGCGTGGATGTGGCCGCGATCCAAGAGACTCACTTTGTTTGCGAAGTCGACTCGTGTGTGCTGTCTAACGACTTTGTCGTCTATTCAGCATATGGGAGCCGGCAAGCCAGAGGTGTTTCTTTGCTGGTCAAGCGTACCCTGGACGCGAAGGTTGACCTTGTCCATGTCGGTGCCGAGGGCCGGCTGATCGTGGCCGATATTGCAGTGAAAAGCAAATTGTTCCGGCTGATTGTGGTTTATGCGCCCAATAAGCAAGGTGAGCGTGTCTCTTTCTTTCGGCTGTTGGAGCCCTTTATGGTGCATTCAACACGGCTAATCTTAGTTGGGGACTGGAATGCCATCCTAACCCCCAAATGGGATAGAGGGAGGGGCGCTAGCGGGAGGAATGATGATCGTAGCCTGGTTGATCTGATCGACGAATTTGGTCTCGTCGATAGATACCGGGTCGATCATCCGGATGGGAGTATGTGGACGTGGGCGCTTAATTGGCCTTCTACCCGGGTATCTGCGTACCTGGATAGGATGTTAGTGAGAGTGGCCGACATAGACTTCTTAGAATGTCCAACGTTCCACTGGCTAGGCTACACGGACCACAAACTCGTTTGTGCCCGTGTGGTGTTAGACTTTAGGCCTAGGTTGGCTGGTTATTGGAAGTTCAATCAGTCCTTACTGGACAGGCGGGACTTTCGTGACCAGCTGACAAAACTAGTTCAGCGGGCGTTAATTGGGCGAGTCATTGGGAATAAGTGGTGGGTTAACCTTAAGGACTCCATTAGGTCTTTTGCCACCAAATATAGCCAGCGGCTCAGACTAGATAAGGCTGCGGAGGCAAAGACACTTAGTGCTAATTTCGCCCGGGCGGAGGCTGGTGGGGATCCCCTCGAGATAGCCTTAGCCAGGGAGGCCCTGAGGCGCACGACTAGCGAGCGCTATATGGGTCAGGTAATTAGAGCTAAGTTAAGCAAGATGTCTTCCGAAGCTGTGAACATGGGCGCAGAACTGCGCAAGGAAGAAATTCGTCGGGCCGGCGATCGGTACATTCGAGAGGTGCGCGACCCGGAGGGACATCTCCTTAGGTCCACCGACGACATGTGCGAGGCGTTCCGGCAGCATTTCGAACACCGGTTTACCAAGGAGCCTGGTCTCCGTGACGAGGAGTTTCGCAGCTATTTGGCTGACTTTCCCCGGCTTTTGCCGGCTGAAGCGGCTAGCTGCGAAGGGGAGATTACGGAGGACGAAGTCTACGCGGCTTTGAAGAAGACCGGCAGTGGCAAGTCGCCAGGTTTGGATGGTTTGCCCTATGAATTGTACTTGAGGATGTCGCACCTTTTTGTCCCGCTCTTGACTGTCGTGTTCAACCACTGGTTTCGGCAGGGGTCCATCCCCGGTCGGATCACCAGGGGCGTGATCACGCTGTTGGGAAAAGGCAAGAAGGTTGGGCGGGGATTAGATGATTACAGGCCCATAACTCTGCTAAACACAGAGTTAAAGATTTTGGCCAAGATCCTGACGAATCGCTTGCAGCTAGTTGCCGAGTCTCTGTTGGAACCGGATCAGACTTGTTCTGTGAAGGGACGAACAATTCAGAGCAACCTGCACTTGATCCGCACGATCGTAGAGGGTGTAGAAGACGACGAAGAGGCCGCGCTGATCAATTTGGATCAGTCCAAGGCATTTGATAGGATTGACCATGGCTACCTGGCTGCTGTCCTGCAGGCCGCCGGATTCAAACCCGACTTCAGCCGCTGGATTAGCCTTCTGTATCGCTCCCCCAAGGCTGTGGTACAGGTGAACGGGAAGCTGTCGAGCGCTTTCGCGCTGTCTAGGTCGGTCCGACAGGGTTGTCCACTGTCGCCTCTCCTTTACGTCCTGGCGTTGGAGCCTCTCCTTCGCCGGCTAAGGGACGAGACGTGCAGTCCGGTCCTGCGTGGAATTGCTGTCCCTGGAGGAGCTCGAGCCAGGGTTTCCGCGTACGCCGATGACGTAACGACCTTTGTGTCCTCCCGCAGGGACATAAGGGCGGTACAGAAGGCGCTTGAACGGTACGAACAGGTAACAGGGGCCAGAATTAACCGCGACAAGTCGTCCGGCTTGCGGTTAGGTGCCTGGAAGGGTGTTTCCCTCCCGGGGCCCTTCGACTGGACGGACGGGCCGGTCAAGCTCCTCGGAGTTTGGTTCGGTCCGGACTTACAGTTGGAGAAAAACTGGTCAGAAGTACAGGCAAAGGTCGGCGCGTCGGTCGAGATTTGGCGTCGACGGAGTCTCTCCGTGAAGGGTCTGGCGGAGGTGTGTAATACATACCTCTTTCCCAGAATGCTTTACCGGCTGTCTGTACTTCCCCTTTGTGACGATCATGAGAAGGCGCTCGAGCGTTTGCTATTCTCCTGTCTTTGGAGAGGACGCAAACACATGGTCGACAAAGGAGTCTGTTGCCTCCGTCCGTGTCAAGGGGGTCTGGGGATGCCACACTTGAGGAGCCACGTGCTCGCTTCGAGGTTGGCATTCCTCAGGCGCGCGTTGGAGGAAGATCGGTTGCTTGCGGGGGTAGTGAGGGACATGTTCCCTAGCCTCACTATCACTCCCCCGCTCCTAAGGACTAGCAATAGGCCTTGGGGGCGGCCGAAATTCCTGCTCGAATGTCTGACGGCCCTTCGGGCCATTCCATGGTCCAGTGACCTTTCACGGCCTAGGAGAATCTTCTATCGGGGATTAGTGGAGGGCGCCGTGAAGGATGAACTGTGGAGTAAGCTCGGCATGTCGAGAGAGGAGTATCGCTCTCATTGGTCTTGGGCGCCAGGTGCGGATTGGCTCAACAACTCTGAGTTTTCTCTGACCTGGCGATTGGCTCGGAATGGTTTGTCTCTCAACGACAAGCGTTTCGCAATGGGCCTGGCGGATTTGCCAGATTGTGAACGTTGCGTCCTTGGAATTAAGGAGACGTCTGCGCACGCCTTCTTCCATTGTTCGCGCGTTCGCCCGTTGTGGGCGCGTGTTGGCGAGTTGACTGCTCGTATCGCGCCGCGGGAGCTTGTGCTCATTGATCGCGCATACGCTGTGGACAATGTGTCGCCCCCGTACTCTGGGGTGAAGCGGATGGTGTTTCTGTCGCTACTGGCCACGGCTAGAATGGTGATTTGGATGACGCGTCTGGAGGAAGTCTTGCGGGGAGGTCGTCTTTCGGATCAGGATCTAATCCGGTATTTTGAGCACCAGCTCAAAATTAAGATTAGAACTGAACGGAAACGGCTGCACCCGACAGAGTTCAGCGAAAGGTGGGTATATGCGGCGAGCCTGGTTCGCGTGACCGGGGCTAGCCTTGATTTTCTCTTTTAGATCTGCTAGTTGCATCGGGGTGGATTCCTTTGGAACCCCTCCCGTGGTTAAGGTAGAAGTTCTTTTTGTGCCTAGTTAATGTGAGTGAATGTGTTTGTCCTGGCCTGTTCCCGGCTCCATTGCTTTTGTTATGATCCAGTTCGAGATTCCCATTGTCCAAGTATTATTTTGTCCCGTTTTCACTCTCGGCTGGGTCAGCCTTATACATTCTCCAGTCCAATTTATTTTTGCCCCCTGCTTCTCCATTCCCCTTAGAAAGAGAGCTGCTTGATTTTGTCCTTTTTTAAGGCAGAATACAGTGGCCTCTTTAATTATGTGGGTGTGTTTGGGTCTTACTAACATTGTGTATATATATTCATTTGAAATTGTGTTTTGTTTTGGGGTTTTTTGTTTCTTCATTCCCCCTCCCCATCATGTCATTTCATGAATAAAGTTTTAAATTTATTTTTGTAAGTTATTGTATATATTGTAAAAATCAGAAATTTTTATGTACATTTGGGGTGTTTTTTTTTTTTTTTTTTTTTTTTTTTTTTTTTTTTTTTTTTTTTTTTTTAGGTCCCCGGTATGATTTTGCGGTATTTTGGTGCTTGATAGGTATGAGTGTTGATGGACAAATTTTTATGGTGAATGAGAAAATTGTAACGTATGTATGGGTCGTGAATCGGATTAGCTAGGTATAAGATAGTTACGGAAGACCAACCCAAGTTTTTGTTCCCCCTCCCATTTGTTGGCCTTGTGCCAGAATTATGTACTTTTACGTAATAAATAAGTACCAGCCATTTCCTACCCGGCTTTTTGTTGTGTAGTGAATGGTTATAAGAGCAAGGTTTGACATTTGTTCCGCAGTGATATTTGTTAGTTCCTTGTTTCTTGACAATCTGGTTTTCCAGCCCGAGTTTATAGCTCGGGCCTCGGTAAAGTAGCGTTTCTTTTCGCGCGAAACACCGGAAAAACAGTTGTCCGGTGTTCGGCCACTTTGTGGCAATGGCCACAGATGGGCCGGTGGAAGTCGTTCCCCCCACCACGGCGTCGGTGGGAGGAAAGGAGGGTGACTGGCAATTACCGCCACGGGAGTCACCCTCCGTAGAAGTACCAGCAGAAGGACCCGGACCGGTACCAGCGGCAGTGCCAGCCTCCCCCAAACCTTCTACCTCTGGCTGGAAAGGAGGAAAGGTGCAAATAAAGGGGGAGGAGTATTATGACAGCCTGAAGGAAAAATATGCAAGCTACATTTCTGGCACGGAGCTATTATCGGTGCCAGAGAAGTTGGCAGATGTCGAAGCAAGGATAATATCCCTCATCTCCAAAGACCGCAAAACACAAAAGGTTGTGGGGGTCAACAGGGATAGCTTGGAAGAGGCCATCCAGGCCCTGAACATTAGAGCGAAGGCAGTGGCGAGGAGGAGCAATGCAACGTGGGATGTCCTGCTGGGCACGCCCGAAGAGGCCAAGAAGTTGACTGGAGTGGTCCTGGAGACCAAGAATCTCATGTTCCTGACAGAGTACATGGGGATGCGGAAGTTAAAGGTAACACTGCACGGCGTCCCCATGGATATCTCCGAGGACCACGTCGGCGCCTTTTTCGCGAGATTTGGGAAGGTTGCCGAGGTCTCTTCGGGCCGTTCTAAGGCGGGTTTCCTGAACGGTGACATGACCCTGCAGATGACCCTTTCCAAGAAGCAAATTGAAGAAATTCCAAACATCCTCACCTGCAGGAAACGAGCCATTTTTGTCATCGTTGAGGGCAGGAAACCTTGCTGTTGGGTCTGTGGGGCGGCGGAGCACGTCGCCAAGGCGTGCCCGACAAAGAATCCGGCCCCGAAGACCCAACCAACCAAGCAGCAGGACAAACCCACAGGAGGAAAGGAAGCAGCGTCAACAGCACCAGCACCAGCGCCACCAACACCAGCTCTAGGAGCGAACAAGGAGGGCGATTGGCAGGTGGTGGCGAGGAAGAAGACCAAAACGCCTTCTCCTTCGAAGGTGCCGTCACCTGCCAAGGCTCCTTCAAAGCCAAAAGAGCCGACAGTGGAAAAGTCGCCCTCCAAACAGGGGAAGGGGAAGAAATCCCCCCCAAAACCAGAAGTGGTAGAGGAAGACATGGAGACGGAAAGATCAGCGTCCCTGAAGCGTGGTAGGGAAGAGGAGGAGGAACGCCACGAAGCCAGCAAGAGTCGAAGAAGAAGCAGAAGCAGGGAAAAAAAAATTCCTGCAAAATGTTCATCACTGCCGGTATCTCCGGAGAGACGTTCTTACGCTGATAAAGCAAGGAGCCTTCCCTCGTCCCCGCGGAAAGCTTCCCAGTCCCCAACCTTCAAATTGACCCCCTTAAAACAGGTGATTTTAACCCCCACTCCCACCCCTTCTCCTATGCCCACTCCCGCTCGGGCAAAAAAGAAAAAAGCCCTGCCCCGGGGGGAAGAGCTTATGAAAATTCCGGAGGACTTAACCGCAGAGTGGTCGTCACAAAGGCGGAAATTATTGAAGCCGCTACTGAGGTTAACCTCTGTTGACAATTTGTCCACGGATGACCCCAGGAACTTTTCCCAGGCCCCAGGAGTAATTACCCTCGTGAGAAACACCGGGGGTAACCTGCGGGTCTGGGACCACATCAGTGAAGTTAAAAGACTGTATCCAAAGCTGAGAATGGTTCAGGAGAATACTCCTGAACTCAAAAAAATGTCTAAGAATTGTGCGGGGAGGTTCCCTGTTTTACTCCACCCCTGTCTGTATAGGGTGGTAAAACTAACTTACCCCACGGACGTCGGCGGGATTGTCCTAGACGGGCGGATTACGTCCGATGTAGGAACGGGTTCCCTAGGACAGTCCGTCGGGGTCCTTTCTGCTAAAGATTTCCGTCCCGTATGCAATTAGAGAGCCTTTGTTGCCTGTTTTTTCTTTTTTCTTTTTCAGGTTTAAAAGATGTCTATTAAGATAGCCAGCTTGAATGCGAAGGGCCTGAGGGATCGGGGTAAGGCGGCTCGCCTGCTTCGTGACCTCTTGTCCTTCGGCGTGGATGTGGCCGCGATCCAAGAGACTCACTTTGTTTGCGAAGTCGACTCTTGTGTGCTGTCTAACGACTTTGTCGTCTATTCAGCATATGGGAGCCGGCAAGCCAGAGGTGTTTCTTTGCTGGTCAAGCGTACCCTGGACGCGAAGGTTGACCTTGTCCATGTCGGTGCCGAGGGCCGGCTGATCGTGGCCGATATTGCAGTGAAAAGCAAATTGTTCCGGCTGATTGTGGTTTATGCGCCCAATAAGCAAGGTGAGCGTGTCTCTTTCTTTCGGCTGTTGGAGCCCTTTATGGTGCATTCAACACGGCTAATCTTAGTTGGGGACTGGAATGCCATCCTAACCCCCAAATGGGATAGAGGGAGGGGCGCTAGCGGGAGGAATGATGATCGTAGCCTGGTTGATCTGATCGACGAATTTGGTCTCGTCGATAGATACCGGGTCGATCATCCGGATGGGAGTATGTGGACGTGGGCGCTTAATTGGCCTTCTACCCGGGTATCTGCGTACCTGGATAGGATGTTAGTGAGAGTGGCCGACATAGACTTCTTAGAATGTCCAACGTTCCACTGGCTAGGCTACACGGACCACAAACTCGTTTGTGCCCGTGTGGTGTTAGACTTTAGGCCTAGGTTGGCTGGTTATTGGAAGTTCAATCAGTCCTTACTGGACAGGCGGGACTTTCGTGACCAGCTGACAAGACTAGTTCAGCGGGCGTTAATTGGGCGAGTCATTGGGAATAAGTGGTGGGTTAACCTTAAGGACTCCATTAGGTCTTTCGCCACCAAATATAGCCAGCGGCTCAAACTAGATAAGGCTGCGGAGGCAAAGACACTTAGTGCTAATTTCGCCCGGGCGGAGGCTGGTGGGGATCCCCTCGAGATAGCCTTAGCCAGGGAGGCCCTGAGGCGCACGACTAGCGAGCGCTATATGGGTCAGGTAATTAGAGCTAAGTTAAGCAAGATGTCTTCCGAAGCTGTGAACATGGGCGCGGAACTGCGCAAGGAAGAAATTCGTCGGGCCGGCGATCGGTACATTCGAGAGGTGCGCGACCCGGAGGGACATCTCCTTAGGTCCACTGACGACATGTGCGAGGCGTTCCGGCAGCATTTCGAACACCGGTTTACCAAGGAGCCTGGTCTCCGTGACGAGGAGTTTCGCAGCTATTTGGCTGACTTTCCCCGGCTTTTGCCGGCTGAAGCGGCTAGCTGCGAAGGGGAGATTACGGAGGACGAAGTCTACGCGGCTTTGAAGAAGACCGGCAGTGGCAAGTCGCCAGGTTTGGATGGTTTGCCCTATGAATTGTACTTGAGGATGTCGCACCTTTTTGTCCCGCTCTTGACTGTCGTGTTCAACCACTGGTTTCGGCAGGGGTCCATCCCCGGTCGGATCACCAGGGGCGTGATCACGCTGTTGGGAAAAGGCAAGAAGGTTGGGCGGGGATTAGATGATTACAGGCCCATAACTCTGCTAAACACAGAGTTAAAGATTTTGGCCAAGATCCTGACGAATCGCTTGCAGCTAGTTGCCGAGTCTCTGTTGGAACCGGATCAGACTTGTTCTGTGAAGGGACGAACAATTCAGAGCAACCTGCACTTGATCCGCACGATCGTAGAGGGTGTAGAAGACGACGAAGAGGCCGCGCTGATCAATTTGGATCAGTCCAAGGCATTTGATAGGATTGACCATGGCTACCTGGCTGCTGTCCTGCAGGCCGCCGGATTCAAACCCGACTTCAGCCGCTGGATTAGCCTTCTGTATCGCTCCCCCAAGGCTGTGGTACAGGTGAACGGGAAGCTGTCGAGCGCTTTCGCGCTGTCTAGGTCGGTCCGACAGGGTTGTCCACTGTCGCCTCTCCTTTACGTCCTGGCGTTGGAGCCTCTCCTTCGCCGGCTAAGGGACGAGACGTGCAGTCCGGTCCTGCGTGGAATTGCTGTCCCTGGAGGAGCTCGAGCCAGGGTTTCCGCGTACGCCGATGACGTAACGACCTTTGTGTCCTCCCGCAGGGACATAAGGGCGGTACAGAAGGCGCTTGAACGGTACGAACAGGTAACAGGGGCCAGAATTAACCGCGACAAGTCGTCCGGCTTGCGGTTAGGTGCCTGGAAGGGTGTTTCCCTCCCGGGGCCCTTCGACTGGACGGACGGGCCGGTCAAGCTCCTCGGAGTTTGGTTCGGTCCGGACTTACAGTTGGAGAAAAACTGGTCAGAAGTACAGGCAAAGGTCGGCGCGTCGGTCGAGATTTGGCGTCGACGGAGTCTCTCCGTGAAGGGTCTGGCGGAGGTGTGTAATACATACCTCTTTCCCAGAATGCTTTACCGGCTGTCTGTACTTCCCCTTTGTGACGATCATGAGAAGGCGCTCGAGCGTTTGCTATTCTCCTGTCTTTGGAGAGGACGCAAACACATGGTCGACAAAGGAGTCTGTTGCCTCCGTCCGTGTCAAGGGGGTCTGGGGATGCCACACTTGAGGAGCCACGTGCTCGCTTCGAGGTTGGCATTCCTCAGGCGCGCGTTGGAGGAAGATCGGTTGCTTGCGGGGGTAGTGAGGGACATGTTCCCTAGCCTCACTATCACTCCCCCGCTCCTAAGGACTAGCAATAGGCCTTGGGGGCGGCCGAAATTCCTGCTCGAATGTCTGACGGCCCTTCGGGCCATTCCATGGTCCAGTGACCTTTCACGGCCTAGGAGAATCTTCTATCGGGGATTAGTGGAGGGCGCCGTGAAGGATGAACTGTGGAGTAAGCTCGGCATGTCGAGAGAGGAGTATCGCTCTCATTGGTCTTGGGCGCCAGGTGCGGATTGGCTCAACAACTCTGAGTTTTCTCTGACCTGGCGATTGGCTCGGAATGGTTTGTCTCTCAACGACAAGCGTTTCGCAATGGGCCTGGCGGATTTGCCAGATTGTGAACGTTGCGTCCTTGGAATTAAGGAGACGTCTGCGCACGCCTTCTTCCATTGTTCGCGCGTTCGCCCGTTGTGGGCGCGTGTTGGCGAGTTGACTGCTCGTATCGCGCCGCGGGAGCTTGTGCTCATTGATCGCGCATACGCTGTGGACAATGTGTCGCCCCCGTACTCTGGAGTGAAGCGGATGGTGTTTCTGTCGCTACTGGCCACGGCTAGAATGGTGATTTGGATGACGCGTCTGGAGGAAGTCTTGCGGGGAGGTCGTCTTTCGGATCAGGATCTAATCCGATATTTTGAGCACCAGCTCAAAATTAAGATTAGAACTGAACGGAAACGGCTGCACCCGACAGAGTTCAGCGAAAGGTGGGTATATGCAGCGAGCCTGGTTCGCGTGACCGGGGCTAGCCTTGATTTTCTCTTTTAGATCTGCTAGTTGCATCGGGGTGGATTCCTTTGGAACCCCGCCCGTGGTTAAGGTAGAAGTCTCTTTTGTGCCTAGTTAATGTGAGTGAATGTGTTTGTCCTGGCCTGTTCCCGGCTTCATTGCTTTTGTTATGATCCAGTTCGAGATTCCCATTGTCCAAGTATTATTTTGTCCCGTTTTCACTCTCGGCTGGGTCAGCCTTATACATTCTCCAGTCCAATTTATTTTTGCCCCATGCTTATCCATTCCCCTTAGAAAGAGAGCTGCTTGATTTTGTCCTTTTTTAAGGCAGAATACAGTGGCCTCTTTAATTATGTGGGTGTGTTTGTGTCTTACTAACATTGTGTATATATATTCATTTGAAATTGTTTTTGTTTTGGGGACTTTTGTTTCTTCATTCCCCCTTCCCATCATGTCATTTCATGAATAAAGTTTTAAATTTATTTTTGTACACTATTGTATATATTGTAAAAATCAGAAATTTTTATGTACATTTGGGGTGTTTTTAGGTCCCCGGTATGATTTTGCGGTATTTTGGTGCTTGATAGGTATGAGTGTTGATGGACAAATTTTTATGGTGAATGAGAAAATTGTAACGTATGTATGGGTCGTGAATCGGATTAGCTAGGTATAAGATAGTTACTGAAGACCATCCCAAGTTTTTGTTCCCCCTCCCATTTGTTGGCCTTGTGCCAGAATTTGTAATTTATTGCAAATAAATAATTACCAGCCATTTCCTACCCGGCTTTTTGTTGTGTAGTGAATGGTTATAAGAGCAAGGTTTGACATTTGTTCCGCAGTGATATTTGTTAGTTCCTTGTTTCTTGACAATCTGGTTTTCCAGCCCGAGTTTATAGCTCGGGCCTCGGTAAAGTAGCGTTTCTCGCGCGAAACACCGGAAAAACAGTTGTCCGGTGTTCGGCCACTTTGTGGCAATGGCCACAGATGGGCCGGTGGAAGTCGTTCCCCCCACCACGGCGTCGGTGGGAGGAAAGGAGGGTGACTGGCAATTACCGCCACGGGAGTCACCCTCCGTAGAAGTACCAGCAGAAGGACCCGGACCGGTACCAGCGGCAGTGCCAGCCTCCCCCAAACCTTCTACCTCTGGCTGGAAAGGAGGAAAGGTGCAAATAAAGGGGGAGGAGTATTATGACAGCCTGAAGGAAAAATATGCAAGCTACATTTCTGGCACGGAGCTATTATCGGTGCCAGAGAAGTTGGCAGATGTCGAAGCAAGGATAATATCCCTCATCTCCAAAGACCGCAAAACACAAAAGGTTGTGGGGGTCAACAGGGATAGCTTGGAAGAGGCCATCCAGGCCCTGAACATTAGAGCGAAGGCAGTGGCGAGGAGGAGCAATGCAACGTGGGATGTCCTGCTGGGCACGCCCGAAGAGGCCAAGAAGTTGACTGGAGTGGTCCTGGAGACCAAGAATCTCATGTTCCTGACAGAGTACATGGGGATGCGGAAGTTAAAGGTAACACTGCACGGCGTCCCCATGGATATCTCCGAGGACCACGTCGGCGCCTTTTTCGCGAGATTTGGGAAGGTTGCCGAGGTCTCTTCGGGCCGTTCTAAGGCGGGTTTCCTGAACGGTGACATGACCCTGCAGATGACCCTTTCCAAGAAGCAAATTGAAGAAATTCCAAACATCCTCACCTGCAGGAAACGAGCCATTTTTGTCATCGTTGAGGGCAGGAAACCTTGCTGTTGGGTCTGTGGGGCGGCGGAGCACGTCGCCAAGGCGTGCCCGACAAAGAATCCGGCCCCGAAGACCCAACCAACCAAGCAGCAGGACAAACCCACAGGAGGAAAGGAAGCAGCGTCAACAGCACCAGCACCAGCGCCACCAACACCAGCTCTAGGAGCGAACAAGGAGGGCGATTGGCAGGTGGTGGCGAGGAAGAAGACCAAAACGCCTTCTCCTTCGAAGGTGCCGTCACCTGCCAAGGCTCCTTCAAAGCCAAAAGAGCCGACAGTGGAAAAGTCGCCCTCCAAACAGGGGAAGGGGAAGAAATCCCCCCCAAAACCAGAAGTGGTAGAGGAAGACATGGAGACGGAAAGATCAGCGTCCCTGAAGCGTGGTAGGGAAGAGGAGGAGGAACGCCACGAAGCCAGCAAGAGTCGAAGAAGAAGCAGAAGCAGGGAAAAAAAATTCCTGCAAAATGTTCATCACTGCCGGTATCTCCGGAGAGACGTTCTTACGCTGATAAAGCAAGGAGCCTTCCCTCGTCCCCGCGGAAAGCTTCCCAGTCCCCAACCTTCAAATTGACCCCCTTAAAACAGGTGATTTTAACCCCCACTCCCACCCCTTCTCCTATGCCCACTCCCGCTCGGGCAAAAAAGAAAAAAGCCCTGCCCCGGGGGGAAGAGCTTATGAAAATTCCGGAGGACTTAACCGCAGAGTGGTCGTCACAAAGGCGGAAATTATTGAAGCCGCTACTGAGGTTAACCTCTGTTGACAATTTGTCCACGGATGACCCCAGGAACTTTTCCCAGGCCCCAGGAGTAATTACCCTCGTGAGAAACACCGGGGGTAACCTGCGGGTCTGGGACCACATCAGTGAAGTTAAAAGACTGTATCCAAAGCTGAGAATGGTTCAGGAGAATACTCCTGAACTCAAAAAAATGTCTAAGAATTGTGCGGGGAGGTTCCCTGTTTTACTCCACCCCTGTCTGTATAGGGTGGTAAAACTAACTTACCCCACGGACGTCGGCGGGATTGTCCTAGACGGGCGGATTACGTCCGATGTAGGAACGGGTTCCCTAGGACAGTCCGTCGGGGTCCTTTCTGCTAAAGATTTCCGTCCCGTATGCAATTAGAGAGCCTTTGTTGCCTGTTTTTTCTTTTTTCTTTTTCAGGTTTAAAAGATGTCTATTAAGATAGCCAGCTTGAATGCGAAGGGCCTGAGGGATCGGGGTAAGGCGGCTCGCCTGCTTCGTGACCTCTTGTCCTTCGGCGTGGATGTGGCCGCGATCCAAGAGACTCACTTTGTTTGCGAAGTCGACTCTTGTGTGCTGTCTAACGACTTTGTCGTCTATTCAGCATATGGGAGCCGGCAAGCCAGAGGTGTTTCTTTGCTGGTCAAGCGTACCCTGGACGCGAAGGTTGACCTTGTCCATGTCGGTGCCGAGGGCCGGCTGATCGTGGCCGATATTGCAGTGAAAAGCAAATTGTTCCGGCTGATTGTGGTTTATGCGCCCAATAAGCAAGGTGAGCGTGTCTCTTTCTTTCGGCTGTTGGAGCCCTTTATGGTGCATTCAACACGGCTAATCTTAGTTGGGGACTGGAATGCCATCCTAACCCCCAAATGGGATAGAGGGAGGGGCGCTAGCGGGAGGAATGATGATCGTAGCCTGGTTGATCTGATCGACGAATTTGGTCTCGTCGATAGATACCGGGTCGATCATCCGGATGGGAGTATGTGGACGTGGGCGCTTAATTGGCCTTCTACCCGGGTATCTGCGTACCTGGATAGGATGTTAGTGAGAGTGGCCGACATAGACTTCTTAGAATGTCCAACGTTCCACTGGCTAGGCTACACGGACCACAAACTCGTTTGTGCCCGTGTGGTGTTAGACTTTAGGCCTAGGTTGGCTGGTTATTGGAAGTTCAATCAGTCCTTACTGGACAGGCGGGACTTTCGTGACCAGCTGACAAGACTAGTTCAGCGGGCGTTAATTGGGCGAGTCATTGGGAATAAGTGGTGGGTTAACCTTAAGGACTCCATTAGGTCTTTCGCCACCAAATATAGCCAGCGGCTCAAACTAGATAAGGCTGCGGAGGCAAAGACACTTAGTGCTAATTTCGCCCGGGCGGAGGCTGGTGGGGATCCCCTCGAGATAGCCTTAGCCAGGGAGGCCCTGAGGCGCACGACTAGCGAGCGCTATATGGGTCAGGTAATTAGAGCTAAGTTAAGCAAGATGTCTTCCGAAGCTGTGAACATGGGCGCGGAACTGCGCAAGGAAGAAATTCGTCGGGCCGGCGATCGGTACATTCGAGAGGTGCGCGACCCGGAGGGACATCTCCTTAGGTCCACTGACGACATGTGCGAGGCGTTCCGGCAGCATTTCGAACACCGGTTTACCAAGGAGCCTGGTCTCCGTGACGAGGAGTTTCGCAGCTATTTGGCTGACTTTCCCCGGCTTTTGCCGGCTGAAGCGGCTAGCTGCGAAGGGGAGATTACGGAGGACGAAGTCTACGCGGCTTTGAAGAAGACCGGCAGTGGCAAGTCGCCAGGTTTGGATGGTTTGCCCTATGAATTGTACTTGAGGATGTCGCACCTTTTTGTCCCGCTCTTGACTGTCGTGTTCAACCACTGGTTTCGGCAGGGGTCCATCCCCGGTCGGATCACCAGGGGCGTGATCACGCTGTTGGGAAAAGGCAAGAAGGTTGGGCGGGGATTAGATGATTACAGGCCCATAACTCTGCTAAACACAGAGTTAAAGATTTTGGCCAAGATCCTGACGAATCGCTTGCAGCTAGTTGCCGAGTCTCTGTTGGAACCGGATCAGACTTGTTCTGTGAAGGGACGAACAATTCAGAGCAACCTGCACTTGATTCGCACGATCGTAGAGGGTGTAGAAGACGACGAAGAGGCCGCGCTGATCAATTTGGATCAGTCCAAGGCATTTGATAGGATTGACCATGGCTACCTGGCTGCTGTCCTGCAGGCCGCCGGATTCAAACCCGACTTCAGCCGCTGGATTAGCCTTCTGTATCGCTCCCCCAAGGCTGTGGTACAGGTGAACGGGAAGCTGTCGAGCGCTTTCGCGCTGTCTAGGTCGGTCCGACAGGGTTGTCCACTGTCGCCTCTCCTTTACGTCCTGGCGTTGGAGCCTCTCCTTCGCCGGCTAAGGGACGAGACGTGCAGTCCGGTCCTGCGTGGAATTGCTGTCCCTGGTGGAGCTCGAGCCAGGGTTTCCGCGTACGCCGATGACGTAACGACCTTTGTGTCCTCCCGCAGGGACATAAGGGCGGTACAGAAGGCGCTTGAACGGTACGAACAGGTAACGGGGGCCAGAATTAACCGCGACAAGTCGTCCGGCTTGCGGTTAGGTGCCTGGAAGGGTGTTTCCCTCCCGGGGCCCTTCGACTGGACGGACGGGCCGGTCAAGCTCCTCGGAGTTTGGTTCGGTCCGGACTTACAGTTGGAGAAAAACTGGTCAGAAGTACAGGCAAAGGTCGGCGCGTCGGTCGAGATTTGGCGTCGACGGAGTCTCTCCGTGAAGGGTCTGGCGGAGGTGTGTAATACATACCTCTTTCCCAGAATGCTTTACCGGCTGTCTGTACTTCCCCTTTGTGACGATCATGAGAAGGCGCTCGAGCGTTTGCTATTCTCCTGTCTTTGGAGAGGACGCAAACACATGGTCGACAAAGGAGTCTGTTGCCTCCGTCCGTGTCAAGGGGGTCTGGGGATGCCACACTTGAGGAGCCACGTGCTCGCTTCAAGGTTGGCATTCCTCAGGCGCGCGTTGGAGGAAGATCGGTTGCTTGCGGGGGTAGTGAGGGACATGTTCCCTAGCCTCACTATCACTCCCCCGCTCCTAAGGACTAGCAATAGGCCTTGGGGGCGGCCGAAATTCCTGCTCGAATGTCTGACGGCCCTTCGGGCCATTCCATGGTCCAGTGACCTTTCACGGCCTAGGAGAATCTTCTATCGGGGATTAGTGGAGGGCGCCGTGAAGGATGAACTGTGGAGTAAGCTCGGCATGTCGAGAGAGGAGTATCGCTCTCATTGGTCTTGGGCGCCAGGTGCGGATTGGCTCAACAACTCTGAGTTTTCTCTGACCTGGCGATTGGCTCGGAATGGTTTGTCTCTCAACGACAAGCGTTTCGCAATGGGCCTGGCGGATTTGCCAGATTGTGAACGTTGCGTCCTTGGAATTAAGGAGACGTCTGCGCACGCCTTCTTCCATTGTTCGCGCGTTCGCCCGTTGTGGGCGCGTGTCGGCGAGTTGACTGCTCGTATCGCGCCGCGGGAGCTTGTGCTCATTGATCGCGCATACGCTGTGGACAATGTGTCGCCCCCGTACTCTGGAGTGAAGCGGATGGTGTTTCTGTCGCTACTGGCCACGGCTAGAATGGTGATTTGGATGACGCGTCTGGAGGAAGTCTTGCGGGGCGGTCGTCTTTCGGATCAGGATCTAATCCGATATTTTGAGCACCAGCTCAAAATGAAGATTAGAACTGAACGAAAACGGCTGCACCCGACAGAGTTCAGCGAAAGGTGGGTATATGCGGCGAGCCTGGTTCGCGTGGCCGGGGCTAGCCTTGATTTTCTCTTTTAGATCTGCTAGTTGCATCGGGGTGGATTCCTTTGGAACCCCGCCCGTGGTTAAGGTAGAAGTCTTTTTGGTGCCTAGTTAATGTGAGTGAATGTGTTTGTCCTGGCCTGTTCCCGGCTTCATTGCTTTTGTTATGATCCAGTTCGAGATTCCCATTGTCCAAGTATTATTTTGTCCCGTTTTCACTCTCGGCTGGGTCAGCCTTATACATTCTCCAGTCCAATTTATTTTTGCCCCCTGCTTATCCATTCCCCTTAGAAAGAGAGCTGCTTGATTTTGTCTTTTTAAGGCAGAATACAGTGGCCTCTTTAATTATGTGGGTGTGTTTGGGTCTTACTAACATTGTGTATATATATTCATTTGAAATTGTTTTTTGTTTTGGGGATTTTTTGTTTCTTCATTCCCCCTTCCCATCATGTCATTTCATGAATAAAGTTTTAAATTATTTTTGTAAGATATTGTATATATTGTAAAAATCAGAAATTTTTATGTACATTTGGGGTGTTTTTTAGGTCCCCGGTATGATTTTGCGGTATTTTGGTGCTTGTTAGGTATGAGTGTTGATGGACAAATTTTTATGGTGAATGAGAAAATTGTAACGTATGTATGGGTCGTGAATCTGATTAGCTAGGTATAAGATAGTTACTGAAGACCATCCCAAGTTTTGTTCCCCCTCCCCATTTTTCGGCCTTGTGCCATAATTCATGTATTTCATACCTGAATAAATACATACCAGCCATTTCCTACCCGGCTTTTTGTTGTGTAGTGAATGGTTATAAGAGCAAGGTTTGACATTTGTTCCGCAGTGATATTTGTTAGTTCCTTGTTTCTTGACAATCTGGTTTTCCAGCCCGAGTTTATAGCTCGGGCCTCGGTAAAGTAGCGTTTCTCGCGCGAAACACCGGAAAAACAGTTGTCCGGTGTTCGGCCACTTTGTGGCAATGGCCACAGATGGGCCGGTGGAAGTCGTTCCCCCCACCACGGCGTCGGTGGGAGGAAAGGAGGGTGACTGGCAATTACCGCCACGGGAGTCACCCTCCGTAGAAGTACCAGCAGAAGGACCCGGACCGGTACCAGCGGCAGTGCCAGCCTCCCCCAAACCTTCTACCTCTGGCTGGAAAGGAGGAAAGGTGCAAATAAAGGGGGAGGAGTATTATGACAGCCTGAAGGAAAAATATGCAAGCTACATTTCTGGCACGGAGCTATTATCGGTGCCAGAGAAGTTGGCAGATGTCGAAGCAAGGATAATATCCCTCATCTCCAAAGACCGCAAAACACAAAAGGTTGTGGGGGTCAACAGGGATAGCTTGGAAGAGGCCATCCAGGCCCTGAACATTAGAGCGAAGGCAGTGGCGAGGAGGAGCAATGCAACGTGGGATGTCCTGCTGGGCACGCCCGAAGAGGCCAAGAAGTTGACTGGAGTGGTCCTGGAGACCAAGAATCTCATGTTCCTGACAGAGTACATGGGGATGCGGAAGTTAAAGGTAACACTGCACGGCGTCCCCATGGATATCTCCGAGGACCACGTCGGCGCCTTTTTCGCGAGATTTGGGAAGGTTGCCGAGGTCTCTTCGGGCCGTTCTAAGGCGGGTTTCCTGAACGGTGACATGACCCTGCAGATGACCCTTTCCAAGAAGCAAATTGAAGAAATTCCAAACATCCTCACCTGCAGGAAACGAGCCATTTTTGTCATCGTTGAGGGCAGGAAACCTTGCTGTTGGGTCTGTGGGGCGGCGGAGCACGTCGCCAAGGCGTGCCCGACAAAGAATCCGGCCCCGAAGACCCAACCAACCAAGCAGCAGGACAAACCCACAGGAGGAAAGGAAGCAGCGTCAACAGCACCAGCACCAGCGCCACCAACACCAGCTCTAGGAGCGAACAAGGAGGGCGATTGGCAGGTGGTGGCGAGGAAGAAGACCAAAACGCCTTCTCCTTCGAAGGTGCCGTCACCTGCCAAGGCTCCTTCAAAGCCAAAAGAGCCGACAGTGGAAAAGTCGCCCTCCAAACAGGGGAAGGGGAAGAAATCCCCCCCAAAACCAGAAGTGGTAGAGGAAGACATGGAGACGGAAAGATCAGCGTCCCTGAAGCGTGGTAGGGAAGAGGAGGAGGAACGCCACGAAGCCAGCAAGAGTCGAAGAAGAAGCAGAAGCAGGGAAAAAAAATTCCTGCAAAATGTTCATCACTGCCGGTATCTCCGGAGAGACGTTCTTACGCTGATAAAGCAAGGAGCCTTCCCTCGTCCCCGCGGAAAGCTTCCCAGTCCCCAACCTTCAAATTGACCCCCTTAAAACAGGTGATTTTAACCCCCACTCCCACCCCTTCTCCTATGCCCACTCCCGCTCGGGCAAAAAAGAAAAAGCCCTGCCCCGGGGGGAAGAGCTTATGAAAATTCCGGAGGACTTAACCGCAGAGTGGTCGTCACAAAGGCGGAAATTATTGAAGCCGCTACTGAGGTTAACCTCTGTTGACAATTTGTCCACGGATGACCCCAGGAACTTTTCCCAGGCCCCAGGAGTAATTACCCTCGTGAGAAACACCGGGGGTAACCTGCGGGTCTGGGACCACATCAGTGAAGTTAAAAGACTGTATCCAAAGCTGAGAATGGTTCAGGAGAATACTCCTGAACTCAAAAAAATGTCTAAGAATTGTGCGGGGAGGTTCCCTGTTTTACTCCACCCCTGTCTGTATAGGGTGGTAAAACTAACTTACCCCACGGACGTCGGCGGGATTGTCCTAGACGGGCGGATTACGTCCGATGTAGGAACGGGTTCCCTAGGACAGTCCGTCGGGGTCCTTTCTGCTAAAGATTTCCGTCCCGTATGCAATTAGAGAGCCTTTGTTGCCTGTTTTTTCTTTTTTCTTTTTCAGGTTTAAAAGATGTCTATTAAGATAGCCAGCTTGAATGCGAAGGGCCTGAGGGATCGGGGTAAGGCGGCTCGCCTGCTTCGTGACCTCTTGTCCTTCGGCGTGGATGTGGCCGCGATCCAAGAGACTCACTTTGTTTGCGAAGTCGACTCTTGTGTGCTGTCTAACGACTTTGTCGTCTATTCAGCATATGGGAGCCGGCAAGCCAGAGGTGTTTCTTTGCTGGTCAAGCGTACCCTGGACGCGAAGGTTGACCTTGTCCATGTCGGTGCCGAGGGCCGGCTGATCGTGGCCGATATTGCAGTGAAAAGCAAATTGTTCCGGCTGATTGTGGTTTATGCGCCCAATAAGCAAGGTGAGCGTGTCTCTTTCTTTCGGCTGTTGGAGCCCTTTATGGTGCATTCAACACGGCTAATCTTAGTTGGGGACTGGAATGCCATCCTAACCCCCCAAATGGGATAGAGGGAGGGGCGCTAGCGGGAGGAATGATGATCGTAGCCTGGTTGATCTGATCGACGAATTTGGTCTCGTCGATAGATACCGGGTCGATCATCCGGATGGGAGTATGTGGACGTGGGCGCTTAATTGGCCTTCTACCCGGGTATCTGCGTACCTGGATAGGATGTTAGTGAGAGTGGCCGACATAGACTTCTTAGAATGTCCAACGTTCCACTGGCTAGGCTACACGGACCACAAACTCGTTTGTGCCCGTGTGGTGTTAGACTTTAGGCCTAGGTTGGCTGGTTATTGGAAGTTCAATCAGTCCTTACTGGACAGGCGGGACTTTCGTGACCAGCTGACAAAACTAGTTCAGCGGGCGTTAATTGGGCGAGTCATTGGGAATAAGTGGTGGGTTAACCTTAAGGACTCCATTAGGTCTTTCGCCACCAAATATAGCCAGCGGCTCAAACTAGATAAGGCTGCGGAGGCAAAGACACTTAGTGCTAATTTCGCCCGGGCGGAGGCTGGTGGGGATCCCCTAGAGATAGCCTTAGCCAGGGAGGCCCTGAGGCGCACGACTAGCGAGCGCTATATGGGCCAGGTAATTAGGGCTAAGTTAAGCAAGATGTCTTCCGAAGCTGTGAACATGGGCGCAGAACTGCGCAAGGAAGAAATTCGTCGGGCCGGCGATCGGTACATTCGAGAAGTGCGCGACCCGGAGGGGCATCTCCTTCGGTCCACCGACGACATGTGCGAGGCGTTCCGGCAGCATTTCGAACACCGGTTTACCAAGGAGCCTGGTCTCCGTGACGAGGAGTTTCGCAGCTATTTGGCTGACTTTCCCCGGCTTTTGCCGGCTGAAGCGGCTAGCTGCGAAGGGGAGATTACGGAGGACGAAGTCTACGCGGCTTTGAAGAAGACCGGCAGTGGCAAGTCGCCAGGTTTGGATGGTTTGCCCTATGAATTGTACTTGAGGATGTCGCACCTTTTTGTCCCGCTCTTGACTGTCGTGTTCAACCACTGGTTTCGGCAGGGGTCCATCCCCGGTCGGATCACCAGGGGCGTGATCACGCTGTTGGGAAAAGGCAAGAAGGTTGGGCGGGGATTAGATGATTACAGGCCCATAACTCTGCTAAACACAGAGTTAAAGATTTTGGCCAAGATCCTGACGAATCGCTTGCAGCTAGTTGCCGAGTCTCTGTTGGAACCGGATCAGACTTGTTCTGTGAAGGGACGAACAATTCAGAGCAACCTGCACTTGATCCGCACGATCGTAGAGGGTGTAGAAGACGACGAAGAGGCCGCGCTGATCAATTTGGATCAGTCCAAGGCATTTGATAGGATTGACCATGGCTACCTGGCTGCTGTCCTGCAGGCCGCCGGATTCAAACCCGACTTCAGCCGCTGGATTAGCCTTCTGTATCGCTCCCCCAAGGCTGTGGTACAGGTGAACGGGAAGCTGTCGGGCGCTTTCGCGCTGTCTAGGTCGGTCCGACAGGGTTGTCCACTGTCGCCTCTCCTTTACGTCCTGGCGTTGGAGCCTCTCCTTCGCCGGCTAAGGGACGAGACGTGCAGTCCGGTCCTGCGTGGAATTGCTGTCCCTGGTGGAGCTCGAGCCAGGGTTTCCGCGTACGCCGATGACGTAACGACCTTTGTGTCCTCCCGCAGGGACATAAGGGCGGTACAGAAGGCGCTTGAACGGTACGAACAGGTAACAGGGGCCAGAATTAACCGCGACAAGTCGTCCGGCTTGCGGTTAGGTGCCTGGAAGGGTGTTTCCCTCCCGGGGCCCTTCGACTGGACGGACGGGCCGGTCAAGCTCCTCGGAGTTTGGTTCGGTCCGGACTTACAGTTGGAGAAAAACTGGTCAGAAGTACAGGCAAAGGTCGGCGCGTCGGTCGAGATTTGGCGTCGACGGAGTCTCTCCGTGAAGGGTCTGGCGGAGGTGTGTAATACATACCTCTTTCCCAGAATCCTTTACCGGCTGTCTGTACTTCCCCTTTGTGACGATCATGAGAAGGCGCTCGAGCGTTTGCTATTCTCCTGTCTTTGGAGAGGACGCAAACACATGGTCGACAAAGGAGTCTGCTGCCTCCGTCCGTGTCAAGGGGGTCTGGGGATGCCACACTTGAGGAGCCACGTGCTCGCTTCGAGGTTGGCATTCCTCAGGCGCGCGTTGGAGGAAGATCGGTTGCTTGCGGGGGTAGTGAGGGACATGTTCCCTAGCCTCACTATCACTCCCCCGCTCCTAAGGACTAGCAATAGGCCTTGGGGGCGGCCGAAATTCCTGCTCGAATGTCTGACGGCCCTTCGGGCCATTCCATGGTCCAGTGACCTTTCACGGCCTAGGAGAATCTTCTATCGGGGATTAGTGGAGGGCGCCGTGAAGGATGAGCTGTGGAGTAAGCTCGGCATGTCGAGAGAGGAGTATCGCTCTCATTGGTCTTGGGCGCCAGGTGCGGATTGGCTCAACAACTCTGAGTTTTCTCTGACCTGGCGATTGGCTCGGAATGGTTTGTCTCTCAACGACAAGCGTTTCGCAATGGGCCTGGCGGATTTGCCAGATTGTGAACGTTGCGTCCTTGGAATTAAGGAGACGTCTGCGCACGCCTTCTTCCATTGTTCGCGCGTTCGCCCGTTGTGGGCGCGTGTTGGCGAGTTGACTGCTCGTATCGCGCCGCGGGAGCTTGTGCTCATTGATCGCGCATACGCTGTGGACAATGTGTCGCCCCCGTACTCTGGAGTGAAGCGGATGGTGTTTCTGTCGCTACTGGCCACGGCTAGAATGGTGATTTGGATGACGCGTCTGGAGGAAGTCTTGCGGGGCGGTCGTCTTTCGGATCAGGATCTAATCCGATATTTTGAGCACCAGCTCAAAATTAAGATTAGAACTGAACGAAAACGGCTGCACCCGACAGAGTTCAGCGAAAGGTGGGTATATGCGGCGAGCCTGGTTCGCGTGACCGGGGCTAGCCTTGATTTTCTCTTTTAGATCTGCTAGTTGCATCGGGGTGGATTCCTTTGGAACCCCTCCCGTGGTTAAGGTAGAAGTTCTTTTTGTGCCTAGTTAATGTGAGTGAATGTGTTTGTCCTGGCCTGTTCCCGGCTCCATTACTTTTGTTATGATCCAGTTCGAGATTCCCATTGTCCATTGTTATTTTGTCCCGTTTTTATTCTCGGCTGGGTCAGCCTTATATATTCTCCAGTCCAATTTATTTTGTTCCCTGCTTCTCCATTCCCCTTAGAAAGAGAGCTGCTTGATTTTGTTCCTTTTAAGGCAGAATACAGTGGCCTCTTTAATTATGTGGGTGTGTTTGGGTCTTACTAACATTGTGTATATATATTCATTTGAAATTGTTTTTTGTTTTGGGGATTTTTTGTTTCTTCATTCCCCCTCCCCATCATGTCATTTCATGAATAAAGTTTTAAATTATTTTTGTAAGATATTGTATATATTGTAAAAATCAGAAATTTTTATGTACATTTGGGGTGTTTTTAGGTCCCCGGTATGATTTTGCGGTATTTTGGTGCTTGATAGGTATGAGTGTTGATGGACAAATTTTTATGGTGAATGAGAAAATTGTAACGTATGTATGGGTCGTGAATCGGATTAGCTAGGTATAAGATAGTTACGGAAGACCAACCCAAGTTTTTTGTACCCCCTCCCCATTGTTTGGCCTTGTGCCAGAATTTGTACTTTTTGACAAATAAATAAGTACCAGCCATTTCCTACCCGGCTTTTTGTTGTGTAGTGAATGGTTATAAGAGCAAGGTTTGACATTTGTTCCGCAGTGATATTTGTTAGTTCCTTGTTTCTTGACAATCTGGTTTTCCAGCCCGAGTTTATAGCTCGGGCCTCGGTAAAGTAGCGTTTCTTTCGCGCGAAACACCGGAAAAACAGTTGTCCGGTGTTCGGCCACTTTGTGGCAATGGCCACAGATGGGCCGGTGGAAGTCGTTCCCCCCACCACGGCGTCGGTGGGAGGAAAGGAGGGTGACTGGCAATTACCGCCACGGGAGTCACCCTCCGTAGAAGTACCAGCAGAAGGACCCGGACCGGTACCAGCGGCAGTGCCAGCCTCCCCCCAAACCTTCTACCTCTGGCTGGAAAGGAGGAAAGGTGCAAATAAAGGGGGAGGAGTATTATGACAGCCTGAAGGAAAAATATGCAAGCTACATTTCTGGCACGGAGCTATTATCGGTGCCAGAGAAGTTGGCAGATGTCGAAGCAAGGATAATATCCCTCATCTCCAAAGACCGCAAAACACAAAAGGTTGTGGGGGTCAACAGGGATAGCTTGGAAGAGGCCATCCAGGCCCTGAACATTAGAGCGAAGGCAGTGGCGAGGAGGAGCAATGCAACGTGGGATGTCCTGCTGGGCACGCCCGAAGAGGCCAAGAAGTTGACTGGAGTGGTCCTGGAGACCAAGAATCTCATGTTCCTGACAGAGTACATGGGGATGCGGAAGTTAAAGGTAACACTGCACGGCGTCCCCATGGATATCTCCGAGGACCACGTCGGCGCCTTTTTCGCGAGATTTGGGAAGGTTGCCGAGGTCTCTTCGGGCCGTTCTAAGGCGGGTTTCCTGAACGGTGACATGACCCTGCAGATGACCCTTTCCAAGAAGCAAATTGAAGAAATTCCAAACATCCTCACCTGCAGGAAACGAGCCATTTTTGTCATCGTTGAGGGCAGGAAACCTTGCTGTTGGGTCTGTGGGGCGGCGGAGCACGTCGCCAAGGCGTGCCCGACAAAGAATCCGGCCCCGAAGACCCAACCAACCAAGCAGCAGGACAAACCCACAGGAGGAAAGGAAGCAGCGTCAACAGCACCAGCACCAGCGCCACCAACACCAGCTCTAGGAGCGAACAAGGAGGGCGATTGGCAGGTGGTGGCGAGGAAGAAGACCAAAACGCCTTCTCCTTCGAAGGTGCCGTCACCTGCCAAGGCTCCTTCAAAGCCAAAAGAGCCGACAGTGGAAAAGTCGCCCTCCAAACAGGGGAAGGGGAAGAAATCCCCCCCAAAACCAGAAGTGGTAGAGGAAGACATGGAGACGGAAAGATCAGCGTCCCTGAAGCGTGGTAGGGAAGAGGAGGAGGAACGCCACGAAGCCAGCAAGAGTCGAAGAAGAAGCAGAAGCAGGGAAAAAAAAATTCCTGCAAAATGTTCATCACTGCCGGTATCTCCGGAGAGACGTTCTTACGCTGATAAAGCAAGGAGCCTTCCCTCGTCCCCGCGGAAAGCTTCCCAGTCCCCAACCTTCAAATTGACCCCCTTAAAACAGGTGATTTTAACCCCCACTCCCACCCCTTCTCCTATGCCCACTCCCGCTCGGGCAAAAAAGAAAAAAGCCCTGCCCCGGGGGGAAGAGCTTATGAAAATTCCGGAGGACTTAACCGCAGAGTGGTCGTCACAAAGGCGGAAATTATTGAAGCCGCTACTGAGGTTAACCTCTGTTGACAATTTGTCCACGGATGACCCCAGGAACTTTTCCCAGGCCCCAGGAGTAATTACCCTCGTGAGAAACACCGGGGGTAACCTGCGGGTCTGGGACCACATCAGTGAAGTTAAAAGACTGTATCCAAAGCTGAGAATGGTTCAGGAGAATACTCCTGAACTCAAAAAAATGTCTAAGAATTGTGCGGGGAGGTTCCCTGTTTTACTCCACCCCTGTCTGTATAGGGTGGTAAAACTAACTTACCCCACGGACGTCGGCGGGATTGTCCTAGACGGGCGGATTACGTCCGATGTAGGAACGGGTTCCCTAGGACAGTCCGTCGGGGTCCTTTCTGCTAAAGATTTCCGTCCCGTATGCAATTAGAGAGCCTTTGTTGCCTGTTTTTTCTTTTTTCTTTTTCAGGTTTAAAAGATGTCTATTAAGATAGCCAGCTTGAATGCGAAGGGCCTGAGGGATCGGGGTAAGGCGGCTCGCCTGCTTCGTGACCTCTTGTCCTTCGGCGTGGATGTGGCCGCGATCCAAGAGACTCACTTTGTTTGCGAAGTCGACTCTTGTGTGCTGTCTAACGACTTTGTCGTCTATTCAGCATATGGGAGCCGGCAAGCCAGAGGTGTTTCTTTGCTGGTCAAGCGTACCCTGGACGCGAAGGTTGACCTTGTCCATGTCGGTGCCGAGGGCCGGCTGATCGTGGCCGATATTGCAGTGAAAAGCAAATTGTTCCGGCTGATTGTGGTTTATGCGCCCAATAAGCAAGGTGAGCGTGTCTCTTTCTTTCGGCTGTTGGAGCCCTTTATGGTGCATTCAACACGGCTAATCTTAGTTGGGGACTGGAATGCCATCCTAACCCCCAAATGGGATAGAGGGAGGGGCGCTAGCGGGAGGAATGATGATCGTAGCCTGGTTGATCTGATCGACGAATTTGGTCTCGTCGATAGATACCGGGTCGATCATCCGGATGGGAGTATGTGGACGTGGGCGCTTAATTGGCCTTCTACCCGGGTATCTGCGTACCTGGATAGGATGTTAGTGAGAGTGGCCGACATAGACTTCTTAGAATGTCCAACGTTCCACTGGCTAGGCTACACGGACCACAAACTCGTTTGTGCCCGTGTGGTGTTAGACTTTAGGCCTAGGTTGGCTGGTTATTGGAAGTTCAATCAGTCCTTACTGGACAGGCGGGACTTTCGTGACCAGCTGACAAAACTAGTTCAGCGGGCGTTAATTGGGCGAGTCATTGGGAATAAGTGGTGGGTTAACCTTAAGGACTCCATTAGGTCTTTCGCCACCAAATATAGCCAGCGGCTCAAACTAGATAAGGCTGCGGAGGCAAAGACACTTAGTGCTAATTTCGCCCGGGCGGAGGCTGGTGGGGATCCCCTAGAGATAGCCTTAGCCAGGGAGGCCCTGAGGCGCACGACTAGCGAGCGCTATATGGGCCAGGTAATTAGGGCTAAGTTAAGCAAGATGTCTTCCGAAGCTGTGAACATGGGCGCAGAACTGCGCAAGGAAGAAATTCGTCGGGCCGGCGATCGGTACATTCGAGAAGTGCGCGACCCGGAGGGGCATCTCCTTCGGTCCACCGACGACATGTGCGAGGCGTTCCGGCAGCATTTCGAACACCGGTTTACCAAGGAGCCTGGTCTCCGTGACGAGGAGTTTCGCAGCTATTTGGCTGACTTTCCCCGGCTTTTGCCGGCTGAAGCGGCTAGCTGCGAAGGGGAGATTACGGAGGACGAAGTCTACGCGGCTTTGAAGAAGACCGGCAGTGGCAAGTCGCCAGGTTTGGATGGTTTGCCCTATGAATTGTACTTGAGGATGTCGCACCTTTTTGTCCCGCTCTTGACTGTCGTGTTCAACCACTGGTTTCGGCAGGGGTCCATCCCCGGTCGGATCACCAGGGGCGTGATCACGCTGTTGGGAAAAGGCAAGAAGGTTGGGCGGGGATTAGATGATTACAGGCCCATAACTCTGCTAAACACAGAGTTAAAGATTTTGGCCAAGATCCTGACGAATCGCTTGCAGCTAGTTGCCGAGTCTCTGTTGGAACCGGATCAGACTTGTTCTGTGAAGGGACGAACAATTCAGAGCAACCTGCACTTGATCCGCACGATCGTAGAGGGTGTAGAAGACGACGAAGAGGCCGCGCTGATCAATTTGGATCAGTCCAAGGCATTTGATAGGATTGACCATGGCTACCTGGCTGCTGTCCTGCAGGCCGCCGGATTCAAACCCGACTTCAGCCGCTGGATTAGCCTTCTGTATCGCTCCCCCAAGGCTGTGGTACAGGTGAACGGGAAGCTGTCGAGCGCTTTCGCGCTGTCTAGGTCGGTCCGACAGGGTTGTCCACTGTCGCCTCTCCTTTACGTCCTGGCGTTGGAGCCCCTCCTTCGCCGGCTAAGGGACGAGACGTGCAGTCCGGTCCTGCGTGGAATTGCTGTCCCTGGTGGAGCTCGAGCCAGGGTTTCCGCGTACGCCGATGACGTAACGACCTTTGTGTCCTCCCGCAGGGACATAAGGGCGGTACAGAAGGCGCTTGAACGGTACGAACAGGTAACGGGGGCCAGAATTAACCGCGACAAGTCGTCCGGCTTGCGGTTAGGTGCCTGGAAGGGTGTTTCCCTCCCGGGGCCCTTCGACTGGACGGACGGGCCGGTCAAGCTCCTCGGAGTTTGGTTCGGTCCGGACTTACAGTTGGAGAAAAACTGGTCAGAAGTACAGGCAAAGGTCGGCGCGTCGGTCGAGATTTGGCGTCGACGGAGTCTCTCCGTGAAGGGTCTGGCGGAGGTGTGTGATACATACCTCTTTCCCAGAATCCTTTACCGGCTGTCTGTACTTCCCCTTTGTGACGATCATGAGAAGGCGCTCGAGCGTTTGCTATTCTCCTGTCTTTGGAGAGGACGCAAACACATGGTCGACAAAGGAGTCTGTTGCCTCCGTCCGTGTCAAGGGGGTCTGGGGATGCCACACTTGAGGAGCCACGTGCTCGCTTCGAGGTTGGCATTCCTCAGGCGCGCGTTGGAGGAAGATCGGTTGCTTGCGGGGGTAGTGAGGGACATGTTCCCTAGCCTCACTGTCACTCCCCCGCTCCTAAGGACTAGCAATAGGCCTTGGGGGCGGCCGAAATTCCTGCTCGAATGTCTGACGGCCCTTCGGGCCATTCCATGGTCCAGTGACCTTTCACGGCCTAGGAGAATCTTCTATCGGGGATTAGTGGAGGGCGCCGTGAAGGATGAACTGTGGAGTAAGCTCGGCATGTCGAGAGAGGAGTATCGCTCTCATTGGTCTTGGGCGCCAGGTGCGGATTGGCTCAACAACTCTGAGTTTTCTCTGACCTGGCGATTGGCTCGGAATGGTTTGTCTCTCAATGACAAGCGTTTCGCAATGGGCCTGGCGGATTTGCCAGATTGTGAACGTTGCGTCCTTGGAATTAAGGAGACGTCTGCGCACGCCTTCTTCCATTGTTCGCGCGTTCGCCCGTTGTGGGCGCGTGTCGGCGAGTTGACTGCTCGTATCGCGCCGCGGGAGCTTGTGCTCATTGATCGCGCATACGCTGTGGACAATGTGTCGCCCCCGTACTCTGGAGTGAAGCGGATGGTGTTTCTGTCGCTACTGGCCACGGCTAGAATGGTGATTTGGATGACGCGTCTGGAGGAAGTCTTGCGGGGAGGTCGTCTTTCGGATCAGGATCTAATCCGATATTTTGAGCACCAGCTCAAAATTAAGATTAGAACTGAACGAAAACGGCTGCACCCGACAGAGTTCAGCGAAAGGTGGGTATATGCGGCGAGCCTGGTTCGCGTGACCGGGGCTAGCCTTGATTTTCTCTTTTAGATCTGCTAGTTGCATCGGGGTGGATTCCTTTGGAACCCCGCCCGTGGTTAAGGTAGAAGTTCTTTTTGTGCCTAGTTAATGTGAGTGGATGTGTTTGTCCTGGCCTGTTCCCGGCTCCATTGCTTTTGTTATGATCCAGTTCGAGACTCCCATTGTCCAAGTATTATTTTGTCCCGTTTTCACTCTCGGCTGGGTCAGCCTTATACATTCTCCAGTCCAATTTATTTTTGCCCCCTGCTTCTCCATTCCCCTTAGAAAGAGAGCTGCTTGATTTTGTCTTTTTATGGCAGAATACAGTGGCCTCTTTAATTATGTGGGTGTGTTTGGGTCTTACTAACATTGTGTATATATATTCATTTGAAATTGTCTTTTGTTTTGGGGATTTTTTGTTTCTTCATTCCCCCTTCCCATCATGTCATTTCATGAATAAAGTTTTAAATTTATTTTTGTAAGATATTGTATATATTGTAAAAACACAAATTTTTATGTACATTTGGGGTGTTTTTTTAGGTCCCCGGTATGATTTTGCGGTATTTTGGTGCTTGATAGGTATGAGTGTTGATGGACAAATTTTTATGGTGAATGAGAAAATTGTAACGTATGTATGGGTCGTGAATCTGATTAGCTAGGTATAAGATAGTTACGGAAGACCAACCCAAGTTTTTGTACCCCCTCCCATTTGTTGGCCTTGTGCCAGAATTTGTAATGTATTGCAAATAAATACGTACCAGCCATTTCCTACTCAGACTTTTTTGTGTTTGTGTGGTCGGGTTGGTTTGGATCAAAGTGTAGTATCTGTTCCATAGTGATACTTACTATTACTTTGGTCAAGTGTGGCATTGTGGTCTCCACCCAAGTTTATTGCTTGGGCTGCGTAAAGTAGCGACCTGCGAAGGACGCGAAACACCGGAGGCAGGTGTCTCGCGCTTAGCCTCTTAGGAGGCAATGGCCTCCGATAGGCCAGATGTGATCGTTCCTCCCACCACGGCCTCGGTGGGAGGAAAGGAGGGGGATTGGCGGTTGCCTGCCTCACCCCTCTCCTTGGAAAAAGGACCAGGAGTAGCAACCCTACCAGCAGCTCCTGCATCTCCGGTGCCCTCTACGTCTAAGGAGGACGGGCAGCGGTGTTCAGCAGACACGGTTTCCCCCGACAAGGCTTGGACCGGGGGGACCATCCAGAAAGTGCGGAAGGATTCAACGTATTATGAGTCTCTAAAGGAGAAATACGCTAAATACGTGACAGGTGCGGAGATTATCTCGGTGCCCGAGACGCTCAGTAACATTGAGCCCAGGATCCTTTCCCTGCTGACCAGGGATCCGAAAAGTCGCAAACTTATCGGGGTCAGCAGGGACGTGGTGGAGGAGGCCATCAAGGCCTTGAAGATCAATGGAAAGATGGTGGCTAGGCGCAGCCACGCCGTGTGGGATGTTCTACTTGGCTCTGCGGAGGAAGCAAGAAAACTGGCCGGCTCCTTTATGGAAACAAAGACGTTGCGCCTGGATACAGAATACATGGGCATGCGCAGATCAAAGATCACTCTCCACGGCGTGCCCATGGACATCTCGTTAGACCATGTCGGGGTGTTTTTCACACAATTCGGCATGGTCGAAGAGGTGAAGGCGCTCACCTCGAAGCAGGGCTTTCTCACCGGTGACGTCACCCTGCAGGTGACGGTCGAGCAAAAAAAGATCGGGAATATCCCCAACATTATCACCTGCAGGGGAAGATCAATTTACGTGATCGTTGAGGGGAGGAAGCCCTTCTGCTGGGTCTGCGGCGATTCCAATCACGTCGCCAAGGCGTGCCCGAAAAAGGATCCGGCCCCTGGGACCCAGCCAGCAAAGCAGCAGCAGGAGAAACCGGCAGCGAAACAACCAGAAGCTCCAACGGAGGCGAAATCGTCTGTTCCGGATAAGGTGAATGAGTGGCAGACGGTCGGCAAGAAAAAGAAGGCGAAGGCACTAGCGGAGAAATCGCCTTCTCCGGCCAAAACGCCTTCTCAGACCAAAACGCCTTCTCCGACCAAAACGCCCTCGCCACCTCAGGAGCCTTCGGAGTCAAAGGTGCCCTCATCACCCAAAGCAGCTACCAAGCAGGGGAAGGCAAAAAAACCTCCCCAAAATGAGGGCCCGAAGGAACAACCAAGGGAAGAGCCCATGGAGACTCAAAGATCGGCGTCGTTGAAACGCAGCCGGGAGGACGAAGAAGAGCAGCAAGAGAACTTCAAGAATCGGCGGAAGAGCAGAGAAAGGAGTTCGACAACACACAGGTGCTCCTCGCTTCCTGCCTCACCGGAGAGGCAAACGTATGCGCAAAAGGCAAGAAGCCTCCCCTCGTCCCCGCGGAAAGCTTCCCAGTCCCCTACCTTTAAATTAACCCCCCTGAGACCAGTTGCTTTATCCCCCACTCTCTCCCCTTCTCCTATGTCCACTCCCACTCGGGCAAAAAAGATAAAAGCCCTGCCCAAAGGGGAAGCGCTATTGAAAGTAGAGGAGGACATCTCTGCAGGGTGGTCGTCACAAAGACGAAAACTACTCAAACCACTGCTGAAGATGACCACAGTTGACGGTCTATCTACGGAGGACCCCAAAAACTTTCCCCAGGCCCCAGGAGTAATTACCCTCGTACGGAATACCGGGGGTAACCTGCGGGTCTGGGACCACATCGCGGAAGCGAAAAAACTTTATCCTAAACTAAGGATGTACATTGAAAGCTCAGCAGAACTTAGAAAAATGTCTAAAAATTGTTCGGGGAGGTTCCCTGTTTTACTCCACCCCAGTTTATATAGGGTGGTAAAACTAATGTACCCCACGGACGTCGGCGGTATTGTCTCAGACGGACGGATTACGTCCGACATAGGAACTGGTTCCCTGGGACAGTCCGTCGGGGTCCTGTCTGCCCGAGATTTTCGCCCCGTATGCATCTAGAGAGCCTTTGTTGCCTGTTTTTCTTTTTCTCTTTTTCAGGTTTAAAAGATGTCTATTAAGATAGCCAGCTTGAATGCGAAGGGCCTGAGGGATCGGGGTAAGGCGGCTCGCCTGCTTCGTGACCTCTTGTCCTTCGGCGTGGATGTGGCCGCGATCCAAGAGACTCACTTTGTTTGCGAAGTCGACTCTTGTGTGCTGTCTAACGACTTTGTCGTCTATTCAGCATATGGGAGCCGGCAAGCCAGAGGTGTTTCTTTGCTGGTCAAGCGTACCCTGGACGCGAAGGTTGACCTTGTCCATGTCGGTGCCGAGGGCCGGCTGATCGTGGCCGATATTGCAGTGAAAAGCAAATTGTTCCGGCTGATTGTGGTTTATGCGCCCAATAAGCAAGGTGAGCGTGTCTCTTTCTTTCGGCTGTTGGAGCCCTTTATGGTGCATTCAACACGGCTAATCTTAGTTGGGGACTGGAATGCCATCCTAACCCCCAAATGGGATAGAGGGAGGGGCGCTAGCGGGAGGAATGATGATCGTAGCCTGGTTGATCTGATCGACGAATTTGGTCTCGTCGATAGATACCGGGTCGATCATCCGGATGGGAGTATGTGGACGTGGGCGCTTAATTGGCCTTCTACCCGGGTATCTGCGTACCTGGATAGGATGTTAGTGAGAGTGGCCGACATAGACTTCTTAGAATGTCCAACGTTCCACTGGCTAGGCTACACGGACCACAAACTCGTTTGTGCCCGTGTGGTGTTAGACTTTAGGCCTAGGTTGGCTGGTTATTGGAAGTTCAATCAGTCCTTACTGGACAGGCGGGACTTTCGTGACCAGCTGACAAAACTAGTTCAGCGGGCGTTAATTGGGCGAGTCATTGGGAATAAGTGGTGGGTTAACCTTAAGGACTCCATTAGGTCTTTCGCCACCAAATATAGCCAGCGGCTCAAACTAGATAAGGCTGCGGAGGCAAAGACACTTAGTGCTAATTTCGCCCGGGCGGAGGCTGGTGGGGATCCCCTAGAGATAGCCTTAGCCAGGGAGGCCCTGAGGCGCACGACTAGCGAGCGCTATATGGGTCAGGTAATTAGAGCTAAGTTAAGCAAGATGTCTTCCGAAGCTGTGAACATGGGCGCAGAACTGCGCAAGGAAGAAATTCGTCGGGCCGGCGATCGGTACATTCGAGAGGTGCGCGACCCGGAGGGGCATCTCCTTCGGTCCACCGACGACATGTGCGAGGCGTTCCGGCAGCATTTCGAACACCGGTTTACCAAGGAGCCTGGTCTCCGTGACGAGGAGTTTCGCAGCTATTTGGCTGACTTTCCCCGGCTTTTGCCGGCTGAAGCGGCTAGCTGCGAAGGGGAGATTACGGAGGACGAAGTCTACGCGGCTTTGAAGAAGACCGGCAGTGGCAAGTCGCCAGGTTTGGATGGTTTGCCCTATGAATTGTACTTGAGGATGTCGCACCTTTTTGTCCCGCTCTTGACTGTCGTGTTCAACCACTGGTTTCGGCAGGGGTCCATCCCCGGTCGGATCACCAGGGGCGTGATCACGCTGTTGGGAAAAGGCAAGAAGGTTGGGCGGGGATTAGATGATTACAGGCCCATAACTCTGCTAAACACAGAGTTAAAGATTTTGGCCAAGATCCTGACGAATCGCTTGCAGCTAGTTGCCGAGTCTCTGTTGGAACCGGATCAGACTTGTTCTGTGAAGGGACGAACAATTCAGAGCAACCTGCACTTGATCCGCACGATCGTAGAGGGTGTAGAAGACGACGAAGAGGCCGCGCTGATCAATTTGGATCAGTCCAAGGCATTTGATAGGATTGACCATGGCTACCTGGCTGCTGTCCTGCAGGCCGCCGGATTCAAACCCGACTTCAGCCGCTGGATTAGCCTTCTGTATCGCTCCCCCAAGGCTGTGGTACAGGTGAACGGGAAGCTGTCGAGCGCTTTCGCGCTGTCTAGGTCGGTCCGACAGGGTTGTCCACTGTCGCCTCTCCTTTACGTCCTGGCGTTGGAGCCCCTCCTTCGCCGGCTAAGGGACGAGACGTGCAGTCCGGTCCTGCGTGGAATTGCTGTCCCTGGTGGAGCTCGAGCCAGGGTTTCCGCGTACGCCGATGACGTAACGACCTTTGTGTCCTCCCGCAGGGACATAAGGGCGGTACAGAAGGCGCTTGAACGGTACGAACAGGTAACAGGGGCCAGAATTAACCGCGACAAGTCGTCCGGCTTGCGGTTAGGTGCCTGGAAGGGTGTTTCCCTCCCGGGGCCCTTCGACTGGACGGACGGGCCGGTCAAGCTCCTCGGAGTTTGGTTCGGTCCGGACTTACAGTTGGAGAAAAACTGGTCAGAAGTACAGGCAAAGGTCGGCGCGTCGGTCGAGATTTGGCGTCGACGGAGTCTCTCCGTGAAGGGTCTGGCGGAGGTGTGTAATACATACCTCTTTCCCAGAATCCTTTACCGGCTGTCTGTACTTCCCCTTTGTGACGATCATGAGAAGGCGCTCGAGCGTTTGCTATTCTCCTGTCTTTGGAGAGGACGCAAACACATGGTCGACAAAGGAGTCTGTTGCCTCCGTCCGTGTCAAGGGGGTCTGGGGATGCCACACTTGAGGAGCCACGTGCTCGCTTCGAGGTTGGCATTCCTCAGGCGCGCGTTGGAGGAAGATCGGTTGCTTGCGGGGGTAGTGAGGGACATGTTCCCTAGCCTCACTATCACTCCCCCGCTCCTAAGGACTAGCAATAGGCCTTGGGGGCGGCCGAAATTCCTACTCGAATGTCTGACGGCCCTTCGGGCCATTCCATGGTCCAGTGACCTTTCACGGCCTAGGAGAATCTTCTATCGGGGATTAGTGGAGGGCGCCGTGAAGGATGAACTGTGGAGTAAGCTTGGCATGTCGAGAGAGGAGTATCGCTCTCATTGGTCTTGGGCGCCAGGTGCGGATTGGCTCAACAACTCTGAGTTTTCTCTGACCTGGCGATTGGCTCGGAATGGTTTGTCTCTCAACGACAAGCGGTTCGCAATGGGCCTGGCGGATTTGCCAGATTGTGAACGTTGCGTCCTTGGAATTAAGGAGACGTCTGCGCACGCCTTCTTCCATTGTTCGCGCGTTCGCCCGTTGTGGGCGCGTGTTGGCGAGTTGACTGCTCGTATCGCGCCGCGGGAGCTTGTGCTCATTGATCGCGCATACGCTGTGGACAATGTGTCGCCCCCGTACTCTGGAGTGAAGCGGATGGTGTTTCTGTCGCTACTGGCCACGGCTAGAATGGTGATTTGGATGACGCGTCTGGAGGAAGTCTTGCGGGGAGGTCGTCTTTCGGATCAGGATCTAATCCGATATTTTGAGCACCAGCTCAAAATTAAGATTAGAACTGAACGGAAACGGCTGCACCCGACAGAGTTCAGCGAAAGGTGGGTATATGCGGCGAGCCTGGTTCGCGTGACCGGGGCTAGCCTTGATTTTCTCTTTTAGATCTGCTAGTTGCATCGGGGTGGATTCCTTTGGAACCCCTCCCGTGGTTAAGGTAGAAGTTCTTTTTTGTGCCTAGTTAATGTGAGTGAATGTGTTTGTCCTGGCCTGTTCCCGGCTCCATTGCTTTTGTTATGATCCAGTTCGAGATTCCCATTGTCCAAGTATTCTTTTGTCCCGTTTTCACTCTCGACTGGGTCAGCCTTATACATTCTCCAGTCCAATTTATTTTGTTCCCTGCTTCTCCATTCCCCTTAGAAAGAGAGCTGCTTGATTTTGTTCTTTTTAAGGCAGAATACAGTGGCCTCTTTAATTATGTGGGTGTGTTTGGGTCTTACTAACCCATGTATATATATTCATTTGAAATTGTTTTTTGTTTTGGGGTTTTTTGTTTCTTCATTCCCCCTCCCCATCATGTCATTTCATGAATAAAGTTTTAAATTTATTTTTGTACACTATTGTAAATATTGTAAATACACAAATTTTTATGTACATTTGGGGCGTTTTTAGGTCCCTGGTATGTTACTGCGGTATTTTGGTGTATGATAGGTATGAGTGTTGATGGACAAATTTTTATGGTGAATGAGAAAATTGTAACGTATGTATGGGTCGTGAATCTGATTAGCTAGGTATAAGATAGTTACGGAAGACCAACCCAAGTTTTGTTCCCCCTCCCCATTGTTTGGCCTTGTGCCAGAATTTGTACTTTGTTGGCAAATAAATAAGTACCAGCCATTTCCTACTCAGACTTTTTTGTGTTTGTGTGGTCGGGTTGGTTTGGATCAAAGTGTAGTATCTGTTCCATAGTGATACTTACTATTACTTTGGTCAAGTGTGGCATTGTGGTCTCCACCCAAGTTTATTGCTTGGGCTGCGTAAAGTAGCGACCTGCGAAGGACGCGAAACACCGGAGGCAGGTGTCTCGCGCTTAGCCTCTTAGGAGGCAATGGCCTCCGATAGGCCAGATGTGATCGTTCCTCCCACCACGGCCTCGGTGGGAGGAAAGGAGGGGGAGGAGGGGGGATTGGCGGTTGCCTGCCTCACCCCTCTCCTTGGAAAAAGGACCAGGAGTAGCAACCCTACCAGCAGCTCCTGCATCTCCGGTGCCCTCTACGTCTAAGGAGGACGGGCAGCGGTGTTCAGCAGACACGGTTTCCCCCGACAAGGCTTGGACCGGGGGGACCATCCAGAAAGTGCGGAAGGATTCAACGTATTATGAGTCTCTAAAGGAGAAATACGCTAAATACGTGACAGGAGCGGAGATTATCTCGGTGCCCGAGACGCTCAGTAACATTGAGCCCAGGATCCTTTCCCTGCTGACCAGGGATCCGAAAAGTCGCAAACTTATCGGGGTCAGCAGGGACGTGGTGGAGGAGGCCATCAAGGCCTTGAAGATCAATGGAAAGATGGTGGCTAGGCGCAGCCACGCCGTGTGGGATGTTCTACTTGGCTCTGCGGAGGAAGCAAGAAAACTGGCCGGCTCCTTTATGGAAACAAAGACGTTGCGCCTGGATACAGAATACATGGGCATGCGCAGATCAAAGATCACTCTCCACGGCGTGCCCATGGACATCTCGTTAGACCATGTCGGGGTGTTTTTCACACAATTCGGCATGGTCGAAGAGGTGAAGGCGCTCACCTCGAAGCAGGGCTTTCTCACCGGTGACGTCACCCTGCAGGTGACGGTCGAGCAAAAAAAGATCGGGAATATCCCCAACATTATCACCTGCAGGGGAAGATCAATTTACGTGATCGTTGAGGGGAGGAAGCCCTTCTGCTGGGTCTGCGGCGATTCCAATCACGTCGCCAAGGCGTGCCCGAAAAAGGATCCGGCCCCTGGGACCCAGCCAGCAAAGCAGCAGCAGGAGAAACCGGCAGCGAAACAACCAGAAGCTCCAACGGAGGCGAAATCGTCTGTTCCGGATAAGGTGAATGAGTGGCAGACGGTCGGCAAGAAAAAGAAGGCGAAGGCACTAGCGGAGAAATCGCCTTCTCCGGCCAAAACGCCTTCTCAGACCAAAACGCCTTCTCCGACCAAAACGCCCTCGCCACCTCAGGAGCCTTCGGAGTCAAAGGTGCCCTCATCACCCAAAGCAGCTACCAAGCAGGGGAAGGCAAAAAAACCTCCCCAAAATGAGGGCCCGAAGGAACAACCAAGGGAAGAGCCCATGGAGACTCAAAGATCGGCGTCGTTGAAACGCAGCCGGGAGGACGAAGAAGAGCAGCAAGAGAACTTCAAGAATCGGCGGAAGAGCAGAGAAAGGAGTTCGACAACACACAGGTGCTCCTCGCTTCCTGCCTCACCGGAGAGGCAAACGTATGCGCAAAAGGCAAGAAGCCTCCCCTCGTCCCCGCGGAAAGCTTCCCAGTCCCCTACCTTTAAATTAACCCCCCTGAGACCAGTTGCTTTATCCCCCACTCTCTCCCCTTCTCCTATGTCCACTCCCACTCGGGCAAAAAAGATAAAAGCCCTGCCCAAAGGGGAAGCGCTATTGAAAGTAGAGGAGGACATCTCTGCAGGGTGGTCGTCACAAAGACGAAAACTACTCAAACCACTGCTGAAGATGACCACAGTTGACGGTCTATCTACGGAGGACCCCAAAAACTTTCCCCAGGCCCCAGGAGTAATTACCCTCGTACGGAATACCGGGGGTAACCTGCGGGTCTGGGACCACATCGCGGAAGCGAAAAAACTTTATCCTAAACTAAGGATGTACATTGAAAGCTCAGCAGAACTTAGAAAAATGTCTAAAAATTGTTCGGGGAGGTTCCCTGTTTTACTCCACCCCAGTTTATATAGGGTGGTAAAACTAATGTACCCCACGGACGTCGGCGGTATTGTCTCAGACGGACGGATTACGTCCGACATAGGAACTGGTTCCCTGGGACAGTCCGTCGGGGTCCTGTCTGCCCGAGATTTTCGCCCCGTATGCATCTAGAGAGCCTTTGTTGCCTGTTTTTCTTTTTCTCTTTTTTCAGGTTTAAAAGATGTCTATTAAGATAGCCAGCTTGAATGCGAAGGGCCTGAGGGATCGGGGTAAGGCGGCTCGCCTGCTTCGTGACCTCTTGTCCTTCGGCGTGGATGTGGCCGCGATCCAAGAGACTCACTTTGTTTGCGAAGTCGACTCTTGTGTGCTGTCTAACGACTTTGTCGTCTATTCAGCATATGGGAGCCGGCAAGCCAGAGGTGTTTCTTTGCTGGTCAAGCGTACCCTGGACGCGAAGGTTGACCTTGTCCATGTCGGTGCCGAGGGCCGGCTGATCGTGGCCGATATTGCAGTGAAAAGCAAATTGTTCCGGCTGATTGTGGTTTATGCGCCCAATAAGCAAGGTGAGCGTGTCTCTTTCTTTCGGCTGTTGGAGCCCTTTATGGTGCATTCAACACGGCTAATCTTAGTTGGGGACTGGAATGCCATCCTAACCCCCAAATGGGATAGAGGGAGGGGCGCTAGCGGGAGGAATGATGATCGTAGCCTGGTTGATCTGATCGACGAATTTGGTCTCGTCGATAGATACCGGGTCGATCATCCGGATGGGAGTATGTGGACGTGGGCGCTTAATTGGCCTTCTACCCGGGTATCTGCGTACCTGGATAGGATGTTAGTGAGAGTGGCCGACATAGACTTCTTAGAATGTCCAACGTTCCACTGGCTAGGCTACACGGACCACAAACTCGTTTGTGCCCGTGTGGTGTTAGACTTTAGGCCTAGGTTGGCTGGTTATTGGAAGTTCAATCAGTCCTTACTGGACAGGCGGGACTTTCGTGACCAGCTGACAAAACTAGTTCAGCGGGCGTTAATTGGGCGAGTCATTGGGAATAAGTGGTGGGTTAACCTTAAGGACTCCATTAGGTCTTTCGCCACCAAATATAGCCAGCGGCTCAAACTAGATAAGGCTGCGGAGGCAAAGACACTTAGTGCTAATTTCGCCCGGGCGGAGGCTGGTGGGGATCCCCTAGAGATAGCCTTAGCCAGGGAGGCCCTGAGGCGCACGACTAGCGAGCGCTATATGGGCCAGGTAATTAGAGCTAAGTTAAGCAAGATGTCTTCCGAAGCTGTGAACATGGGCGCAGAACTGCGCAAGGAAGAAATTCGTCGGGCCGGCGATCGGTACATTCGAGAAGTGCGCGACCCGGAGGGGCATCTCCTTCGGTCCACCGACGACATGTGCGGGGCGTTCCGGCGGCATTTCGAACACCGGTTTACCAAGGAGCCTGGTCTCCGTGACGAGGAGTTTCGCAGCTATTTGGCTGACTTTCCCCGGCTTTTGCCGGCTGAAGCGGCTAGCTGCGAAGGGGAGATTACGGAGGACGAAGTCTACGCGGCTTTGAAGAAGACCGGCAGTGGCAAGTCGCCAGGTTTGGATGGTTTGCCCTATGAATTGTACTTGAGGATGTCGCACCTTTTTGTCCCGCTCTTGACTGTCGTGTTCAACCACTGGTTTCGGCAGGGGTCCATCCCCGGTCGGATCACCAGGGGCGTGATCACGCTGTTGGGAAAAGGCAAGAAGGTTGGGCGGGGATTAGATGATTACAGGCCCATAACTCTGCTAAACACAGAGTTAAAGATTTTGGCCAAGATCCTGACGAATCGCTTGCAGCTAGTTGCCGAGTCTCTGTTGGAACCGGATCAGACTTGTTCTGTGAAGGGACGAACAATTCAGAGCAACCTGCACTTGATCCGCACGATCGTAGAGGGTGTAGAAGACGACGAAGAGGCCGCGCTGATCAATTTGGATCAGTCCAAGGCATTTGATAGGATTGACCATGGCTACCTGGCTGCTGTCCTGCAGGCCGCCGGATTCAAACCCGACTTCAGCCGCTGGATTAGCCTTCTGTATCGCTCCCCCAAGGCTGTGGTACAGGTGAACGGGAAGCTGTCGAGCGCTTTCGCGCTGTCTAGGTCGGTCCGACAGGGTTGTCCACTGTCGCCTCTCCTTTACGTCCTGGCGTTGGAGCCCCTCCTTCGCCGGCTAAGGGACGAGACGTGCAGTCCGGTCCTGCGTGGAATCAAGGTCCCTGGTGGAGCTCGAGCCAGGGTTTCCGCGTACGCCGATGACGTAACGACCTTTGTGTCCTCCCGCAGGGACATAAGGGCGGTACAGAAGGCGCTTGAACGGTACGAACAGGTAACAGGGGCCAGAATTAACCGCGACAAGTCGTCCGGCTTGCGGTTAGGTGCCTGGAAGGGTGTTTCCCTCCCGGGGCCCTTCGACTGGACGGACGGGCCGGTCAAGCTCCTCGGAGTTTGGTTCGGTCCGGACTTACAGTTGGAGAAAAACTGGTCAGAAGTACAGGCAAAGGTCGGCGCGTCGGTCGAGATTTGGCGTCGACGGAGTCTCTCCGTGAAGGGTCTGGCGGAGGTGTGTAATACATACCTCTTTCCCAGAATCCTTTACCGGCTGTCTGTACTTCCCCTTTGTGACGATCATGAGAAGGCGCTCGAGCGTTTGCTATTCTCCTGTCTTTGGAGAGGACGCAAACACATGGTCGACAAAGGAGTCTGTTGCCTCCGTCCGTGTCAAGGGGGTCTGGGGATGCCACACTTGAGGAGCCACGTGCTCGCTTCGAGGTTGGCATTCCTCAGGCGCGCGTTGGAGGAAGATCGGTTGCTTGCGGGGGTAGTGAGGGACATGTTCCCTAGCCTCACTATCACTCCCCCGCTCCTAAGGACTAGCAATAGGCCTTGGGGGCGGCCGAAATTCCTACTCGAATGTCTGACGGCCCTTCGGGCCATTCCATGGTCCAGTGACCTTTCACGGCCTAGGAGAATCTTCTATCGGGGATTAGTGGAGGGCGCCGTGAAGGATGAACTGTGGAGTAAGCTTGGCATGTCGAGGGAGGAGTATCGCTCTCATTGGTCTTGGGCGCCAGGTGCGGATTGGCTCAACAACTCTGAGTTTTCTCTGACCTGGCGATTGGCTCGGAATGGTTTGTCTCTCAACGACAAGCGGTTCGCAATGGGCCTGGCGGATTTGCCAGATTGTGAACGTTGCGTCCTTGGAATTAAGGAGACGTCTGCGCACGCCTTCTTCCATTGTTCGCGCGTTCGCCCGTTGTGGGCGCGTGTTGGCGAGTTGACTGCTCGTATCGCGCCGCGGGAGCTTGTGCTCATTGATCGCGCATACGCTGTGGACAATGTGTCGCCCCCGTACTCTGGAGTGAAGCGGATGGTGTTTCTGTCGCTACTGGCCACGGCTAGAATGGTGATTTGGATGACGCGTCTGGAGGAAGTCTTGCGGGGAGGTCGTCTTTCGGATCAGGATCTAATCCGATATTTTGAGCACCAGCTCAAAATTAAGATTAGAACTGAACGGAAACGGCTGCACCCGACAGAGTTCAGCGAAAGGTGGGTATATGCGGCGAGCCTGGTTCGCGTGACCGGGGCTAGCCTTGATTTTCTCTTTTAGATCTGCTAGTTGCATCGGGGTGGATTCCTTTGGAACCCCTCCCGTGGTTAAGGTAGAAGTTCTTTTTTGTGCCTAGTTAATGTGAGTGAATGTGTTTGTCCTGGCCTGTTCCCGGCTCCATTGCTTTTGTTATGATCCAGTTCGAGATTCCCATTGTCCAAGTATTCTTTTGTCCCGTTTTCACTCTCGGCTGGGTCAGCCTTATACATTCTCCAGTCCAATTTATTTTGTTCCCTGCTTCTCCATTCCCCTTAGAAAGAGAGCTGCTTGATTTTGTTCTTTTTAAGGCAGAATACAGTGGCCTCTTTAATTACGTGGGTGTGTTTGGGTCTTACTAACCCATGTATATATATTCATTTGAAATTGTTTTTTGTTTTGGGGTTTTTTGTTTCTTCATTCCCCCTCCCCATCATGTCATTTCATGAATAAAGTTTTAAATTTATTTTTGTACACTATTGTAAATATTGTAAATACACAAATTTTTATGTACATTTGGGGCGTTTTTAGGTCCCTGGTATGTTACTGCGGTATTTTGGTGTATGATAGGTATGAGTGTTGATGGACAAATTTTTATGGTGAATGAGAAAATTGTAACGTATGTATGGGTCGTGAATCTGATTAGCTAGGTATAAGATAGTTACGGAAGACCAACCCAAGTTTTTGTTCCCCCTCCCCATTGTTTGGCCTTGTGCCAGAATTTGTACTTTGTTGGCAAATAAATAAGTACCAGCCATTTCCTACTCAGACTTTTTTGTGTTTGCGTGGTCGGGTTGGTTTGGATCAAAGTGTAGTATCTGTTCCATAGTGATACTTACTATTACTTTGGTCAAGTGTGGCATTGTGGTCTCCACCCAAGTTTATTGCTTGGGCCGCGTAAAGTAGCGACCTGCGAAGGACGCGAAACACCGGAGGCAGGTGTCTCGCGCTTAGCCTCTTAGGAGGCAATGGCCTCCGATAGGCCAGAGGTGATCGTTCCTCCCACCACGGCCTCGGTGGGAGGAAAGGAGGGTGACTGGCAATTACCGCCACGGGAGTCACCCTCCATACCAGCATCAGCAGCTTTACAAGGACCAGCAACGGGAACCGGACCTTTACCGGTACCGACAGCAGCAGCTCCTGGTTCCCCGAAACCTTCAACCTCGGGGTGGAAGAAAGGAAAGGTCCTGGAGAAAAAAGGAGAAGAATATTATGACAAATTGAAGGAAAAATATGAGAAATACATCAAGGGCACGGAATTGGTGTCGGTGCCGGATGAACTGGCGGACATTGAGGCGCGTATTATAACGCTAATTACTAAGGATCCCAAGTCCAAGAAGGTCGTTGGAGTTAGCCGAGAAAACGTGGAGGAGGCCATCAAGGTGCTCAACATTAGAGCAAAAGCCGTGGCCAGGAGGAGTAACGCGTCTTGGGATGTCTTGCTTGGAACGGCCGAGGAGGCCAAACAGCTTGCCGGAGTCACCCTGGAGACTGACAAAATGATCCTGTTAACGGAGTACATGGGGACACGCAAGCTGAAGATAACCTTGCATGGTGTCCCCATGGATATCACTGAAGACCATGTGGGTGCATTCTTCGCAAAGTATGGAAGGGTGGCCGAGGTCTCCTCGGCAAGATCAAAAGCCGGATACCTGACAGGGGACATGTCCCTGCAGGTCACACTGTCAAAAAAGGCGCTGGAAGATATCCCCAACGTGTTAACGTGTCGAAAGAGGGTCATATTTGTGATCGTTGAGGGCCGGAAGCCTTGCTGTTGGGTGTGCGGGGCGGCGGACCACGTGGCCAAGACGTGCACGAATAAGAAGCCGGCCCCCGGCACCCAGGCATCCAAGCAGCAGGCGGAAAAGGAAAAGCCGGCACCTCCATCTTCAGTACCTTCAGCACCTTCACCTGCACCAGTAGCGAATAAGGAGGGCGAGTGGCAGGTGGTGGCAAGGAAAAAGGCAAAAACGCCTTCACCAGGGAAGGCACCATCACCTGTCAAGGCGCCCGCCAAAACTCCCGCCAAAGCTCCGCCAAAAGTCAAGGAGCCGACGGTGGAAGTTTCGCCCTCCCCAAAGGAGAAACGAAATAAATCTCCTTCTAAACCAGAGAAGATGGACACCGAGCGGTCAGGCTCCCTGAAGCGCGGAAGGGAGTTCGTGGAGGAGGAGCAGCACGAGACGACGAAGAGTCGCAGAAGGAGCCGGAGTAGGGAGAGAAGCAGAGAGAGGAAGTCAACTAAGTGTGTTTCGCTGCCGGTTTCTCCGGCCAGGACTTCATACGCGGAAAAAGCGAGAAGCCTTCCCTCTTCCCCGCGAAAAGCTTCCCAGTCCCCGACCTTCAAGTTGACCCCCTTGAGGCCGCGTTCATCAACTCCCACCCCTTCCCCTTCTCCGGTACCCACTCCCGCTCGGGACAAAAAGAAAAAGGGCCTTCCCCAGGGGGATGAGCTTCTGAAAGTGAACCCGGACATTGCGGCGGGATGGTCTTCTCAAAGGCGCAAATTATTAAAGCCTTTGTTGAGGCTGGAGAAGGTCAACGGTATGTCAACAGAAAATCCGAGAAACTTTCCCCAGGCCCCAGGTGTCATTACCCTAATAAGGAATACTGGTGGCAACCTGAGGGTCTGGGACCACATTTCAATGGCAAAAAAACATTTTTCCAATATTTGTATGGTCAAGGAGAACACTCCGGACCTAAAAAAAATGAGCAAAAATTGTGCGGGGCGGTTCCCAGTTTTGCTCCACCCCAGTTTATATAGGGTGGTAAAACTAAACTACCCTACGGACGTCGGCGGAATTGTCCTAGACGGACGGATTACGTCCGATGTAGGAACAGGGTCCCTAGGACAGTCCGTCGGGGTCCCCTCTGCCCGAGATTTCTACCCCGTATGCGACTAGTGCCTTTGTTGCATGTTCTTTGTTTTTTCTTTTTCAGAACTAAAAGATGTCTATTAAGATAGCCAGCTTGAATGCGAAGGGCCTGAGGGATCGGGGTAAGGCGGCTCGCCTGCTTCGTGACCTCTTGTCCTTCGGCGTGGATGTGGCCGCGATCCAAGAGACTCACTTTGTTTGCGAAGTCGACTTCTTGTGTGCTGTCTAACGACTTTGTCGTCTATTCAGCATATGGGAGCCGGCAAGCCAGAGGTGTTTCTTTGCTGGTCAAGCGTACCCTGGACGCGAAGGTTGACCTTGTCCATGTCGGTGCCGAGGGCCGGCTGATCGTGGCCGATATTGCAGTGAAAAGCAAATTGTTCCGGCTGATTGTGGTTTATGCGCCCAATAAGCAAGGTGAGCGTGTCTCTTTCTTTCGGCTGTTGGAGCCCTTTATGGTGCATTCAACACGGCTAATCTTAGTTGGGGACTGGAATGCCATCCTAACCCCCAAATGGGATAGAGGGAGGGGCGCTAGCGGGAGGAATGATGATCGTAGCCTGGTTGATCTGATCGACGAATTTGGTCTCGTCGATAGATACCGGGTCGATCATCCGGATGGGAGTATGTGGACGTGGGCGCTTAATTGGCCTTCTACCCGGGTATCTGCGTACCTGGATAGGATGTTAGTGAGAGTGGCCGACATAGACTTCTTAGAATGTCCAACGTTCCACTGGCTAGGCTACACGGACCACAAACTCGTTTGTGCCCGTGTGGTGTTAGACTTTAGGCCTAGGTTGGCTGGTTATTGGAAGTTCAATCAGTCCTTACTGGACAGGCGGGACTTTCGTGACCAGCTGACAAAACTAGTTCAGCGGGCGTTAATTGGGCGAGTCATTGGGAATAAGTGGTGGGTTAACCTTAAGGACTCCATTAGGTCTTTCGCCACCAAATATAGCCAGCGGCTCAAACTAGATAAGGCTGCGGAGGCAAAGACACTTAGTGCTAATTTCGCCCGGGCGGAGGCTGGTGGGGATCCCCTAGAGATAGCCTTAGCCAGGGAGGCCCTGAGGCGCACGACTAGCGAGCGCTATATGGGTCAGGTAATTAGGGCTAAGTTAAGCAAGATGTCTTCCGAAGCTGTGAACATGGGCGCAGAACTGCGCAAGGAAGAAATTCGTCGGGCCGGCGATCGGTACATTCGAGAGGTGCGCGACCCGGAGGGACATCTCCTTAGGTCCACCGACGACATGTGCGAGGCGTTCCGGCGGCATTTCGAACACCGGTTTACCAAGGAGCCTGGTCTCCGTGACGAGGAGTTTCGCAGCTATTTGGCTGACTTTCCCCGGCTTTTGCCGGCTGAAGCGGCTAGCTGCGAAGGGGAGATTACGGAGGACGAAGTCTACGCGGCTTTGAAGAAGACCGGCAGTGGCAAGTCGCCAGGTTTGGATGGTTTGCCCTATGAATTGTACTTGAGGATGTCGCACCTTTTTGTCCCGCTCTTGACTGTCGTGTTCAACCACTGGTTTCGGCAGGGGTCCATCCCCGGTCGGATCACCAGGGGCGTGATCACGCTGTTGGGAAAAGGCAAGAAGGTTGGGCGGGGATTAGATGATTACAGGCCCATAACTCTGCTAAACACAGAGTTAAAGATTTTGGCCAAGATCCTGACGAATCGCTTGCAGCTAGTTGCCGAGTCTCTGTTGGAACCGGATCAGACTTGTTCTGTGAAGGGACGAACAATTCAGAGCAACCTGCACTTGATCCGCACGATCGTAGAGGGTGTAGAAGACGACGAAGAGGCCGCGCTGATCAATTTGGATCAGTCCAAGGCATTTGATAGGATTGACCATGGCTACCTGGCTGCTGTCCTGCAGGCCGCCGGATTCAAACCCGACTTCAGCCGCTGGATTAGCCTTCTGTATCGCTCCCCCAAGGCGGTGGTACAGGTGAACGGGAAGCTGTCGAGCGCTTTCGCGCTGTCTAGGTCGGTCCGACAGGGTTGTCCACTGTCGCCTCTCCTTTACGTCCTGGCGTTGGAGCCCCTCCTTCGCCGGCTAAGGGACGAGACGTGCAGTCCGGTCCTGCGTGGAATTGCTGTCCCTGGTGGAGCTCGAGCCAGGGTTTCCGCGTACGCCGATGACGTAACGACCTTGTGTCCTCCCGCAGGGACATAAGGGCGGTACAGAAGGCGCTTGAACGGTACGAACAGGTAACAGGGGCCAGAATTAACCGCGACAAGTCGTCCGGCTTGCGGTTAGGTGCCTGGAAGGGTGTTTCCCTCCCGGGGCCCTTCGACTGGACGGACGGGCCGGTCAAGCTCCTCGGAGTTTGGTTCGGTCCGGACTTACAGTTGGAGAAAAACTGGTCAGAAGTACAGGCAAAGGTCGGCGCGTCGGTCGAGATTTGGCGTCGACGGAGTCTCTCCGTGAAGGGTCTGGCGGAGGTGTGTAATACATACCTCTTTCCTAGAATCCTTTACCGGCTGTCGGTACTTCCCCTTTGTGACGATCATGAGAAGGCGCTCGAGCGTTTGCTATTCTCCTGTCTTTGGAGAGGACGCAAACACATGGTCGACAAAGGAGTCTGTTGCCTCCGTCCGTGTCAAGGGGGTCTGGGGATGCCACACTTGAGGAGCCACGTGCTCGCTTCGAGGTTGGCATTCCTCAGGCGCGCGTTGGAGGAAGATCGGTTGCTTGCGGGGGTAGTGAGGGACATGTTCCCTAGCCTCACTATCACTCCCCCGCTCCTAAGGACTAGCAATAGGCCTTGGGGGCGGCCGAAATTCCTACTCGAATGTCTGACGGCCCTTCGGGCCATTCCATGGTCCAGTGACCTTTCACGGCCTAGGAGAATCTTCTATCGGGGATTAGTGGAGGGCGCCGTGAAGGATGAACTGTGGAGTAAGCTTGGCATGTCGAGAGAGGAGTATCGCTCTCATTGGTCTTGGGCGCCAGGTGCGGATTGGCTCAACAACTCTGAGTTTTCTCTGACCTGGCGATTGGCTCGGAATGGTTTGTCTCTCAACGACAAGCGGTTCGCAATGGGCCTGGCGGATTTGCCAGATTGTGAACGTTGCGTCCTTGGAATTAAGGAGACGTCTGCGCACGCCTTCTTCCATTGTTCGCGCGTTCGCCCGTTGTGGGCGCGTGTTGGCGAGTTGACTGCTCGTATCGCGCCGCGGGAGCTTGTGCTCATTGATCGCGCATACGCTGTGGACAATGTGTCGCTCCCGTACTCTGGAGTGAAGCGGATGGTGTTTCTGTCGCTACTGGCCACGGCTAGAATGGTGATTTGGATGACGCGTCTGGAGGAAGTCTTGCGGGGAGGTCGTCTTTCGGATCAGGATCTAATCCGATATTTTGAGCACCAGCTCAAAATTAAGATTAGAACTGAACGGAAACGGCTGCACCCGACAGAGTTCAGCGAAAGGTGGGTATATGCGGCGAGCCTGGTTCGCGTGACCGGGGCTAGCCTTGATTTTCTCTTTTAGATCTGCTAGTTGCATCGGGGTGGATTCCTTTGGAACCCCTCCCGTGGTTAAGGTAGAAGTTCTTTTTTGTGCCTAGTTAATGTGAGTGAATGTGTTTGTCCTGGCCTGTTCCCGGCTCCATTGCTTTTGTTATGATCCAGTTCGAGATTCCCATTGTCCAAGTATTCTTTTGTCCCGTTTTCACTCTCGGCTGGGTCAGCCTTATACATTCTCCAGTCCAATTTATTTTGTTCCCTGCTTCTCCATTCCCCTTAGAAAGAGAGCTGCTTGATTTTGTTCTTTTTAAGGCAGAATACAGTGGCCTCTTTAATTACGTGGGTGTGTTTGGGTCTTACTAACCCATGTATATATATTCATTTGAAATTGTTTTTTGTTTTGGGGTTTTTTGTTTCTTCATTCCCCCTCCCCATCATGTCATTTCATGAATAAAGTTTTAAATTTATTTTTGTACACTATTGTAAATATTGTAAATACACAAATTTTTATGTACATTTGGGGCGTTTTTAGGTCCCTGGTATGTTACTGCGGTATTTTGGTGTATGATAGGTATGAGTGTTGATGGACAAATTTTTATGGTGAATGAGAAAATTGTAACGTATGTATGGGTCGTGAATCTGATTAGCTAGGTATAAGATAGTTACGGAAGACCAACCCAAGTTTTTGTTCCCCCCTCCCCATTGTTTGGCCTTGTGCCAGAATTTGTACTTTGTTGGCAAATAAATAAGTACCAGCCATTTCCTACTCAGACTTTTTTGTGTTTGTGTGGTCGGTTTGGTTTGGATCAAAGTGTAGTATCTGTTCCATAGTGATACTTACTATTACTTTGGTCAAGTGTGGCATTGTGGTCTCCACCCAAGTTTATTGCTTGGGCTGCGTAAAGTAGCGACCTGCGAAGGACGCGAAACACCGGAGGCAGGTGTCTCGCGCTTAGCCTCTTAGGAGGCAATGGCCTCCGATAGGCCCGATGTGATCGTTCCTCCCACCACGGCCTCGGTGGGTGGAAAGGAGGGGGATTGGCGGTTGCCTGCCTCACCCCTCTCCTTGGAAAAAGGACCAGGAGTAGCAACCCTACCAGCAGCTCCTGCATCTCCGGTGCCCTCAACGTCGAAGGAAGATGGGCAGCGGTGTCTAGCAGCAACGGTTACCCCTGGCAAGGCGTGGACCGGGGAGACCATCCGGAAAGTGCGAAGGGATTCTGCGTATTATGAGTCCCTTAAGGATAAATACGCCAAATTTGTGACAGGTACGGAGATTCTCTCGGTTCCCGAGACGCTCAGTGTCATTGAGCCCAGGATCCTATCCCTGCTGACCAGGGATCCGAAAAGCCGCAAACTGATCGGGGTCAGCAGGGACGTGGTGGAGGAGGCCATTGTGGCCCTGAAAATTAACGGTAGGATGGTGGCTAGGCGCAGCCACACCGTATGGGATGTTTTGCTGGACTCTGCGGAGGAAGCGAGAAAGCTGGCTGGTTCCATTTGGGAAACAAAGACGTTGCGCCTGGACACGGAATATATGGGCATGCGTAGATCAAAGATCACTCTTCACGGCGTGCCCATGGAGATTTCATTGGACCACGTTGGGGTGTTCTTCACACAATTTGGCAAGGTCGAGGAGGTGAAGGCACTCACTTCGAAGCAGGGCTTTCTGACTGGTGATGTCATCCTGCAGGTGACGGTCGAGCAAAAGAAGATCGGCAATATCCCCAACATTATCACCTGCAGGGGAAGGTCAATTTATGTGATCGTCGAGGGAAGAAAGCCCTTCTGCTGGGTTTGTGGCGATTCCAATCACGTCGCCAAGGCGTGCCCGAAAAAGGATCCGGCCACAGGGACCCAGCCGGCAAAGCAGCAGCAGGAGAAACCGGTTGTAAAGCAACCAGAAGTGTCGAAGGAGGCAGTTCCGGATAAGGTGAATGAGTGGCAGACTGTCGGAAAGAAAAAGAAGGCGAAGGTGCCAGCGGAGAAATCGCCTTCTCCGACCAAAATGCCCTCACCACCTCAGGAGCCTTCGGAGTCAAGGGAGCCCTCATCACCCAAGGCCGCTACCAAGCAGGGGAAGGCAAAAAAACCTCCCCAAAATGAGGGCCCGAAGGATAAGGAAGAACCGATGGAAACACAAAGATCGGGGTCGTTAAAACGCAGCCGGGAGGACGAAGAGGAGCAGCAAGAGATCTCCAAAAATCGGCGAAAGAGCAGAGAAAGGAGGTCAACATCACACAGGTGCTCCTCGCTTCCTGTCTCGCCGGAGAGGCAGACGTACGCGCAAAAGGCAAGGAGCCTCCCCTCGTCCCCGCTGAAGGCTTCCCAGTCCCCTACCTTTAAATTGACCCCCCTAAGACCAGTTGCTTTAACCCCCACTCCCTCCCCTTCTCCCATGTCCACTCCCACTCGGGCAAAAAAGAAAAAAGCCCTGCCCAGAGGGGAAGCGCTATTGAAGGTGGAAGAGGACGTCTCTGCAGATTGGTCGTCGCAAAGACGCAAATTACTCAAGCCACTGCTGAAGATGACCTCTGTGGATGGTCTATCGACGGAGGACCCCAATAACTTTTCCCAGGCCCCAGGAGTAATTACCCTCGTACGGAACACCGGGGGTAACCTGCGGGTCTGGGACCACATCGCAGAAGCGAAAAAGTGTTATCCTAAATTAAGGATGTGTATCGAGAATTCAGCTGAACTAAGGAAAATGTCCAAAAATTGTTCGGGGAGGTTCCCGGTTTTGCTCCACTCCAGTTTATATAGGGTGGTAAAACTAATGTACCCCACGGACGTCGGCGGCATTGTCCTAGACGGACGGATTACGTCCGACGTAGGAACAGGGTCCCTAGGACAGTCCGTCGGGGTCCTAACTGCCAAAGATTTCCGTCCCGTATGCAATTAGAGAGCCTTTGTTGCCTGTTTTTTCTTTTTCTTTTTCAGGTTTAAAAGATGTCTATTAAGATAGCCAGTTTAAATGCGAAGGGCTTGAGGGATCGGGGTAAGGCGGCTCGCCTGCTTCGTGACCTCCTGTCCTTCGGCGTGGATGTGGCCGCGATCCAAGAGACTCACTTTGTTTGCGAAGTCGACTCTTGTGTGCTGTCTAACGACTTTGTCGTCTATTCAGCATATGGGAGCCGGCAAGCCAGAGGTGTTTCTTTGCTGGTCAAGCGTACCCTGGACGCGAAGGTTGACCTTGTCCATGTCGGTGCCGAGGGCCGGCTGATCGTGGCCGATATTGCAGTGAAAAGCAAATTGTTCCGGCTGATTGTGGTTTATGCGCCCAATAAGCAAGGTGAGCGTGTCTCTTTCTTTCGGCTGTTGGAGCCCTTTATGGTGCATTCAACACGGCTAATCTTAGTTGGGGACTGGAATGCCATCCTAACCCCCAAATGGGATAGAGGGAGGGGCGCTAGCGGGAGGAATGATGATCGTAGCCTGGTTGATCTGATCGACGAATTTGGTCTCGTCGATAGATACCGGGTCGATCATCCGGATGGGAGTATGTGGACGTGGGCGCTTAATTGGCCTTCTACCCGGGTATCTGCGTACCTGGATAGGATGTTAGTGAGAGTGGCCGACATAGACTTCTTAGAATGTCCAACGTTCCACTGGCTAGGCTACACGGACCACAAACTCGTTTGTGCCCGTGTGGTGTTAGACTTTAGGCCTAGGTTGGCTGGTTATTGGAAGTTCAATCAGTCCTTACTGGACAGGCGGGACTTTCGTGACCAGCTGACAAAACTAGTTCAGCGGGCGTTAATTGGGCGAGTCATTGGGAATAAGTGGTGGGTTAACCTTAAGGACTCCATTAGGTCTTTCGCCACCAAATATAGCCAGCGGCTCAAACTAGATAAGGCTGCGGAGGCAAAGACACTTAGTGCTAATTTCGCCCGGGCGGAGGCTGGTGGGGATCCCCTAGAGATAGCCTTAGCCAGGAGGCCCTGAGGCGCACGACTAGCGAGCGCTATATGGGTCAGGTAATTAGAGCTAAGTTAAGCAAGATGTCTTCCGAAGCTGTGAACATGGGCGCAGAACTGCGCAAGGAAGAAATTCGTCGGGCCGGCGATCGGTACATTCGAGAGGTGCGCGACCCGGAGGGACATCTCCTTAGGTCCACCGACGACATGTGCGAGGCGTTCCGGCAGCATTTCGAACACCGGTTTACCAAGGAGCCTGGTCTCCGTGACGAGGAGTTTCGCAGCTATTTGGCTGACTTTCCCCGGCTTTTGCCGGCTGAAGCGGCTAGCTGCGAAGGGGAGATTACGGAGGACGAAGTCTACGCGGCTTTGAAGAAGACCGGCAGTGGCAAGTCGCCAGGTTTGGATGGTTTGCCCTATGAATTGTACTTGAGGATGTCGCACCTTTTTGTCCCGCTCTTGACTGTCGTGTTCAACCACTGGTTTCGGCAGGGGTCCATCCCCGGTCGGATCACCAGGGGCGTGATCACGCTGTTGGGAAAAGGCAAGAAGGTTGGGCGGGGATTAGATGATTACAGGCCCATAACTCTTCTAAACACAGAGTTAAAGATTTTGGCCAAGATCCTGACGAATCGCTTGCAGCTAGTTGCCGAGTCTCTGTTGGAACCGGATCAGACTTGTTCTGTGAAGGGACGAACAATTCAGAGCAACCTGCACTTGATCCGCACGATCGTAGAGGGTGTAGAAGACGACGAAGAGGCCGCGCTGATCAATTTGGATCAGTCCAAGGCATTTGATAGGATTGACCATGGCTACCTGGCTGCTGTCCTGCAGGCCGCCGGATTCAAACCCGACTTCAGCCGCTGGATTAGCCTTCTGTATCGCTCCCCCAAGGCTGTGGTACAGGTGAACGGGAAGCTGTCGAGCGCTTTCGCGCTGTCTAGGTCGGTCCGACAGGGTTGTCCACTGTCGCCTCTCCTTTACGTCCTGGCGTTGGAGCCCCTCCTTCGCCGGCTAAGGGACGAGACGTGCAGTCCGGTCCTGCGTGGAATTGCTGTCCCTGGTGGAGCTCGAGCCAGGGTTTCCGCGTACGCCGATGACGTAACGACCTTTGTGTCCTCCCGCAGGGACATAAGGGCGGTACAGAAGGCGCTTGAACGGTACGAACAGGTAACAGGGGCCAGAATTAACCGCGACAAGTCGTCCGGCTTGCGGTTAGGTGCCTGGAAGGGTGTTTCCCTCCCGGGGCCCTTCGACTGGACGGACGGGCCGGTCAAGCTCCTCGGAGTTTGGTTCGGTCCGGACTTACAGTTGGAGAAAAACTGGTCAGAAGTACAGGCAAAGGTCGGCGCGTCGGTCGAGATTTGGCGTCGACGGAGTCTCTCCGTGAAGGGTCTGGCGGAGGTGTGTAATACATACCTCTTTCCCAGAATCCTTTACCGGCTGTCTGTACTTCCCCTTTGTGACGATCATGAGAAGGCGCTCGAGCGTTTGCTATTCTCCTGTCTTTGGAGAGGACGCAAACACATGGTCGACAAAGGAGTCTGCTGCCTCCGTCCGTGTCAAGGGGGTCTGGGGATGCCACACTTGAGGAGCCACGTGCTCGCTTCGAGGTTGGCATTCCTCAGGCGCGCGTTGGAGGAAGATCGGTTGCTTGCGGGGGTAGTGAGGGACATGTTCCCTAGCCTCACTATCACTCCCCCGCTCCTAAGGACTAGCAATAGGCCTTGGGGGCGGCCGAAATTCCTGCTCGAATGTCTGACGGCCCTTCGGGCCATTCCATGGTCCAGTGACCTTTCACGGCCTAGGAGAATCTTCTATCGGGGATTAGTGGAGGGCGCCGTGAAGGATGAGCTGTGGAGTAAGCTCGGCATGTCGAGAGAGGAGTATCGCTCTCATTGGTCTTGGGCGCCAGGTGCGGATTGGCTCAACAACTCTGAGTTTTCTCTGACCTGGCGATTGGCTCGGAATGGTTTGTCTCTCAACGACAAGCGGTTCGCAATGGGCCTGGCGGATTTGCCAGATTGTGAACGTTGCGTCCTTGGAATTAAGGAGACGTCTGCGCACGCCTTCTTCCATTGTTCGCGCGTTCGCCCGTTGTGGGCGCGTGTTGGCGAGTTGACTGCTCGTATCGCGCCGCGGGAGCTTGTGCTCATTGATCGCGCATACGCTGTGGACAATGTGTCGCCCCCGTACTCTGGAGTGAAGCGGATGGTGTTTCTGTCGCTACTGGCCACGGCTAGAATGGTGATTTGGATGACGCGTCTGGAGGAAGTCTTGCGGGGAGGTCGTCTTTCGGATCAGGATCTAATCCGATATTTTGAGCACCAGCTCAAAATTAAGATTAGAACTGAACGGAAACGGCTGCACCCGACAGAGTTCAGCGAAAGGTGGGTATATGCGGCGAGCCTGGTTCGCGTGACCGGGGCTAGCCTTGATTTTCTCTTTTAGATCTGCTAGTTGCATCGGGGTGGATTCCTTTGGAACCCCTCCCGTGGTTAAGGTAGAAGTTCTTTTTTGTGCCTAGTTAATGTGAGTGAATGTGTTTGTCCTGGCCTGTTCCCGGCTCCATTGCTTTTGTTATGATCCAGTTCGAGATTCCCATTGTCCAAGTATTCTTTTGTCCCGTTTTCACTCTCGGCTGGGTCAGCCTTATACATTCTCCAGTCCAATTTATTTTGTTCCCTGCTTCTCCATTCCCCTTAGAAAGAGAGCTGCTTGATTTTGTTCTTTTTAAGGCAGAATACAGTGGCCTCTTTAATTACGTGGGTGTGTTTGGGTCTTACTAACCCATGTATATATATTCATTTGAAATTGTTTTTTGTTTTGGGGTTTTTTGTTTCTTCATTCCCCCTCCCCATCATGTCATTTCATGAATAAAGTTTTAAATTTATTTTTGTACACTATTGTAAATATTGTAAATACACAAATTTTTATGTACATTTGGGGCGTTTTTAGGTCCCTGGTATGTTACTGCGGTATTTTGGTGTATGATAGGTATGAGTGTTGATGGACAAATTTTTATGGTGAATGAGAAAATTGTAACGTATGTATGGGTCGTGAATCTGATTAGCTAGGTATAAGATAGTTACGGAAGACCAACCCAAGTTTTTGTTCCCCCCTCCCCATTGTTTGGCCTTGTGCCAGAATTTGTACTTTGTTGGCAAATAAATAAGTACCAGCCATTTCCTACTCAGACTTTTTTGTGTTTGTGTGGTCGGTTTGGTTTGGATCAAAGTGTAGTATCTGTTCCATAGTGATACTTACTATTACTTTGGTCAAGTGTGGCATTGTGGTCTCCACCCAAGTTTATTGCTTGGGCTGCGTAAAGTAGCGACCTGCGAAGGACGCGAAACACCGGAGGCAGGTGTCTCGCGCTTAGCCTCTTAGGAGGCAATGGCCTCCGATAGGCCCGATGTGATCGTTCCTCCCACCACGGCCTCGGTGGGTGGAAAGGAGGGGGATTGGCGGTTGCCTGCCTCACCCCTCTCCTTGGAAAAAGGACCAGGAGTAGCAACCCTACCAGCAGCTCCTGCATCTCCGGTGCCCTCAACGTCGAAGGAAGATGGGCAGCGGTGTCTAGCAGCAACGGTTACCCCTGGCAAGGCGTGGACCGGGGAGACCATCCGGAAAGTGCGAAGGGATTCTGCGTATTATGAGTCCCTTAAGGATAAATACGCCAAATTTGTGACAGGTACGGAGATTCTCTCGGTTCCCGAGACGCTCAGTGTCATTGAGCCCAGGATCCTATCCCTGCTGACCAGGGATCCGAAAAGCCGCAAACTGATCGGGGTCAGCAGGGACGTGGTGGAGGAGGCCATTGTGGCCCTGAAAATTAACGGTAGGATGGTGGCCAGGCGCAGCCACACCGTATGGGATGTTTTGCTGGACTCTGCGGAGGAAGCGAGAAAGCTGGCTGGTTCCATTTGGGAAACAAAGACGTTGCGCCTGGACACGGAATATATGGGCATGCGTAGATCAAAGATCACTCTTCACGGCGTGCCCATGGAGATTTCATTGGACCACGTTGGGGTGTTCTTCACACAATTTGGCAAGGTCGAGGAGGTGAAGGCACTCACTTCGAAGCAGGGCTTTCTGACTGGTGATGTCATCCTGCAGGTGACGGTCGAGCAAAAGAAGATCGGCAATATCCCCAACATTATCACCTGCAGGGGAAGGTCAATTTATGTGATCGTCGAGGGAAGAAAGCCCTTCTGCTGGGTTTGTGGCGATTCCAATCACGTCGCCAAGGCGTGCCCGAAAAAGGATCCGGCCACAGGGACCCAGCCGGCAAAGCAGCAGCAGGAGAAACCGGTTGTAAAGCAACCAGAAGTGTCGAAGGAGGCAGTTCCGGATAAGGTGAATGAGTGGCAGACTGTCGGAAAGAAAAAGAAGGCGAAGGTGCCAGCGGAGAAATCGCCTTCTCCGACCAAAATGCCCTCACCACCTCAGGAGCCTTCGGAGTCAAGGGAGCCCTCATCACCCAAGGCCGCTACCAAGCAGGGGAAGGCAAAAAAACCTCCCCAAAATGAGGGCCCGAAGGATAAGGAAGAACCGATGGAAACACAAAGATCGGGGTCGTTAAAACGCAGCCGGGAGGACGAAGAGGAGCAGCAAGAGATCTCCAAAAATCGGCGAAAGAGCAGAGAAAGGAGGTCAACATCACACAGGTGCTCCTCGCTTCCTGTCTCGCCGGAGAGGCAGACGTACGCGCAAAAGGCAAGGAGCCTCCCCTCGTCCCCGCTGAAGGCTTCCCAGTCCCCTACCTTTAAATTGACCCCCCTAAGACCAGTTGCTTTAACCCCCACTCCCTCCCCTTCTCCCATGTCCACTCCCACTCGGGCAAAAAAGAAAAAAGCCCTGCCCAGAGGGGAAGCGCTATTGAAGGTGGAAGAGGACGTCTCTGCAGATTGGTCGTCGCAAAGACGCAAATTACTCAAGCCACTGCTGAAGATGACCTCTGTGGATGGTCTATCGACGGAGGACCCCAATAACTTTTCCCAGGCCCCAGGAGTAATTACCCTCGTACGGAACACCGGGGGTAACCTGCGGGTCTGGGACCACATCGCAGAAGCGAAAAAGTGTTATCCTAAATTAAGGATGTGTATCGAGAATTCAGCTGAACTAAGGAAAATGTCCAAAAATTGTTCGGGGAGGTTCCCGGTTTTGCTCCACCCCAGTTTATATAGGGTGGTAAAACTAATGTACCCCACGGACGTCGGCGGCATTGTCCTAGACGGACGGATTACGTCCGACGTAGGAACAGGGTCCCTAGGACAGTCCGTCGGGGTCCTAACTGCCAAAGATTTCCGTCCCGTATGCAATTAGAGAGCCTTTGTTGCCTGTTTTTTCTTTTTCTTTTTCAGGTTTAAAAGATGTCTATTAAGATAGCCAGCTTGAATGCGAAGGGCCTGAGGGATCGGGGTAAGGCGGCTCGCCTGCTTCGTGACCTCTTGTCCTTCGGCGTGGATGTGGCCGCGATCCAAGAGACTCACTTTGTTTGCGAAGTCGATTCTTGTGTGCTGTCTAACGACTTTGTCGTCTATTCAGCATATGGGAGCCGGCAAGCCAGAGGTGTTTCTTTGCTGGTCAAGCGTACCCTGGACGCGAAGGTTGACCTTGTCCATGTCGGTGCCGAGGGCCGGCTGATCGTGGCCGATATTGCAGTGAAAAGCAAATTGTTCCGGCTGATTGTGGTTTATGCGCCCAATAAGCAAGGTGAGCGTGTCTCTTTCTTTCGGCTGTTGGAGCCCTTTATGGTGCATTCAACACGGCTAATCTTAGTTGGGGACTGGAATGCCATCCTAACCCCCAAATGGGATAGAGGGAGGGGCGCTAGCGGGAGGAATGATGATCGTAGCCTGGTTGATCTGATCGACGAATTTGGTCTCGTCGATAGATACCGGGTCGATCATCCGGATGGGAGTATGTGGACGTGGGCGCTTAATTGGCCTTCTACCCGGGTATCTGCGTACCTGGATAGGATGTTAGTGAGAGTGGCCGACATAGACTTCTTAGAATGTCCAACGTTCCACTGGCTAGGCTACACGGACCACAAACTCGTTTGTGCCCGTGTGGTGTTAGACTTTAGGCCTAGGTTGGCTGGTTATTGGAAGTTCAATCAGTCCTTACTGGACAGGCGGGACTTTCGTGACCAGCTGACAAAACTAGTTCAGCGGGCGTTAATTGGGCGAGTCATTGGGAATAAGTGGTGGGTTAACCTTAAGGACTCCATTAGGTCTTTCGCCACCAAATATAGCCAGCGGCTCAAACTAGATAAGGCTGCGGAGGCAAAGACACTTAGTGCTAATTTCGCCCGGGCGGAGGCTGGTGGGGATCCCCTAGAGATAGCCTTAGCCAGGGAGGCCCTGAGGCGCACGACTAGCGAGCGCTATATGGGCCAGGTAATTAGAGCTAAGTTAAGCAAGATGTCTTCCGAAGCTGTGAACATGGGCGCAGAACTGCGCAAGGAAGAAATTCGTCGGGCCGGCGATCGGTACATTCGAGAAGTGCGCGACCCGGAGGGGCATCTCCTTCGGTCCACCGACGACATGTGCGAGGCGTTCCGGCAGCATTTCGAACACCGGTTTACCAAGGAGCCTGGTCTCCGTGACGAGGAGTTTCGCAGCTATTTGGCTGACTTTCCCCGGCTTTTGCCGGCTGAAGCGGCTAGCTGCGAAGGGGAGATTACGGAGGACGAAGTCTACGCGGCTTTGAAGAAGACCGGCAGTGGCAAGTCGCCAGGTTTGGATGGTTTGCCCTATGAATTGTACTTGAGGATGTCGCACCTTTTTGTCCCGCTCTTGACTGTCGTGTTCAACCACTGGTTTCGGCAGGGGTCCATCCCCGGTCGGATCACCAGGGGCGTGATCACGCTGTTGGGAAAAGGCAAGAAGGTTGGGCGGGGATTAGATGATTACAGGCCCATAACTCTGCTAAACACAGAGTTAAAGATTTTGGCCAAGATCCTGACGAATCGCTTGCAGCTAGTTGCCGAGTCTCTGTTGGAACCGGATCAGACTTGTTCTGTGAAGGGACGAACAATTCAGAGCAACCTGCACTTGATCCGCACGATCGTAGAGGGTGTAGAAGACGACGAAGAGGCCGCGCTGATCAATTTGGATCAGTCCAAGGCATTTGATAGGATTGACCATGGCTACCTGGCTGCTGTCCTGCAGGCCGCCGGATTCAAACCCGACTTCAGCCGCTGGATTAGCCTTCTGTATCGCTCCCCCAAGGCTGTGGTACAGGTGAACGGGAAGCTGTCGAGCGCTTTCGCGCTGTCTAGGTCGGTCCGACAGGGTTGTCCACTGTCGCCTCTCCTTTACGTCCTGGCGTTGGAGCCTCTCCTTCGCCGGCTAAGGGACGAGACGTGCAGTCCGGTCCTGCGTGGAATTGCTGTCCCTGGTGGAGCTCGAGCCAGGGTTTCCGCGTACGCCGATGACGTAACGACCTTTGTGTCCTCCCGCAGGGACATAAGGGCGGTACAGAAGGCGCTTGAACGGTACGAACAGGTAACAGGGGCCAGAATTAACCGCGACAAGTCGTCCGGCTTGCGGTTAGGTGCCTGGAAGGGTGTTTCCCTCCCGGGGCCCTTCGACTGGACGGACGGGCCAGTCAAGCTCCTCGAGTTTGGTTCGGTCCGGACTTACAGTTGGAGAAAAACTGGTCAGAAGTACAGGCAAAGGTCGGCGCGTCGGTCGAGATTTGGCGTCGACGGAGTCTCTCCGTGAAGGGTCTGGCGGAGGTGTGTAATACATACCTCTTTCCCAGAATCCTTTACCGGCTGTCTGTACTTCCCCTTTGTGACGATCATGAGAAGGCGCTCGAGCGTTTGCTATTCTCCTGTCTTTGGAGAGGACGCAAACACATGGTCGACAAAGGAGTCTGTTGCCTCCGTCCGTGTCAAGGGGGTCTGGGGATGCCACACTTGAGGAGCCACGTGCTCGCTTCGAGGTTGGCATTCCTCAGGCGCGCGTTGGAGGAAGATCGGTTGCTTGCGGGGGTAGTGAGGGACATGTTCCCTAGCCTCACTATCACTCCCCCGCTCCTAAGGACTAGCAATAGGCCTTGGGGGCGGCCGAAATTCCTACTCGAATGTCTGACGGCCCTTCGGGCCATTCCATGGTCCAGTGACCTTTCACGGCCTAGGAGAATCTTCTATCGGGGATTAGTGGAGGGCGCCGTGAAGGATGAACTGTGGAGTAAGCTTGGCATGTCGAGAGAGGAGTATCGCTCTCATTGGTCTTGGGCGCCAGGTGCGGATTGGCTCAACAACTCTGAGTTTTCTCTGACCTGGCGATTGGCTCGGAATGGTTTGTCTCTCAACGACAAGCGGTTCGCAATGGGCCTGGCGGATTTGCCAGATTGTGAACGTTGCGTCCTTGGAATTAAGGAGACGTCTGCGCACGCCTTCTTCCATTGTTCGCGCGTTCGCCCGTTGTGGGCGCGTGTTGGCGAGTTGACTGCTCGTATCGCGCCGCGGGAGCTTGTGCTCATTGATCGCGCATACGCTGTGGACAATGTGTCGCCCCCGTACTCTGGAGTGAAGCGGATGGTGTTTCTGTCGCTACTGGCCACGGCTAGAATGGTGATTTGGATGACGCGTCTGGAGGAAGTCTTGCGGGGAGGTCGTCTTTCGGATCAGGATCTAATCCGATATTTTGAGCACCAGCTCAAAATTAAGATTAGAACTGAACGGAAACGGCTGCACCCGACAGAGTTCAGCGAAAGGTGGGTATATGCGGCGAGCCTGGTTCGCGTGACCGGGGCTAGCCTTGATTTTCTCTTTTAGATCTGCTAGTTGCATCGGGGTGGATTCCTTTGGAACCCCTCCCGTGGTTAAGGTAGAAGTTCTTTTTTGTGCCTAGTTAATGTGAGTGAATGTGTTTGTCCTGGCCTGTTCCCGGCTCCATTGCTTTTGTTATGATCCAGTTCGAGATTCCCATTGTCCAAGTATTCTTTTGTCCCGTTTTCACTCTCGGCTGGGTCAGCCTTATACATTCTCCAGTCCAATTTATTTTGTTCCCTGCTTCTCCATTCCCCTTAGAAAGAGAGCTGCTTGATTTTGTTCTTTTTAAGGCAGAATACAGTGGCCTCTTTAATTACGTGGGTGTGTTTGGGTCTTACTAACCCATGTATATATATTCATTTGAAATTGTTTTTTGTTTTGGGGTTTTTTGTTTCTTCATTCCCCCTCCCCATCATGTCATTTCATGAATAAAGTTTTAAATTTATTTTTGTACACTATTGTAAATATTGTAAATACACAAATTTTTATGTACATTTGGGGCGTTTTTAGGTCCCTGGTATGTTACTGCGGTATTTTGGTGTATGATAGGTATGAGTGTTGATGGACAAATTTTTATGGTGAATGAGAAAATTGTAACGTATGTATGGGTCGTGAATCTGATTAGCTAGGTATAAGATAGTTACGGAAGACCAACCCAAGTTTTTGTTCCCCCTCCCCATTGTTTGGCCTTGTGCCAGAATTTGTACTTTGTTGGCAAATAAATAAGTACCAGCCATTTCCTACTCAGACTTTTTTGTGTTTGTGTGGTCGGTTTGGTTTGGATCAAAGTGTAGTATCTGTTCCACAGTGATACTTACTATTACTTTGGTCAAGTGTGGCATTGTGGTCTCCACCCAAGTTTATTGCTTGGGCTGCGTAAAGTAGCGACCTGCGAAGGACGCGAAACACCGGAGGCAGGTGTCTCGCGCTTAGCCTCTTAGGAGGCAATGGCCTCCGATAGGCCAGATGTGATCGTTCCTCCCACCACGGCCTCGGTGGGTGGAAAGGAGGGGGATTGGCGGTTGCCTGCCTCACCCCTCTCCTTGGAAAAAGGACCAGGAGTAGCAACCCTACCAGCAGCTCCTGCATCTCCGGTGCCCTCAACGTCGAAGGAAGATGGGCAGCGGTGTCTAGCAGCAACGGTTACCCCTGGCAAGGCGTGGACCGGGGAGACCATCCGGAAAGTGCGAAGGGATTCTGCGTATTATGAGTCCCTTAAGGATAAATACGCCAAATTTGTGACAGGTACGGAGATTCTCTCGGTTCCCGAGACGCTCAGTGTCATTGAGCCCAGGATCCTATCCCTGCTGACCAGGGATCCGAAAAGCCGCAAACTGATCGGGGTCAGCAGGGACGTGGTGGAGGAGGCCATTGTGGCCCTGAAAATTAACGGTAGGATGGTGGCTAGGCGCAGCCACACCGTATGGGATGTTTTGCTGGACTCTGCGGAGGAAGCGAGAAAGCTGGCTGGTTCCATTTGGGAAACAAAGACGTTGCGCCTGGACACGGAATATATGGGCATGCGTAGATCAAAGATCACTCTTCACGGCGTGCCCATGGAGATTTCATTGGACCACGTTGGGGTGTTCTTCACACAATTTGGCAAGGTCGAGGAGGTGAAGGCACTCACTTCGAAGCAGGGCTTTCTGACTGGTGATGTCATCCTGCAGGTGACGGTCGAGCAAAAGAAGATCGGCAATATCCCCAACATTATCACCTGCAGGGGAAGGTCAATTTATGTGATCGTCGAGGGAAGAAAGCCCTTCTGCTGGGTTTGTGGCGATTCCAATCACGTCGCCAAGGCGTGCCCGAAAAAGGATCCGGCCACAGGGACCCAGCCGGCAAAGCAGCAGCAGGAGAAACCGGTTGTAAAGCAACCAGAAGTGTCGAAGGAGGCAGTTCCGGATAAGGTGAATGAGTGGCAGACTGTCGGAAAGAAAAAGAAGGCGAAGGTGCCAGCGGAGAAATCGCCTTCTCCGACCAAAATGCCCTCACCACCTCAGGAGCCTTCGGAGTCAAGGGAGCCCTCATCACCCAAGGCCGCTACCAAGCAGGGGAAGGCAAAAAAACCTCCCCAAAATGAGGGCCCGAAGGATAAGGAAGAACCGATGGAAACACAAAGATCGGGGTCGTTAAAACGCAGCCGGGAGGACGAAGAGGAGCAGCAAGAGATCTCCAAAAATCGGCGAAAGAGCAGAGAAAGGAGTTCAACATCACACAGGTGCTCCTCGCTTCCTGTCTCGCCGGAGAGGCAGACGTACGCGCAAAAGGCAAGGAGCCTCCCCTCGTCCCCGCTGAAGGTTTCCCAGTCCCCTACCTTTAAATTGACCCCCCTAAGACCAGTTGCTTTAACCCCCACTCCCTCCCCTTCTCCCATGTCCACTCCCACTCGGGCAAAAAAGAAAAAAGCCCTGCCCAGAGGGGAAGCGCTATTGAAGGTGGAAGAGGACGTCTCTGCAGATTGGTCGTCGCAAAGACGCAAATTACTCAAGCCACTGCTGAAGATGACCTCTGTGGATGGTCTATCGACGGAGGACCCCAATAACTTTTCCCAGGCCCCAGGAGTAATTACCCTCGTACGGAACACCGGGGGTAACCTGCGGGTCTGGGACCACATCGCAGAAGCGAAAAAGTGTTATCCTAAATTAAGGATGTGTATCGAGAATTCAGCTGAACTAAGGAAAATGTCCAAAAATTGTTCGGGGAGGTTCCCGGTTTTGCTCCACCCCAGTTTATATAGGGTGGTAAAACTAATGTACCCCACGGACGTCGGCGGCATTGTCCTAGACGGACGGATTACGTCCGACGTAGGAACAGGGTCCCTAGGACAGTCCGTCGGGGTCCTAACTGCCAAAGATTTCCGTCCCGTATGCAATTAGAGAGCCTTTGTTGCCTGTTTTTTCTTTTTCTTTTTCAGGTTTAAAAGATGTCTATTAAGATAGCCAGTTTAAATGCGAAGGGCTTGAGGGATCGGGGTAAGGCGGCTCGCCTGCTTCGTGACCTCCTGTCCTTCGGCGTGGATGTGGCCGCGATCCAAGAGACTCACTTTGTTTGCGAAGTCGACTCTTGTGTGCTGTCTAACGACTTTGTCGTCTATTCAGCATATGGGAGCCGGCAAGCCAGAGGTGTTTCTTTGCTGGTCAAGCGTACCCTGGACGCGAAGGTTGACCTTGTCCATGTCGGTGCCGAGGGCCGGCTGATCGTGGCCGATATTGCAGTGAAAAGCAGATTGTTCCGGCTGATTGTGGTTTATGCGCCCAATAAGCAAGGTGAGCGTGTCTCTTTCTTTCGGCTGTTGGAGCCCTTTATGGTGCATTCAACACGGCTAATCTTAGTTGGGGACTGGAATGCCATCCTAACCCCCAAATGGGATAGAGGGAGGGGCGCTAGCGGGAGGAATGATGATCGTAGCCTGGTTGATCTGATCGACGAATTTGGTCTCGTCGATAGATACCGGGTCGATCATCCGGATGGGAGTATGTGGACGTGGGCGCTTAATTGGCCTTCTACCCGGGTATCTGCGTACCTGGATAGGATGTTAGTGAGAGTGGCCGACATAGACTTCTTAGAATGTCCAACGTTCCACTGGCTAGGCTACACGGACCACAAACTCGTTTGTGCCCGTGTGGTGTTAGACTTTAGGCCTAGGTTGGCTGGTTATTGGAAGTTCAATCAGTCCTTACTGGACAGGCGGGACTTTCGTGACCAGCTGACAAAACTAGTTCAGCGGGCGTTAATTGGGCGAGTCATTGGGAATAAGTGGTGGGTTAACCTTAAGGACTCCATTAGGTCTTTCGCCACCAAATATAGCCAGCGGCTCAAACTAGATAAGGCTGCGGAGGCAAAGACACTTAGTGCTAATTTCGCCCGGGCGGAGGCTGGTGGGGATCCCCTAGAGATAGCCTTAGCCAGGGAGGCCCTGAGGCGCACGACTAGCGAGCGCTATATGGGCCAGGTAATTAGAGCTAAGTTAAGCAAGATGTCTTCCGAAGCTGTGAACATGGGCGCAGAACTGCGCAAGGAAGAAATTCGTCGGGCCGGCGATCGGTACATTCGAGAAGTGCGCGACCCGGAGGGGCATCTCCTTCGGTCCACCGACGACATGTGCGGGGCGTTCCGGCAGCATTTCGAACACCGGTTTACCAAGGAGCCTGGTCTCCGTGACGAGGAGTTTCGCAGCTATTTGGCTGACTTTCCCCGGCTTTTGCCGGCTGAAGCGGCTAGCTGCGAAGGGGAGATTACGGAGGACGAAGTCTACGCGGCTTTGAAGAAGACCGGCAGTGGCAAGTCGCCAGGTTTGGATGGTTTGCCCTATGAATTGTACTTGAGGATGTCGCACCTTTTTGTCCCGCTCTTGACTGTCGTGTTCAACCACTGGTTTCGGCAGGGGTCCATCCCCGGTCGGATCACCAGGGGCGTGATCACGCTGTTGGGAAAAGGCAAGAAGGTTGGGCGGGGATTAGATGATTACAGGCCCATAACTCTGCTAAACACAGAGTTAAAGATTTTGGCCAAGATCCTGACGAATCGCTTGCAGCTAGTTGCCGAGTCTCTGTTGGAACCGGATCAGACTTGTTCTGTGAAGGGACGAACAATTCAGAGCAACCTGCACTTGATCCGCACGATCGTAGAGGGTGTAGAAGACGACGAAGAGGCCGCGCTGATCAATTTGGATCAGTCCAAGGCATTTGATAGGATTGACCATGGCTACCTGGCTGCTGTCCTGCAGGCCGCCGGATTCAAACCCGACTTCGGCCGCTGGATTAGCCTTCTGTATCGCTCCCCCAAGGCTGTGGTACAGGTGAACGGGAAGCTGTCGAGCGCTTTCGCGCTGTCTAGGTCGGTCCGACAGGGTTGTCCACTGTCGCCTCTCCTTTACGTCCTGGCGTTGGAGCCTCTCCTTCGCCGGCTAAGGGACGAGACGTGCAGTCCGGTCCTGCGTGGAATTGCTGTCCCTGGTGGAGCTCGAGCCAGGGTTTCCGCGTACGCCGATGACGTAACGACCTTTGTGTCCTCCCGCAGGGACATAAGGGCGGTACAGAAGGCGCTTGAACGGTACGAACAGGTAACAGGGGCCAGAATTAACCGCGACAAGTCGTCCGGCTTGCGGTTAGGTGCCTGGAAGGGTGTTTCCCTCCCGGGGCCCTTCGACTGGACGGACGGGCCGGTCAAGCTCCTCGGAGTTTGGTTCGGTCCGGACTTACAGTTGGAGAAAAACTGGTCAGAAGTACAGGCAAAGGTCGGCGCGTCGGTCGAGATTTGGCGTCGACGGAGTCTCTCCGTGAAGGGTCTGGCGGAGGTGTGTAATACATACCTCTTTCCCAGAATCCTTTACCGGCTGTCTGTACTTCCCCTTTGTGACGATCATGAGAAGGCGCTCGAGCGTTTGCTATTCTCCTGTCTTTGGAGAGGACGCAAACACATGGTCGACAAAGGAATCTGTTGCCTCCGTCCGTGTCAAGGGGGTCTGGGGATGCCACACTTGAGGAGCCACGTGCTCGCTTCGAGGTTGGCATTCCTCAGGCGCGCGTTGGAGGAAGATCGGTTGCTTGCGGGGGTAGTGAGGGACATGTTCCCTAGCCTCACTATCACTCCCCCGCTCCTAAGGACTAGCAATAGGCCTTGGGGGCGGCCGAAATTCCTGCTCGAATGTCTGACGGCCCTTCGGGCCATTCCATGGTCCAGTGACCTTTCACGGCCTAGGAGAATCTTCTATCGGGGATTAGTGGAGGGCGCCGTGAAGGATGAACTGTGGAGTAAGCTTGGCATGTCGGGGGAGGAGTATCGCTCTCATTGGTCTTGGGCGCCAGGTGCGGATTGGCTCAACAACTCTGAGTTTTCTCTGACCTGGCGATTGGCTCGGAATGGTTTGTCTCTCAACGACAAGCGGTTCGCAATGGGCCTGGCGGATTTGCCAGATTGTGAACGTTGCGTCCTTGGAATTAAGGAGACGTCTGCGCACGCCTTCTTCCATTGTTCGCGCGTTCGCCCGTTGTGGGCGCGTGTTGGCGAGTTGACTGCTCGTATCGCGCCGCGGGAGCTTGTGCTCATTGATCGCGCATACGCTGTGGACAATGTGTCGCCCCCGTACTCTGGAGTGAAGCGGATGGTGTTTCTGTCGCTACTGGCCACGGCTAGAATGGTGATTTGGATGACGCGTCTGGAGGAAGTCTTGCGGGGAGGTCGTCTTTCGGATCAGGATCTAATCCGATATTTTGAGCACCAGCTCAAAATTAAGATTAGAACTGAACGGAAACGGCTGCACCCGACAGAGTTCAGCGAAAGGTGGGTATATGCGGCGAGCCTGGTTCGCGTGACCGGGGCTAGCCTTGATTTTCTCTTTTAGATCTGCTTAGTTGCATCGGGGTGGATTCCTTTGGAACCCCTCCCGTGGTTAAGGTAGAAGTTCTTTTTTGTGCCTAGTTAATGTGAGTGAATGTGTTTGTCCTGGCCTGTTCCCGGCTCCATTGCTTTTGTTATGATCCAGTTCGAGATTCCCATTGTCCAAGTATTCTTTTGTCCCGTTTTCACTCTCGGCTGGGTCAGCCTTATACATTCTCCAGTCCAATTTATTTTGTTCCCTGCTTCTCCATTCCCCTTAGAAAGAGAGCTGCTTGATTTTGTTCTTTTTAAGGCAGAATACAGTGGCCTCTTTAATTACGTGGGTGTGTTTGGGTCTTACTAACCCATGTATATATATTCATTTGAAATTGTTTTTTGTTTTGGGGTTTTTTGTTTCTTCATTCCCCCTCCCCATCATGTCATTTCATGAATAAAGTTTTAAATTTATTTTTGTACACTATTGTAAATATTGTAAATACACAAATTTTTATGTACATTTGGGGCGTTTTTAGGTCCCTGGTATGTTACTGCGGTATTTTGGTGTATGATAGGTATGAGTGTTGATGGACAAATTTTTATGGTGAATGAGAAAATTGTAACGTATGTATGGGTCGTGAATCTGATTAGCTAGGTATAAGATAGTTACGGAAGACCAACCCAAGTTTTTGTTCCCCCTCCCCATTGTTTGGCCTTGTGCCAGAATTTGTACTTTGTTGGCAAATAAATAAGTACCAGCCATTTCCTACTCAGACTTTTTTGTGTTTGTGTGGTCGGTTTGGTTTGGATCAAAGTGTAGTATCTGTTCCATAGTGATACTTACTATTACTTTGGTCAAGTGTGGCATTGTGGTCTCCACCCAAGTTTATTGCTTGGGCTGCGTAAAGTAGCGACCTGCGAAGGACGCGAAACACCGGAGGCAGGTGTCTCGCGCTTAGCCTCTTAGGAGGCAATGGCCTCCGATAGGCCAGATGTGATCGTTCCTCCCACCACGGCCTCGGTGGGTGGAAAGGAGGGGGATTGGCGGTTGCCTGCCTCACCCCTCTCCTTGGAAAAAGGACCAGGAGTAGCAACCCTACCAGCAGCTCCTGCATCTCCGGTGCCCTCAACGTCGAAGGAAGATGGGCAGCGGTGTCTAGCAGCAACGGTTACCCCTGGCAAGGCGTGGACCGGGGAGACCATCCGGAAAGTGCGAAGGGATTCTGCGTATTATGAGTCCCTTAAGGATAAATACGCCAAATTTGTGACAGGTACGGAGATTCTCTCGGTTCCCGAGACGCTCAGTGTCATTGAGCCCAGGATCCTATCCCTGCTGACCAGGGATCCGAAAAGCCGCAAACTGATCGGGGTCAGCAGGGACGTGGTGGAGGAGGCCATTGTGGCCCTGAAAATTAACGGTAGGATGGTGGCTAGGCGCAGCCACACCGTATGGGATGTTTTGCTGGACTCTGCGGAGGAAGCGAGAAAGCTGGCTGGTTCCATTTGGGAAACAAAGACGTTGCGCCTGGACACGGAATATATGGGCATGCGTAGATCAAAGATCACTCTTCACGGCGTGCCCATGGAGATTTCATTGGACCACGTTGGGGTGTTCTTCACACAATTTGGCAAGGTCGAGGAGGTGAAGGCACTCACTTCGAAGCAGGGCTTTCTGACTGGTGATGTCATCCTGCAGGTGACGGTCGAGCAAAAGAAGATCGGCAATATCCCCAACATTATCACCTGCAGGGGAAGGTCAATTTATGTGATCGTCGAGGGAAGAAAGCCCTTCTGCTGGGTTTGTGGCGATTCCAATCACGTCGCCAAGGCGTGCCCGAAAAAGGATCCGGCCACAGGGACCCAGCCGGCAAAGCAGCAGCAGGAGAAACCGGTTGTAAAGCAACCAGAAGTGTCGAAGGAGGCAGTTCCGGATAAGGTGAATGAGTGGCAGACTGTCGGAAAGAAAAAGAAGGCAAAGGTGCCAGCGGAGAAATCGCCTTCTCCGACCAAAATGCCCTCACCACCTCAGGAGCCTTCGGAGTCAAGGGAGCCCTCATCACCCAAGGCCGCTACCAAGCAGGGGAAGGCAAAAAAACCTCCCCAAAATGAGGGCCCGAAGGATAAGGAAGAACCGATGGAAACACAAAGATCGGGGTCGTTAAAACGCAGCCGGGAGGACGAAGAGGAGCAGCAAGAGATCTCCAAAAATCGGCGAAAGAGCAGAGAAAGGAGGTCAACATCACACAGGTGCTCCTCGCTTCCTGTCTCGCCGGAGAGGCAGACGTACGCGCAAAAGGCAAGGAGCCTCCCCTCGTCCCCGCTGAAGGCTTCCCAGTCCCCTACCTTTAAATTGACCCCCCTAAGACCAGTTGCTTTAACCCCCACTCCCTCCCCTTCTCCCATGTCCACTCCCACTCGGGCAAAAAAGAAAAAAGCCCTGCCCAGAGGGGAAGCGCTATTGAAGGTGGAAGAGGACGTCTCTGCAGATTGGTCGTCGCAAAGACGCAAATTACTCAAGCCACTGCTGAAGATGACCTCTGTGGATGGTCTATCGACGGAGGACCCCAATAACTTTTCCCAGGCCCCAGGAGTAATTACCCTCGTACGGAACACCGGGGGTAACCTGCGGGTCTGGGACCACATCGCAGAAGCGAAAAAGTGTTATCCTAAATTAAGGATGTGTATCGAGAATTCAGCTGAACTAAGGAAAATGTCCAAAAATTGTTCGGGGAGGTTCCCGGTTTTGCTCCACCCCAGTTTATATAGGGTGGTAAAACTAATGTACCCCACGGACGTCGGCGGCATTGTCCTAGACGGACGGATTACGTCCGACGTAGGAACAGGGTCCCTAGGACAGTCCGTCGGGGTCCTAACTGCCAAAGATTTCCGTCCCGTATGCAATTAGAGAGCCTTTGTTGCCTGTTTTTTCTTTTTCTTTTTCAGGTTTAAAAGATGTCTATTAAGATAGCCAGTTTAAATGCGAAGGGCTTGAGGGATCGGGGTAAGGCGGCTCGCCTGCTTCGTGACCTCCTGTCCTTCGGCGTGGATGTGGCCGCGATCCAAGAGACTCACTTTGTTTGCGAAGTCGACTCTTGTGTGCTGTCTAACGACTTTGTCGTCTATTCAGCATATGGGAGCCGGCAAGCCAGAGGTGTTTCTTTGCTGGTCAAGCGTACCCTGGACGCGAAGGTTGACCTTGTCCATGTCGGTGCCGAGGGCCGGCTGATCGTGGCCGATATTGCAGTGAAAAGCAAATTGTTCCGGCTGATTGTGGTTTATGCGCCCAATAAGCAAGGTGAGCGTGTCTCTTTCTTTCGGCTGTTGGAGCCCTTTATGGTGCATTCAACACGGCTAATCTTAGTTGGGGACTGGAATGCCATCCTAACCCCCAAATGGGATAGAGGGAGGGGCGCTAGCGGGAGGAATGATGATCGTAGCCTGGTTGATCTGATCGACGAATTTGGTCTCGTCGATAGATACCGGGTCGATCATCCGGATGGGAGTATGTGGACGTGGGCGCTTAATTGGCCTTCTACCCGGGTATCTGCGTACCTGGATAGGATGTTAGTGAGAGTGGCCGACATAGACTTCTTAGAATGTCCAACGTTCCACTGGCTAGGCTACACGGACCACAAACTCGTTTGTGCTCGTGTGGTGTTAGACTTTAGGCCTAGGTTGGCTGGTTATTGGAAGTTCAATCAGTCCTTACTGGACAGGCGGGACTTTCGTGACCAGCTGACAAAACTAGTTCAGCGGGCGTTAATTGGGCGAGTCATTGGGAATAAGTGGTGGGTTAACCTTAAGGACTCCATTAGGTCTTTCGCCACCAAATATAGCCAGCGGCTCAAACTAGATAAGGCTGCGGAGGCAAAGACACTTAGTGCTAATTTCGCCCGGGCGGAGGCTGGTGGGGATCCCCTAGAGATAGCCTTAGCCAGGGAGGCCCTGAGGCGCACGACTAGCGAGCGCTATATGGGCCAGGTAATTAGGGCTAAGTTAAGCAAGATGTCTTCCGAAGCTGTGAACATGGGCGCAGAACTGCGCAAGGAAGAAATTCGTCGGGCCGGCGATCGGTACATTCGAGAAGTGCGCGACCCGGAGGGGCATCTCCTTCGGTCCACCGACGACATGTGCGAGGCGTTCCGGCAGCATTTCGAACACCGGTTTACCAAGGAGCCTGGTCTCCGTGACGAGGAGTTTCGCAGCTATTTGGCTGACTTTCCCCGGCTTTTGCCGGCTGAAGCGGCTAGCTGCGAAGGGGAGATTACGGAGGACGAAGTCTACGCGGCTTTGAAGAAGACCGGCAGTGGCAAGTCGCCGGGTTTGGATGGTTTGCCCTATGAATTGTACTTGAGGATGTCGCACCTTTTTGTCCCGCTTTTGACTGTCGTGTTCAACCACTGGTTTCGGCAGGGGTCCATCCCCGGTCGGATCACCAGGGGCGTGATCACGCTGTTGGGAAAAGGCAAGAAGGTTGGGCGGGGATTAGATGATTACAGGCCCATAACTCTGCTAAACACAGAGTTAAAGATTTTGGCCAAGATCCTGACGAATCGCTTGCAGCTAGTTGCCGAGTCTCTGTTGGAACCGGATCAGACTTGTTCTGTGAAGGGACGAACAATTCAGAGCAACCTGCACTTGATCCGCACGATCGTAGAGGGTGTAGAAGACGACGAAGAGGCCGCGCTGATCAATTTGGATCAGTCCAAGGCATTTGATAGGATTGACCATGGCTACCTGGCTGCTGTCCTGCAGGCCGCCGGATTCAAACCCGACTTCAGCCGCTGGATTAGCCTTCTGTATCGCTCCCCCAAGGCTGTGGTACAGGTGAACGGGAAGCTGTCGAGCGCTTTCGCGCTGTCTAGGTCGGTCCGACAGGGTTGTCCACTGTCGCCTCTCCTTTACGTCCTGGCGTTGGAGCCCCTCCTTCGCCGGCTAAGGGACGAGACGTGCAGTCCGGTCCTGCGTGGAATTGCTGTCCCTGGTGGAGCTCGAGCCAGGGTTTCCGCGTACGCCGATGACGTAACGACCTTTGTGTCCTCCCGCAGGGACATAAGGGCGGTACAGAAGGCGCTTGAACGGTACGAACAGGTAACAGGGGCCAGAATTAACCGCGACAAGTCGTCCGGCTTGCGGTTAGGTGCCTGGAAGGGTGTTTCCCTCCCGGGGCCCTTCGACTGGACGGACGGGCCGGTCAAGCTCCTCGGAGTTTGGTTCGGTCCGGACTTACAGTTGGAGAAAAACTGGTCAGAAGTACAGGCAAAGGTCGGCGCGTCGGTCGAGATTTGGCGTCGACGGAGTCTCTCCGTGAAGGGTCTGGCGGAGGTGTGTAATACATACCTCTTTCCCAGAATGCTTTACCGGCTGTCTGTACTTCCCCTTTGTGACGATCATGAGAGGGCGCTCGAGCGTTTGCTATTCTCCTGTCTTTGGAGAGGACGCAAACACATGGTCGACAAAGGAGTCTGTTGCCTCCGTCCGTGTCAAGGGGGTCTGGGGATGCCACACTTGAGGAGCCACGTGCTCGCTTCGAGGTTGGCATTCCTCAGGCGCGCGTTGGAGGAAGATCGGTTGCTTGCGGGGGTAGTGAGGGACATGTTCCCTAGCCTCACTATCACTCCCCCGCTCCTAAGGACTAGCAATAGGCCTTGGGGGCGGCCGAAATTCCTGCTCGAATGTCTGACGGCCCTTCGGGCCATTCCATGGTCCAGTGACCTTTCACGGCCTAGGAGAATCTTCTATCGGGGATTAGTGGAGGGCGCCGTGAAGGATGAACTGTGGAGTAAGCTCGGCATGTCGAGAGAGGAGTATCGCTCTCATTGGTCTTGGGCGCCAGGTGCGGATTGGCTCAACAACTCTGAGTTTTCTCTGACCTGGCGATTGGCTCGGAATGGTTTGTCTCTCAACGACAAGCGTTTCGCAATGGGCCTGGCGGATTTGCCAGATTGTGAACGTTGCGTCCTTGGAATTAAGGAGACGTCTGCGCACGCCTTCTTCCATTGTTCGCGCGTTCGCCCGTTGTGGGCGCGTGTTGGCGAGTTGACTGCTCGTATCGCGCCGCGGGAGCTTGTGCTCATTGATCGCGCATACGCTGTGGACAATGTGTCGCCCCCGTACTCTGGAGTGAAGCGGATGGTGTTTCTGTCGCTACTGGCCACGGCTAGAATGGTGATTTGGATGACGCGTCTGGAGGAAGTCTTGCGGGGCGTTCGTCTTTCGGATCAGGATCTAATCCGATATTTTGAGCACCAGCTCAAAATTAAGATTAGAACTGAACGGAAACGGCTGCACCCGACAGAGTTCAGCGAAAGGTGGGTATATGCGGCGAGCCTGGTTCGCGTGACCGGGGCTAGCCTTGATTTTCTCTTTTAGATCTGCTAGTTGCATCGGGGTGGATTCCTTTGGAACCCCTCCCGTGGTTAAGGTAGAAGTTCTTTTTGTGCCTAGTTAATGTGAGTGGATGTGTTTGTCCTGGCCTGTTCCCGGCTCCATTGCTTTTGTTATGATCCAGTTCGAGATTCCCATTGTCCAAGTATTATTTTGTCCCGTTTTCACTCTCGGCTGGGTCAGCCTTATACATTCTCCAGTCCAATTTATTTTTGCCCCCTGCTTATCCATTCCCCTTAGAAAGAGAGCTGCTTGATTTTGTCTTTTAAGGCAGAATACAGTGGCCTCTTTAATTATGTGGGTGTGTTTGGGTCTTACTAACATTGTGTATATATATTCATTTGAAATTGTTTTTGTTTTGGGGACTTTTGTTTCTTCATTCCCCCTTCCCATCATGTCATTTCAGGAATAAAGTTTTAAATTTATTTTTGTACACTATTGTATATATTGTAAAAATCAGAAATTTTTATGTACATTTGGGGTGTTTTTAGGTCCCCGGTATGATTTTGCGGTATTTTGGTGCTTGATAGGTATGAGTGTTGATGGACAAATTTTTATGGTGAATGAGAAAATTGTAACGTATGTATGGGTCGTGAATCGGATTAGCTAGGTATAAGATAGTTACTGAAGACCATCCCAAGTTTTTGTACCCCCTCCCATTTGTTGGCCTTGTGCCAGAATTTGTAATTTATTGCAAATAAATAATTACCAACCATTTCCTACTCAGACTTTTTTGTGTTTGCGTGGTCGGGTTGGTTTGGATCAAAGTGTAGTATCTGTTCCATAGTGATACTTACTATTACTTTGGTCAAGTGTGGCATTGTGGTCTCCACCCAAGTTTATTGCTTGGGCTGCGTAAAGTAGCGACCTGCGAAGGACGCGAAACACCGGAGGCAGGTGTCTCGCGCTTAGCCTCTTAGGAGGCAATGGCCTCCGATAGGCCCGATGTGATCGTTCCTCCCACCACGGCCTCGGTGGGTGGAAAGGAGGGGGATTGGCGGTTGCCTGCCTCACCCCTCTCCTTGGAAAAAGGACCAGGAGTAGCAACCCTACCAGCAGCTCCTGCATCTCCGGTGCCCTCAACGTCGAAGGAAGATGGGCAGCGGTGTCTAGCAGCAACGGTTACCCCTGGCAAGGCGTGGACCGGGGAGACCATCCGGAAAGTGCGAAGGGATTCTGCGTATTATGAGTCCCTTAAGGATAAATACGCCAAATTTGTGACAGGTACGGAGATTCTCTCGGTTCCCGAGACGCTCAGTGTCATTGAGCCCAGGATCCTATCCCTGCTGACCAGGGATCCGAAAAGCCGCAAACTGATCGGGGTCAGCAGGGACGTGGTGGAGGAGGCCATTGTGGCCCTGAAAATTAACGGTAGGATGGTGGCTAGGCGCAGCCACACCGTATGGGATGTTTTGCTGGACTCTGCGGAGGAAGCGAGAAAGCTGGCTGGTTCCATTTGGGAAACAAAGACGTTGCGCCTGGACACGGAATATATGGGCATGCGTAGATCAAAGATCACTCTTCACGGCGTGCCCATGGAGATTTCATTGGACCACGTTGGGGTGTTCTTCACACAATTTGGCAAGGTCGAGGAGGTGAAGGCACTCACTTCGAAGCAGGGCTTTCTGACTGGTGATGTCATCCTGCAGGTGACGGTCGAGCAAAAGAAGATCGGCAATATCCCCAACATTATCACCTGCAGGGGAAGGTCAATTTATGTGATCGTCGAGGGAAGAAAGCCCTTCTGCTGGGTTTGTGGCGATTCCAATCACGTCGCCAAGGCGTGCCCGAAAAAGGATCCGGCCACAGGGACCCAGCCGGCAAAGCAGCAGCAGGAGAAACCGGTTGTAAAGCAACCAGAAGTGTCGAAGGAGGTAGTTCCGGATAAGGTGAATGAGTGGCAGACTGTCGGAAAGAAAAAGAAGGCGAAGGTGCCAGCGGAGAAATCGCCTTCTCCGACCAAAATGCCCTCACCACCTCAGGAGCCTTCGGAGTCAAGGGAGCCCTCATCACCCAAGGCCGCTACCAAGCAGGGGAAGGCAAAAAAACCTCCCCAAAATGAGGGCCCGAAGGATAAGGAAGAACCGATGGAAACACAAAGATCGGGGTCGTTAAAACGCAGCCGGGAGGACGAAGAGGAGCAGCAAGAGATCTCCAAAAATCGGCGAAAGAGCAGAGAAAGGAGTTCAACATCACACAGGTGCTCCTCGCTTCCTGTCTCGCCGGAGAGGCAGACGTACGCGCAAAAGGCAAGGAGCCTCCCCTCGTCCCCGCTGAAGGTTTCCCAGTCCCCTACCTTTAAATTGACCCCCCTAAGACCAGTTGCTTTAACCCCCACTCCCTCCCCTTCTCCCATGTCCACTCCCACTCGGGCAAAAAAGAAAAAAGCCCTGCCCAGAGGGGAAGCGCTATTGAAGGTGGAAGAGGACGTCTCTGCAGATTGGTCGTCGCAAAGACGCAAATTACTCAAGCCACTGCTGAAGATGACCTCTGTGGATGGTCTATCGACGGAGGACCCCAATAACTTTTCCCAGGCCCCAGGAGTAATTACCCTCGTACGGAACACCGGGGGTAACCTGCGGGTCTGGGACCACATCGCAGAAGCGAAAAAGTGTTATCCTAAATTAAGGATGTGTATCGAGAATTCAGCTGAACTAAGGAAAATGTCCAAAAATTGTTCGGGGAGGTTCCCGGTTTTGCTCCACCCCAGTTTATATAGGGTGGTAAAACTAATGTACCCCACGGACGTCGGCGGCATTGTCCTAGACGGACGGATTACGTCCGACGTAGGAACAGGGTCCCTAGGACAGTCCGTCGGGGTCCTAACTGCCAAAGATTTCCGTCCCGTATGCAATTAGAGAGCCTTTGTTGCCTGTTTTTTCTTTTTCTTTTTCAGGTTTAAAAGATGTCTATTAAGATAGCCAGCTTGAATGCGAAGGGCCTGAGGGATCGGGGTAAGGCGGCTCGCCTGCTTCGTGACCTCTTGTCCTTCGGCGTGGATGTGGCCGCGATCCAAGAGACTCACTTTGTTTGCGAAGTCGACTCTTGTGTGCTGTCTAACGACTTTGTCGTCTATTCAGCATATGGGAGCCGGCAAGCCAGAGGTGTTTCTTTGCTGGTCAAGCGTACCCTGGACGCGAAGGTTGACCTTGTCCATGTCGGTGCCGAGGGCCGGCTGATCGTGGCCGATATTGCAGTGAAAAGCAAATTGTTCCGGCTGATTGTGGTTTATGCGCCCAATAAGCAAGGTGAGCGTGTCTCTTTCTTTCGGCTGTTGGAGCCCTTTATGGTGCATTCAACACGGCTAATCTTAGTTGGGGACTGGAATGCCATCCTAACCCCCAAATGGGATAGAGGGAGGGGCGCTAGCGGGAGGAATGATGATCGTAGCCTGGTTGATCTGATCGACGAATTTGGTCTCGTCGATAGATACCGGGTCGATCATCCGGATGGGAGTATGTGGACGTGGGCGCTTAATTGGCCTTCTACCCGGGTATCTGCGTACCTGGATAGGATGTTAGTGAGAGTGGCCGACATAGACTTCTTAGAATGTCCAACGTTCCACTGGCTAGGCTACACGGACCACAAACTCGTTTGTGCCCGTGTGGTGTTAGACTTTAGGCCTAGGTTGGCTGGTTATTGGAAGTTCAATCAGTCCTTACTGGACAGGCGGGACTTTCGTGACCAGCTGACAAAACTAGTTCAGCGGGCGTTAATTGGGCGAGTCATTGGGAATAAGTGGTGGGTTAACCTTAAGGACTCCATTAGGTCTTTCGCCACCAAATATAGCCAGCGGCTCAAACTAGATAAGGCTGCGGAGGCAAAGACACTTAGTGCTAATTTCGCCCGGGCGGAGGCTGGTGGGGATCCCCTAGAGATAGCCTTAGCCAGGGAGGCCCTGAGGCGCACGACTAGCGAGCGCTATATGGGTCAGGTAATTAGAGCTAAGTTAAGCAAGATGTCTTCCGAAGCTGTGAACATGGGCGCAGAACTGCGCAAGGAAGAAATTCGTCGGGCCGGCGATCGGTACATTCGAGAGGTGCGCGACCCGGAGGGGCATCTCCTTCGGTCCACCGGCGACATGTGCGAGGCGTTCCGGCAGCATTTCGAACACCGGTTTACCAAGGAGCCTGGTCTCCGTGACGAGGAGTTTCGCAGCTATTTGGCTGACTTTCCCCGGCTTTTGCCGGCTGAAGCGGCTAGCTGCGAAGGGGAGATTACGGAGGACGAAGTCTACGCGGCTTTGAAGAAGACCGGCAGTGGCAAGTCGCCAGGTTTGGATGGTTTGCCCTATGAATTGTACTTGAGGATGTCGCACCTTTTTGTCCCGCTCTTGACTGTCGTGTTCAACCACTGGTTTCGGCAGGGGTCCATCCCCGGTCGGATCACCAGGGGCGTGATCACGCTGTTGGGAAAAGGCAAGAAGGTTGGGCGGGGATTAGATGATTACAGGCCCATAACTCTGCTAAACACAGAGTTAAAGATTTTGGCCAAGATCCTGACGAATCGCTTGCAGCTAGTTGCCGAGTCTCTGTTGGAACCGGATCAGACTTGTTCTGTGAAGGGACGAACAATTCAGAGCAACCTGCACTTGATTCGCACGATCGTAGAGGGTGTAGAAGACGACGAAGAGGCCGCGCTGATCAATTTGGATCAGTCCAAGGCATTTGATAGGATTGACCATGGCTACCTGGCTGCTGTCCTGCAGGCCGCCGGATTCAAACCCGACTTCAGCCGCTGGATTAGCCTTCTGTATCGCTCCCCCAAGGCTGTGGTACAGGTGAACGGGAAGCTGTCGAGCGCTTTCGCGCTGTCTAGGTCGGTCCGACAGGGTTGTCCACTGTCGCCTCTCCTTTACGTCCTGGCGTTGGAGCCCCTCCTTCGCCGGCTAAGGGACGAGACGTGCAGTCCGGTCCTGCGTGGAATTGCTGTCCCTGGTGGAGCTCGAGCCAGGGTTTCCGCGTACGCCGATGACGTAACGACCTTTGTGTCCTCCCGCAGGGACATAAGGGCGGTACAGAAGGCGCTTGAACGGTACGAACAGGTAACAGGGGCCAGAATTAACCGCGACAAGTCGTCCGGCTTGCGGTTAGGTGCCTGGAAGGGTGTTTCCCTCCCGGGGCCCTTCGACTGGACGGACGGGCCGGTCAAGCTCCTCGGAGTTTGGTTCGGTCCGGACTTACAGTTGGAGAAAAACTGGTCAGAAGTACAGGCAAAGGTCGGCGCGTCGGTCGAGATTTGGCGTCGACGGAGTCTCTCCGTGAAGGGTCTGGCGGAGGTGTGTAATACATACCTCTTTCCCAGAATCCTTTACCGGCTGTCTGTACTTCCCCTTTGTGACGATCATGAGAAGGCGCTCGAGCGTTTGCTATTCTCCTGTCTTTGGAGAGGACGCAAACACATGGTCGACAAAGGAGTCTGTTGCCTCCGTCCGTGTCAAGGGGGTCTGGGGATGCCACACTTGAGGAGCCACGTGCTCGCTTCGAGGTTGGCATTCCTCAGGCGCGCGTTGGAGGAAGATCGGTTGCTTGCGGGGGTAGTGAGGGACATGTTCCCTAGCCTCACTATCACTCCCCCGCTCCTAAGGACTAGCAATAGGCCTTGGGGGCGGCCGAAATTCCTACTCGAATGTCTGACGGCCCTTCGGGCCATTCCATGGTCCAGTGACCTTTCACGGCCTAGGAGAATCTTCTATCGGGGATTAGTGGAGGGCGCCGTGAAGGATGAACTGTGGAGTAAGCTTGGCATGTCGAGAGAGGAGTATCGCTCTCATTGGTCTTGGGCGCCAGGTGCGGATTGGCTCAACAACTCTGAGTTTTCTCTGACCTGGCGATTGGCTCGGAATGGTTTGTCTCTCAACGACAAGCGGTTCGCAATGGGCCTGGCGGATTTGCCAGATTGTGAACGTTGCGTCCTTGGAATTAAGGAGACGTCTGCGCACGCCTTCTTCCATTGTTCGCGCGTTCGCCCGTTGTGGGCGCGTGTTGGCGAGTTGACTGCTCGTATCGCGCCGCGGGAGCTTGTGCTCATTGATCGCGCATACGCTGTGGACAATGTGTCGCCCCCGTACTCTGGAGTGAAGCGGATGGTGTTTCTGTCGCTACTGGCCACGGCTAGAATGGTGATTTGGATGACGCGTCTGGAGGAAGTCTTGCGGGGAGGTCGTCTTTCGGATCAGGATCTAATCCGATATTTTGAGCACCAGCTCAAAATTAAGATTAGAACTGAACGGAAACGGCTGCACCCGACAGAGTTCAGCGAAAGGTGGGTATATGCGGCGAGCCTGGTTCGCGTGACCGGGGCTAGCCTTGATTTTCTCTTTTAGATCTGCTAGTTGCATCGGGGTGGATTCCTTTGGAACCCCTCCCGTGGTTAAGGTAGAAGTTCTTTTTTGTGCCTAGTTAATGTGAGTGAATGTGTTTGTCCTGGCCTGTTCCCGGCTCCATTGCTTTTGTTATGATCCAGTTCGAGATTCCCATTGTCCAAGTATTCTTTTGTCCCGTTTTCACTCTCGGCTGGGTCAGCCTTATACATTCTCCAGTCCAATTTATTTTGTTCCCTGCTTCTCCATTCCCCTTAGAAAGAGAGCTGCTTGATTTTGTTCTTTTTAAGGCAGAATACAGTGGCCTCTTTAATTACGTGGGTGTGTTTGGGTCTTACTAACCCATGTATATATATTCATTTGAAATTGTTTTTTGTTTTGGGGTTTTTTGTTTCTTCATTCCCCCTCCCCATCATGTCATTTCATGAATAAAGTTTTAAATTATTTTTGTAAGATATTGTATATATTGTAAAAATCAGAAATTTTTATGTACATTTGGGGTGTTTTTAGGTCCCCGGTATGATTTTGCGGTATTTTGGTGCTTGATAGGTATGAGTGTTGATGGACAAATTTTTATGGTGAATGAGAAAATTGTAACGTATGTATGGGTCGTGAATCGGATTAGCTAGGTATAAGATAGTTACGGAAGACCAACCCAAGTTTTTGTACCCCCTCCCCATTGTTTGGCCTTGTGCCAGAATTTGTACTTTTTGACAAATAAATCAGTACCAGCCATTTCCTACTCAGACTTTTTTGTGTTTGTGTGGTCGGTTTGGTTTGGATCAAAGTGTAGTATCTGTTCCATAGTGATACTTACTATTACTTTGGTCAAGTGTGGCATTGTGGTCTCCACCCAAGTTTATTGCTTGGGCTGCGTAAAGTAGCGACCTGCGAAGGACGCGAAACACCGGAGGCAGGTGTCTCGCGCTTAGCCTCTTAGGAGGCAATGGCCTCCGATAGGCCAGATGTGATCGTTCCTCCCACCACGGCCTCGGTGGGTGGAAAGGAGGGGGATTGGCGGTTGCCTGCCTCACCCCTCTCCTTGGAAAAAGGACCAGGAGTAGCAACCCTACCAGCAGCTCCTGCATCTCCGGTGCCCTCAACGTCGAAGGAAGATGGGCAGCGGTGTCTAGCAGCAACGGTTACCCCTGGCAAGGCGTGGACCGGGGAGACCATCCGGAAAGTGCGAAGGGATTCTGCGTATTATGAGTCCCTTAAGGATAAATACGCCAAATTTGTGACAGGTACGGAGATTCTCTCGGTTCCCGAGACGCTCAGTGTCATTGAGCCCAGGATCCTATCCCTGCTGACCAGGGATCCGAAAAGCCGCAAACTTATCGGGGTCAGCAGGGACGTGGTGGAGGAGGCCATTGTGGCCCTGAAAATTAACGGTAGGATGGTGGCTAGGCGCAGCCACACCGTATGGGATGTTTTGCTGGACTCTGCGGAGGAAGCGAGAAAGCTGGCTGGTTCCATTTGGGAAACAAAGACGTTGCGCCTGGACACGGAATATATGGGCATGCGTAGATCAAAGATCACTCTTCACGGCGTGCCCATGGAGATTTCATTGGACCACGTTGGGGTGTTCTTCACACAATTTGGCAAGGTCGAGGAGGTGAAGGCACTCACTTCGAAGCAGGGCTTTCTGACTGGTGATGTCATCCTGCAGGTGACGGTCGAGCAAAAGAAGATCGGCAATATCCCCAACATTATCACCTGCAGGGGAAGGTCAATTTATGTGATCGTCGAGGGAAGAAAGCCCTTCTGCTGGGTTTGTGGCGATTCCAATCACGTCGCCAAGGCGTGCCCGAAAAAGGATCCGGCCACAGGGACCCAGCCGGCAAAGCAGCAGCAGGAGAAACCGGTTGTAAAGCAACCAGAAGTGTCGAAGGAGGCAGTTCCGGATAAGGTGAATGAGTGGCAGACTGTCGGAAAGAAAAAGAAGGCAAAGGTGCCAGCGGAGAAATCGCCTTCTCCGACCAAAATGCCCTCACCACCTCAGGAGCCTTCGGAGTCAAGGGAGCCCTCATCACCCAAGGCCGCTACCAAGCAGGGGAAGGCAAAAAAACCTCCCCAAAATGAGGGCCCGAAGGATAAGGAAGAACCGATGGAAACACAAAGATCGGGGTCGTTAAAACGCAGCCGGGAGGACGAAGAGGAGCAGCAAGAGATCTCCAAAAATCGGCGAAAGAGCAGAGAAAGGAGTTCAACATCACACAGGTGCTCCTCGCTTCCTGTCTCGCCGGAGAGGCAGACGTACGCGCAAAAGGCAAGGAGCCTCCCCTCGTCCCCGCTGAAGGCTTCCCAGTCCCCTACCTTTAAATTGACCCCCCTAAGACCAGTTGCTTTAACCCCCACTCCCTCCCCTTCTCCCATGTCCACTCCCACTCGGGCAAAAAAGAAAAAAGCCCTGCCCAGAGGGGAAGCGCTATTGAAGGTGGAAGAGGACGTCTCTGCAGATTGGTCGTCGCAAAGACGCAAATTACTCAAGCCACTGCTGAAGATGACCTCTGTGGATGGTCTATCGACGGAGGACCCCAATAACTTTTCCCAGGCCCCAGGAGTAATTACCCTCGTACGGAACACCGGGGGTAACCTGCGGGTCTGGGACCACATCGCAGAAGCGAAAAAGTGTTATCCTAAATTAAGGATGTGTATCGAGAATTCAGCTGAACTAAGGAAAATGTCCAAAAATTGTTCGGGGAGGTTCCCGGTTTTGCTCCACCCCAGTTTATATAGGGTGGTAAAACTAATGTACCCCACGGACGTCGGCGGCATTGTCCTAGACGGACGGATTACGTCCGACGTAGGAACAGGGTCCCTAGGACAGTCCGTCGGGGTCCTAACTGCCAAAGATTTCCGTCCCGTATGCAATTAGAGAGCCTTTGTTGCCTGTTTTTTCTTTTTCTTTTTCAGGTTTAAAAGATGTCTATTAAGATAGCCAGTTTAAATGCGAAGGGCTTGAGGGATCGGGGTAAGGCGGCTCGCCTGCTTCGTGACCTCCTGTCCTTCGGCGTGGATGTGGCCGCGATCCAAGAGACTCACTTTGTTTGCGAAGTCGACTCTTGTGTGCTGTCTAACGACTTTGTCGTCTATTCAGCATATGGGAGCCGGCAAGCCAGAGGTGTTTCTTTGCTGGTCAAGCGTACCCTGGACGCGAAGGTTGACCTTGTCCATGTCGGTGCCGAGGGCCGGCTGATCGTGGCCGATATTGCAGTGAAAAGCAAATTGTTCCGGCTGATTGTGGTTTATGCGCCCAATAAGCAAGGTGAGCGTGTCTCTTTCTTTCGGCTGTTGGAGCCCTTTATGGTGCATTCAACACGGCTAATCTTAGTTGGGGACTGGAATGCCATCCTAACCCCCAAATGGGATAGAGGGAGGGGCGCTAGCGGGAGGAATGATGATCGTAGCCTGGTTGATCTGATCGACGAATTTGGTCTCGTCGATAGATACCGGGTCGATCATCCGGATGGGAGTATGTGGACGTGGGCGCTTAATTGGCCTTCTACCCGGGTATCTGCGTACCTGGATAGGATGTTAGTGAGAGTGGCCGACATAGACTTCTTAGAATGTCCAACGTTCCACTGGCTAGGCTACACGGACCACAAACTCGTTTGTGCCCGTGTGGTGTTAGACTTTAGGCCTAGGTTGGCTGGTTATTGGAAGTTCAATCAGTCCTTACTGGACAGGCGGGACTTTCGTGACCAGCTGACAAAACTAGTTCAGCGGGCGTTAATTGGGCGAGTCATTGGGAATAAGTGGTGGGTTAACCTTAAGGACTCCATTAGGTCTTTCGCCACCAAATATAGCCAGCGGCTCAAACTAGATAAGGCTGCGGAGGCAAAGACACTTAGTGCTAATTTCGCCCGGGCGGAGGCTGGTGGGGATCCCCTAGAGATAGCCTTAGCCAGGGAGGCCCTGAGGCGCACGACTAGCGAGCGCTATATGGGTCAGGTAATTAGAGCTAAGTTAAGCAAGATGTCTTCCGAAGCTGTGAACATGGGCGCAGAACTGCGCAAGGAAGAAATTCGTCGGGCCGGCGATCGGTACATTCGAGAGGTGCGCGACCCGGAGGGACATCTCCTTAGGTCCACCGACGACATGTGCGAGGCGTTCCGGCGGCATTTCGAACACCGGTTTACCAAGGAGCCTGGTCTCCGTGACGAGGAGTTTCGCAGCTATTTGGCTGACTTTCCCCGGCTTTTGCCGGCTGAAGCGGCTAGCTGCGAAGGGGAGATTACGGAGGACGAAGTCTACGCGGCTTTGAAGAAGACCGGCAGTGGCAAGTCGCCAGGTTTGGATGGTTTGCCCTATGAATTGTACTTGAGGATGTCGCACCTTTTTGTCCCGCTCTTGACTGTCGTGTTCAACCACTGGTTTCGGCAGGGGTCCATCCCCGGTCGGATCACCAGGGGCGTGATCACGCTGTTGGGAAAAGGCAAGAAGGTTGGGCGGGGATTAGATGATTACAGGCCCATAACTCTGCTAAACACAGAGTTAAAGATTTTGGCCAAGATCCTGACGAATCGCTTGCAGCTAGTTGCCGAGTCTCTGTTGGAACCGGATCAGACTTGTTCTGTGAAGGGACGAACAATTCAGAGCAACCTGCACTTGATCCGCACGATCGTAGAGGGTGTAGAAGACGACGAAGAGGCCGCGCTGATCAATTTGGATCAGTCCAAGGCATTTGATAGGATTGACCATGGCTACCTGGCTGCTGTCCTGCAGGCCGCCGGATTCAAACCCGACTTCGGCCGCTGGATTAGCCTTCTGTATCGCTCCCCCAAGGCTGTGGTACAGGTGAACGGGAAGCTGTCGAGCGCTTTCGCGCTGTCTAGGTCGGTCCGACAGGGTTGTCCACTGTCGCCTCTCCTTTACGTCCTGGCGTTGGAGCCCCTCCTTCGCCGGCTAAGGGACGAGACGTGCAGTCCGGTCCTGCGTGGAATTGCTGTCCCTGGTGGAGCTCGAGCCAGGGTTTCCGCGTACGCCGATGACGTAACGACCTTTGTGTCCTCCCGCAGGGACATAAGGGCGGTACAGAAGGCGCTTGAACGGTACGAACAGGTAACAGGGGCCAGAATTAACCGCGACAAGTCGTCCGGCTTGCGGTTAGGTGCCTGGAAGGGTGTTTCCCTCCCGGGGCCCTTCGACTGGACGGACGGGCCGGTCAAGCTCCTCGGAGTTTGGTTCGGTCCGGACTTACAGTTGGAGAAAAACTGGTCAGAAGTACAGGCAAAGGTCGGCGCGTCGGTCGAGATTTGGCGTCGACGGAGTCTCTCCGTGAAGGGTCTGGCGGAGGTGTGTAATACATACCTCTTTCCCAGAATCCTTTACCGGCTGTCTGTACTTCCCCTTTGTGACGATCATGAGAAGGCGCTCGAGCGTTTGCTATTCTCCTGTCTTTGGAGAGGACGCAAACACATGGTCGACAAAGGAGTCTGCTGCCTCCGTCCGTGTCAAGGGGGTCTGGGGATGCCACACTTGAGGAGCCACGTGCTCGCTTCGAGGTTGGCATTCCTCAGGCGCGCGTTGGAGGAAGATCGGTTGCTTGCGGGGGTAGTGAGGGACATGTTCCCTAGCCTCACTATCACTCCCCCGCTCCTAAGGACTAGCAATAGGCCTTGGGGGCGGCCGAAATTCCTACTCGAATGTCTGACGGCCCTTCGGGCCATTCCATGGTCCAGTGACCTTTCACGGCCTAGGAGAATCTTCTATCGGGGATTAGTGGAGGGCGCCGTGAAGGATGAACTGTGGAGTAGGCTTGGCATGTCGAGGGAGGAGTATCGCTCTCATTGGTCTTGGGCGCCAGGTGCGGATTGGCTCAATAACTCTGAGTTTTCTCTGACCTGGCGATTGGCTCGGAATGGTTTGTCTCTCAACGACAAGCGGTTCGCAATGGGCCTGGCGGATTTGCCAGATTGTGAACGTTGCGTCCTTGGAATTAAGGAGACGTCTGCGCACGCCTTCTTCCATTGTTCGCGCGTTCGCCCGTTGTGGGCGCGTGTTGGCGAGTTGACTTCTCGTATCGCGCCGCGGGAGCTTGTGCTCATTGATCGCGCATACGCTGTGGACAATGTGTCGCCCCCGTACTCTGGAGTGAAGCGGATGGTGTTTCTGTCGCTACTGGCCACGGCTAGAATGGTGATTTGGATGACGCGTCTGGAGGAAGTCTTGCGGGGAGGTCGTCTTTCGGATCAGGATCTAATCCGATATTTTGAGCACCAGCTCAAAATTAAGATTAGAACTGAACGGAAACGGCTGCACCCGACAGAGTTCAGCGAAAGGTGGGTATATGCGGCGAGCCTGGTTCGCGTGACCGGGGCTAGCCTTGATTTTCTCTTTTAGATCTGCTAGTTGCATCGGGGTGGATTCCTTTGGAACCCCTCCCGTGGTTAAGGTAGAAGTTCTTTTTTGTGCCTAGTTAATGTGAGTGAATGTGTTTGTCCTGGCCTGTTCCCGGCTCCATTGCTTTTGTTATGATCCAGTTCGAGATTCCCATTGTCCAAGTATTCTTTTGTCCCGTTTTCACTCTCGGCTGGGTCAGCCTTATACATTCTCCAGTCCAATTTATTTTGTTCCCTGCTTCTCCATTCCCCTTAGAAAGAGAGCTGCTTGATTTTGTTCTTTTTAAGGCAGAATACAGTGGCCTCTTTAATTACGTGGGTGTGTTTGGGTCTTACTAACCCATGTATATATATTCATTTGAAATTGTTTTTTGTTTTGGGGTTTTTTGTTTCTTCATTCCCCCTCCCCATCATGTCATTTCATGAATAAAGTTTTAAATTTATTTTTGTACACTATTGTAAATATTGTAAATACACAAATTTTTATGTACATTTGGGGCGTTTTTAGGTCCCTGGTATGTTACTGCGGTATTTTGGTGTATGATAGGTATGAGTGTTGATGGACAAATTTTTATGGTGAATGAGAAAATTGTAACGTATGTATGGGTCGTGAATCTGATTAGCTAGGTATAAGATAGTTACGGAAGACCAACCCAAGTTTTTGTTCCCCCTCCCCATTGTTTGGCCTTGTGCCAGAATTTGTACTTTGTTGGCAAATAAATAAGTACCAGCCATTTCCTACTCAGACTTTTTTGTGTTTGTGTGGTCGGTTTGGTTTGGATCAAAGTGTAGTATCTGTTCCATAGTGATACTTACTATTACTTTGGTCAAGTGTGGCATTGTGGTCTCCACCCAAGTTTATTGCTTGGGCTGCGTAAAGTAGCGACCTGCGAAGGACGCGAAACACCGGAGGCAGGTGTCTCGCGCTTAGCCTCTTAGGAGGCAATGGCCTCCGATAGGCCAGATGTGATCGTTCCTCCCACCACGGCCTCGGTGGGAGGAAAGGAGGGGGATTGGCGGTTGCCTGCCTCACCCCTCTCCTTGGAAAAAGGACCAGGAGTAGCAACCCTACCAGCAGCTCCTGCATCTCCGGTGCCCTCTACGTCTAAGGAGGACGGGCAGCGGTGTTCAGCAGACACGGTTTCCCCCGACAAGGCTTGGACCGGGGGGACCATCCAGAAAGTGCGGAAGGATTCAACGTATTATGAGTCTCTAAAGGAGAAATACGCTAAATACGTGACAGGAGCGGAGATTATCTCGGTGCCCGAGACGCTCAGTAACATTGAGCCCAGGATCCTTTCCCTGCTGACCAGGGATCCGAAAAGTCGCAAACTTATCGGGGTCAGCAGGGACGTGGTGGAGGAGGCCATCAAGGCCTTGAAGATCAATGGAAAGATGGTGGCTAGGCGCAGCCACGCCGTGTGGGATGTTCTACTTGGCTCTGCGGAGGAAGCAAGAAAACTGGCCGGCTCCTTTATGGAAACAAAGACGTTGCGCCTGGATACAGAATACATGGGCATGCGCAGATCAAAGATCACTCTCCACGGCGTGCCCATGGACATCTCGTTAGACCATGTCGGGGTGTTTTTCACACAATTCGGCATGGTCGAAGAGGTGAAGGCGCTCACCTCGAAGCAGGGCTTTCTCACCGGTGACGTCACCCTGCAGGTGACGGTCGAGCAAAAAAAGATCGGGAATATCCCCAATATTATCACCTGCAGGGGAAGATCAATTTACGTGATCGTTGAGGGGAGGAAGCCCTTCTGCTGGGTCTGCGGCGATTCCAATCACGTCGCCAAGGCGTGCCCGAAAAAGGATCCGGCCCCTGGGACCCAGCCAGCAAAGCAGCAGCAGGAGAAACCGGCAGCGAAACAACCAGAAGCTCCAACGGAGGCGAAATCGTCTGTTCCGGATAAGGTGAATGAGTGGCAGACGGTCGGCAAGAAAAAGAAGGCGAAGGCACTAGCGGAGAAATCGCCTTCTCCGGCCAAAACGCCTTCTCAGACCAAAACGCCTTCTCCGACCAAAACGCCCTCGCCACCTCAGGAGCCTTCGGAGTCAAAGGTGCCCTCATCACCCAAAGCAGCTACCAAGCAGGGGAAGGCAAAAAAACCTCCCCAAAATGAGGGCCCGAAGGAACAACCAAGGGAAGAGCCCATGGAGACTCAAAGATCGGCGTCGTTGAAACGCAGCCGGGAGGACGAAGAAGAGCAGCAAGAGAACTTCAAGAATCGGCGGAAGAGCAGAGAAAGGAGTTCGACAACACACAGGTGCTCCTCGCTTCCTGCCTCACCGGAGAGGCAAACGTATGCGCAAAAGGCAAGAAGCCTCCCCTCGTCCCCGCGGAAAGCTTCCCAGTCCCCTACCTTTAAATTAACCCCCCTGAGACCAGTTGCTTTATCCCCCACTCTCTCCCCTTCTCCTATGTCCACTCCCACTCGGGCAAAAAAGATAAAAGCCCTGCCCAAAGGGGAAGCGCTATTGAAAGTAGAGGAGGACATCTCTGCAGGGTGGTCGTCACAAAGACGAAAACTACTCAAACCACTGCTGAAGATGACCACAGTTGACGGTCTATCTACGGAGGACCCCAAAACTTTCCCCAGGCCCCAGGAGTAATTACCCTCGTACGGAATACCGGGGGTAACCTGCGGGTCTGGGACCACATCGCGGAAGCGAAAAAACTTTATCCTAAACTAAGGATGTACATTGAAAGCTCAGCAGAACTTAGAAAAATGTCTAAAAATTGTTCGGGGAGGTTCCCTGTTTTACTCCACCCCAGTTTATATAGGGTGGTAAAACTAATGTACCCCACGGACGTCGGCGGTATTGTCTCAGACGGACGGATTACGTCCGACATAGGAACTGGTTCCCTGGGACAGTCCGTCGGGGTCCTGTCTGCCCGAGATTTTCGCCCCGTATGCATCTAGAGAGCCTTTGTTGCCTGTTTTTCTTTTTCTCTTTTTCAGGTTTAAAAGATGTCTATTAAGATAGCCAGCTTGAATGCGAAGGGCCTGAGGGATCGGGGTAAGGCGGCTCGCCTGCTTCGTGACCTCTTGTCCTTCGGCGTGGATGTGGCCGCGATCCAAGAGACTCACTTTGTTTGCGAAGTCGACTCTTGTGTGCTGTCTAACGACTTTGTCGTCTATTCAGCATATGGGAGCCGGCAAGCCAGAGGTGTTTCTTTGCTGGTCAAGCGTACCCTGGACGCGAAGGTTGACCTTGTCCATGTCGGTGCCGAGGGCCGGCTGATCGTGGCCGATATTGCAGTGAAAAGCAAATTGTTCCGGCTGATTGTGGTTTATGCGCCCAATAAGCAAGGTGAGCGTGTCTCTTTCTTTCGGCTGTTGGAGCCCTTTATGGTGCATTCAACACGGCTAATCTTAGTTGGGGACTGGAATGCCATCCTAACCCCCAAATGGGATAGAGGGAGGGGCGCTAGCGGGAGGAATGATGATCGTAGCCTGGTTGATCTGATCGACGAATTTGGTCTCGTCGATAGATACCGGGTCGATCATCCGGATGGGAGTATGTGGACGTGGGCGCTTAATTGGCCTTCTACCCGGGTATCTGCGTACCTGGATAGGATGTTAGTGAGAGTGGCCGACATAGACTTCTTAGAATGTCCAACGTTCCACTGGCTAGGCTACACGGACCACAAACTCGTTTGTGCCCGTGTGGTGTTAGACTTTAGGCCTAGGTTGGCTGGTTATTGGAAGTTCAATCAGTCCTTACTGGACAGGCGGGACTTTCGTGACCAGCTGACAAAACTAGTTCAGCGGGCGTTAATTGGGCGAGTCATTGGGAATAAGTGGTGGGTTAACCTTAAGGACTCCATTAGGTCTTTTGCCACCAAATATAGCCAGCGGCTCAGACTAGATAAGGCTGCGGAGGCAAAGACACTTAGTGCTAATTTCGCCCGGGCGGAGGCTGGTGGGGATCCCCTCGAGATAGCCTTAGCCAGGGAGGCCCTGAGGCGCACGACTAGCGAGCGCTATATGGGTCAGGTAATTAGAGCTAAGTTAAGCAAGATGTCTTCCGAAGCTGTGAACATGGGCGCAGAACTGCGCAAGGAAGAAATTCGTCGGGCCGGCGATCGGTACATTCGAGAGGTGCGCGACCCGGAGGGACATCTCCTTAGGTCCACCGACGACATGTGCGAGGCGTTCCGGCAGCATTTCGAACACCGGTTTACCAAGGAGCCTGGTCTCCGTGACGAGGAGTTTCGCAGCTATTTGGCTGACTTTCCCCGGCTTTTGCCGGCTGAAGCGGCTAGCTGCGAAGGGGAGATTACGGAGGACGAAGTCTACGCGGCTTTGAAGAAGACCGGCAGTGGCAAGTCGCCAGGTTTGGATGGTTTGCCCTATGAATTGTACTTGAGGATGTCGCACCTTTTTGTCCCGCTCTTGACTGTCGTGTTCAACCACTGGTTTCGGCAGGGGTCCATCCCCGGTCGGATCACCAGGGGCGTGATCACGCTGTTGGGAAAAGGCAAGAAGGTTGGGCGGGGATTAGATGATTACAGGCCCATAACTCTGCTAAACACAGAGTTAAAGATTTTGGCCAAGATCCTGACGAATCGCTTGCAGCTAGTTGCCGAGTCTCTGTTGGAACCGGATCAGACTTGTTCTGTGAAGGGACGAACAATTCAGAGCAACCTGCACTTGATCCGCACGATCGTAGAGGGTGTAGAAGACGACGAAGAGGCCGCGCTGATCAATTTGGATCAGTCCAAGGCATTTGATAGGATTGACCATGGCTACCTGGCTGCTGTCCTGCAGGCCGCCGGATTCAAACCCGACTTCAGCCGCTGGATTAGCCTTCTGTATCGCTCCCCCAAGGCTGTGGTACAGGTGAACGGGAAGCTGTCGAGCGCTTTCGCGCTGTCTAGGTCGGTCCGACAGGGTTGTCCACTGTCGCCTCTCCTTTACGTCCTGGCGTTGGAGCCTCTCCTTCGCCGGCTAAGGGACGAGACGTGCAGTCCGGTCCTGCGTGGAATTGCTGTCCCTGGAGGAGCTCGAGCCAGGGTTTCCGCGTACGCCGATGACGTAACGACCTTTGTGTCCTCCCGCAGGGACATAAGGGCGGTACAGAAGGCGCTTGAACGGTACGAACAGGTAACAGGGGCCAGAATTAACCGCGACAAGTCGTCCGGCTTGCGGTTAGGTGCCTGGAAGGGTGTTTCCCTCCCGGGGCCCTTCGACTGGACGGACGGGCCGGTCAAGCTCCTCGGAGTTTGGTTCGGTCCGGACTTACAGTTGGAGAAAAACTGGTCAGAAGTACAGGCAAAGGTCGGCGCGTCGGTCGAGATTTGGCGTCGACGGAGTCTCTCCGTGAAGGGTCTGGCGGAGGTGTGTAATACATACCTCTTTCCCAGAATCCTTTACCGGCTGTCTGTACTTCCCCTTTGTGACGATCATGAGAAGGCGCTCGAGCGTTTGCTATTCTCCTGTCTTTGGAGAGGACGCAAACACATGGTCGACAAAGGAGTCTGTTGCCTCCGTCCGTGTCAAGGGGGTCTGGGGATGCCACACTTGAGGAGCCACGTGCTCGCTTCGAGGTTGGCATTCCTCAGGCGCGCGTTGGAGGAAGATCGGTTGCTTGCGGGGGTAGTGAGGGACATGTTCCCTAGCCTCACTATCACTCCCCCGCTCCTAAGGACTAGCAATAGGCCTTGGGGGCGGCCGAAATTCCTGCTCGAATGTCTGACGGCCCTTCGGGCCATTCCATGGTCCAGTGACCTTTCACGGCCTAGGAGAATCTTCTATCGGGGATTAGTGGAGGGCGCCGTGAAGGATGAACTGTGGAGTAAGCTCGGCATGTCGAGAGAGGAGTATCGCTCTCATTGGTCTTGGGCGCCAGGTGCGGATTGGCTCAACAACTCTGAGTTTTCTCTGACCTGGCGATTGGCTCGGAATGGTTTGTCTCTCAACGACAAGCGTTTCGCAATGGGCCTGGCGGATTTGCCAGATTGTGAACGTTGCGTCCTTGGAATTAAGGAGACGTCTGCGCACGCCTTCTTCCATTGTTCGCGCGTTCGCCCGTTGTGGGCGCGTGTTGGCGAGTTGACTGCTCGTATCGCGCCGCGGGAGCTTGTGCTCATTGATCGCGCATACGCTGTGGACAATGTGTCGCCCCCGTACTCTGGGGTGAAGCGGATGGTGTTTCTGTCGCTACTGGCCACGGCTAGAATGGTGATTTGGATGACGCGTCTGGAGGAAGTCTTGCGGGGAGGTCGTCTTTCGGATCAGGATCTAATCCGGTATTTTGAGCACCAGCTCAAAATTAAGATTAGAACTGAACGGAAACGGCTGCACCCGACAGAGTTCAGCGAAAGGTGGGTATATGCGGCGAGCCTGGTTCGCGTGACCGGGGCTAGCCTTGATTTTCTCTTTTAGATCTGCTAGTTGCATCGGGGTGGATTCCTTTGGAACCCCTCCCGTGGTTAAGGTAGAAGTTCTTTTTTGTGCCTAGTTAATGTGAGTGAATGTGTTTGTCCTGGCCTGTTCCCGGCTCCATTGCTTTTGTTATGATCCAGTTCGAGATTCCCATTGTCCAAGTATTCTTTTGTCCCGTTTTCACTCTCGGCTGGGTCAGCCTTATACATTCTCCAGTCCAATTTATTTTGTTCCCTGCTTCTCCATTCCCCTTAGAAAGAGAGCTGCTTGATTTTGTTCCTTTTAAGGCAGAATACAGTGGCCTCTTTAATTACGTGGGTGTGTTTGGGTCTTACTAACCCATGTATATATATTCATTTGAAATTGTTTTTTGTTTTGGGGTTTTTTGTTTCTTCATTCCCCCTCCCCATCATGTCATTTCATGAATAAAGTTTTAAAATTTATTTTTGTACACTATTGTAAATATTGTAAATACACAAATTTTTATGTACATTTGGGGCGTTTTTAGGTCCCTGGTATGTTACTGCGGTATTTTGGTGTATGATAGGTATGAGTGTTGATGGACAAATTTTTATGGTGAATGAGAAAATTGTAACGTATGTATGGGTCGTGAATCGGATTAGCTAGGTATAAGATAGTTACGGAAGACCAACCCAAGTTTTTGTTCCCCCTCCCCATTGTTTGGCCTTGTGCCAGAATTTGTACTTTGTTGGCAAATAAATAAGTACCAGCCATTTCCTACTCAGACTTTTTTGTGTTTGTGTGGTCGGTTTGGTTTGGATCAAAGTGTAGTATCTGTTCCATAGTGATACTTACTATTACTTTGGTCAAGTGTGGCATTGTGGTCTCCACCCAAGTTTATTGCTTGGGCTGCGTAAAGTAGCGACCTGCGAAGGACGCGAAACACCGGAGGCAGGTGTCTCGCGCTTAGCCTCTTAGGAGGCAATGGCCTCCGATAGGCCAGATGTGATCGTTCCTCCCACCACGGCCTCGGTGGGAGGAAAGGAGGGGGATTGGCGGTTGCCTGCCTCACCCCTCTCCTTGGAAAAAGGACCAGGAGTAGCAACCCTACCAGCAGCTCCTGCATCTCCGGTGCCCTCTACGTCTAAGGAGGACGGGCAGCGGTGTTCAGCAGACACGGTTTCCCCCGACAAGGCTTGGACCGGGGGGACCATCCAGAAAGTGCGGAAGGATTCAACGTATTATGAGTCTCTAAAGGAGAAATACGCTAAATACGTGACAGGAGCGGAGATTATCTCGGTGCCCGAGACGCTCAGTAACATTGAGCCCAGGATCCTTTCCCTGCTGACCAGGGATCCGAAAAGTCGCAAACTTATCGGGGTCAGCAGGGACGTGGTGGAGGAGGCCATCAAGGCCTTGAAGATCAATGGAAAGATGGTGGCTAGGCGCAGCCACGCCGTGTGGGATGTTCTACTTGGCTCTGCGGAGGAAGCAAGAAAACTGGCCGGCTCCTTTATGGAAACAAAGACGTTGCGCCTGGATACAGAATACATGGGCATGCGCAGATCAAAGATCACTCTCCACGGCGTGCCCATGGACATCTCGTTAGACCATGTCGGGGTGTTTTTCACACAATTCGGCATGGTCGAAGAGGTGAAGGCGCTCACCTCGAAGCAGGGCTTTCTCACCGGTGACGTCACCCTGCAGGTGACGGTCGAGCAAAAAAAGATCGGGAATATCCCCAACATTATCACCTGCAGGGGAAGATCAATTTACGTGATCGTTGAGGGGAGGAAGCCCTTCTGCTGGGTCTGCGGCGATTCCAATCACGTCGCCAAGGCGTGCCCGAAAAAGGATCCGGCCCCTGGGACCCAGCCAGCAAAGCAGCAGCAGGAGAAACCGGCAGCGAAACAACCAGAAGCTCCAACGGAGGCGAAATCGTCTGTTCCGGATAAGGTGAATGAGTGGCAGACGGTCGGCAAGAAAAAGAAGGCGAAGGCACTAGCGGAGAAATCGCCTTCTCCGGCCAAAACGCCTTCTCAGACCAAAACGCCTTCTCCGACCAAAACGCCCTCGCCACCTCAGGAGCCTTCGGAGTCAAAGGTGCCCTCATCACCCAAAGCAGCTACCAAGCAGGGGAAGGCAAAAAAACCTCCCCAAAATGAGGGCCCGAAGGAACAACCAAGGGAAGAGCCCATGGAGACTCAAAGATCGGCGTCGTTGAAACGCAGCCGGGAGGACGAAGAAGAGCAGCAAGAGAACTTCAAGAATCGGCGGAAGAGCAGAGAAAGGAGTTCGACAACACACAGGTGCTCCTCGCTTCCTGCCTCACCGGAGAGGCAAACGTATGCGCAAAAGGCAAGAAGCCTCCCCTCGTCCCCGCGGAAAGCTTCCCAGTCCCCTACCTTTAAATTAACCCCCCTGAGACCAGTTGCTTTATCCCCCACTCTCTCCCCTTCTCCTATGTCCACTCCCACTCGGGCAAAAAAGATAAAAGCCCTGCCCAAAGGGGAAGCGCTATTGAAAGTAGAGGAGGACATCTCTGCAGGGTGGTCGTCACAAAGACGAAAACTACTCAAACCACTGCTGAAGATGACCACAGTTGACGGTCTATCTACGGAGGACCCCAAAAACTTTCCCCAGGCCCCAGGAGTAATTACCCTCGTACGGAATACCGGGGGTAACCTGCGGGTCTGGGACCACATCGCGGAAGCGAAAAAACTTTATCCTAAACTAAGGATGTACATTGAAAGCTCAGCAGAACTTAGAAAAATGTCTAAAAATTGTTCGGGGAGGTTCCCTGTTTTACTCCACCCCAGTTTATATAGGGTGGTAAAACTAATGTACCCCACGGACGTCGGCGGTATTGTCTCAGACGGACGGATTACGTCCGACATAGGAACTGGTTCCCTGGGACAGTCCGTCGGGGTCCTGTCTGCCCGAGATTTTCGCCCCGTATGCATCTAGAGAGCCTTTGTTGCCTGTTTTTCTTTTTCTCTTTTTGAGGTTTAAAAGATGTCTATTAAGATAGCCAGCTTGAATGCGAAGGGCCTGAGGGATCGGGGTAAGGCGGCTCGCCTGCTTCGTGACCTCTTGTCCTTCGGCGTGGATGTGGCCGCGATCCAAGAGACTCACTTTGTTTGCGAAGTCGACTCTTGTGTGCTGTCTAACGACTTTGTCGTCTATTCAGCATATGGGAGCCGGCAAGCCAGAGGTGTTTCTTTGCTGGTCAAGCGTACCCTGGACGCGAAGGTTGACCTTGTCCATGTCGGTGCCGAGGGCCGGCTGATCGTGGCCGATATTGCAGTGAAAAGCAAATTGTTCCGGCTGATTGTGGTTTATGCGCCCAATAAGCAAGGTGAGCGTGTCTCTTTCTTTCGGCTGTTGGAGCCCTTTATGGTGCATTCAACACGGCTAATCTTAGTTGGGGACTGGAATGCCATCCTAACCCCCAAATGGGATAGAGGGAGGGGCGCTAGCGGGAGGAATGATGATCGTAGCCTGGTTGATCTGATCGACGAATTTGGTCTCGTCGATAGATACCGGGTCGATCATCCGGATGGGAGTATGTGGACGTGGGCGCTTAATTGGCCTTCTACCCGGGTATCTGCGTACCTGGATAGGATGTTAGTGAGAGTGGCCGACATAGACTTCTTAGAATGTCCAACGTTCCACTGGCTAGGCTACACGGACCACAAACTCGTTTGTGCCCGTGTGGTGTTAGACTTTAGGCCTAGGTTGGCTGGTTATTGGAAGTTCAATCAGTCCTTACTGGACAGGCGGGACTTTCGTGACCAGCTGACAAAACTAGTTCAGCGGGCGTTAATTGGGCGAGTCATTGGGAATAAGTGGTGGGTTAACCTTAAGGACTCCATTAGGTCTTTCGCCACCAAATATAGCCAGCGGCTCAAACTAGATAAGGCTGCGGAGGCAAAGACACTTAGTGCTAATTTCGCCCGGGCGGAGGCTGGTGGGGATCCCCTAGAGATAGCCTTAGCCAGGGAGGCCCTGAGGCGCACGACTAGCGAGCGCTATATGGGCCAGGTAATTAGGGCTAAGTTGAGCAAGATGTCTTCCGAAGCTGTGAACATGGGCGCAGAGCTGCGCAAGGAGGAAATTCGTCGGGCCGGCGATCGGTACATTCGAGAAGTGCGCGACCCGGAGGGGCATCTCCTTCGGTCCACCGACGACATGTGCGAGGCGTTCCGGCGGCATTTCGAACACCGGTTTACCAAGGAGCCTGGTCTCCGTGACGAGGAGTTTCGCAGCTATTTGGCTGACTTTCCCCGGCTTTTGCCGGCTGAGGCGGCTAGCTGCGAGGGGGAGATTGCGGAGGGCGAGGTCTGCGCGGCTTTGAAGAGGACCGGCGGTGGCGAGTCGCCGGGTTTGGATGGTTTGCCCTATGAATTGTGCTTGAGGATGTCGCACCTTTTTGTCCCGCTCTTGACTGTCGTGTTCAACCACTGGTTTCGGCAGGGGTCCATCCCCGGTCGGATCACCAGGGGCGTGATCACGCTGTTGGGAAAAGGCAAGAAGGTTGGGCGGGGATTAGATGATTACAGGCCCATAACTCTGCTAAACACAGAGTTGAAGATTTTGGCCAGGATCCTGACGAATCGCTTGCAGCTAGTTGCCGAGTCTCTGTTGGAACCGGATCAGACTTGTTCTGTGAAGGGACGAACAATTCAGAGCAACCTGCACTTGATTCGCACGATCGTAGAGGGTGTAGAAGACGACGAGGAGGCCGCGCTGATCAATTTGGATCAGTCCAAGGCATTTGATAGGATTGACCATGGCTACCTGGCTGCTGTCCTGCAGGCCGCCGGATTCGAACCCGACTTCAGCCGCTGGATTGGCCTTCTGTATCGCTCCCCCAAGGCTGTGGTACAGGTGAACGGGAAGCTGTCGAGCGCTTTCGCGCTGTCTGGGTCGGTCCGACAGGGTTGTCCACTGTCGCCTCTCCTTTACGTCCTGGCGTTGGAGCCTCTCCTTCGCCGGCTAAGGGACGAGACGTGCAGTCCGGTCCTGCGTGGAATTGCTGTCCCTGGTGGAGCTCGAGCCAGGGTTTCCGCGTACGCCGATGACGTAACGACCTTTGTGTCCTCCCGCAGGGACATAAGGGCGGTACAGAAGGCGCTTGAACGGTACGAACAGGTAACAGGGGCCAGAATTAACCGCGACAAGTCGTCCGGCTTGCGGTTAGGTGCCTGGAAGGGTGTTTCCCTCCCGGGGCCCTTCGACTGGACGGACGGGCCGGTCAAGCTCCTCGGAGTTTGGTTCGGTCCGGACTTACAGTTGGAGAAAAACTGGTCAGAAGTACAGGCAAAGGTCGGCGCGTCGGTCGAGATTTGGCGTCGACGGAGTCTCTCCGTGAAGGGTCTGGCGGAGGTGTGTAATACATACCTCTTTCCCAGAATCCTTTACCGGCTGTCTGTACTTCCCCTTTGTGACGATCATGAGAAGGCGCTCGAGCGTTTGCTATTCTCCTGTCTTTGGAGAGGACGCAAACACATGGTCGACAAAGGAGTCTGCTGCCTCCGTCCGTGTCAAGGGGGGTCTGGGGATGCCACACTTGAGGAGCCACGTGCTCGCTTCGAGGTTGGCATTCCTCAGGCGCGCGTTGGAGGAAGATCGGTTGCTTGCGGGGGTAGTGAGGGACATGTTCCCTAGCCTCACTATCACTCCCCCGCTCCTAAGGACTAGCAATAGGCCTTGGGGGCGGCCGAAATTCCTGCTCGAATGTCTGACGGCCCTTCGGGCCATTCCATGGTCCAGTGACCTTTCACGGCCTAGGAGAATCTTCTATCGGGGATTAGTGGAGGGCGCCGTGAAGGATGAGCTGTGGAGTAAGCTCGGCATGTCGAGAGAGGAGTATCGCTCTCATTGGTCTTGGGCGCCAGGTGCGGATTGGCTCAACAACTCTGAGTTTTCTCTGACCTGGCGATTGGCTCGGAATGGTTTGTCTCTCAACGACAAGCGGTTCGCAATGGGCCTGGCGGATTTGCCAGATTGTGAACGTTGCGTCCTTGGAATTAAGGAGACGTCTGCGCACGCCTTCTTCCATTGTTCGCGCGTTCGCCCGTTGTGGGCGCGTGTCGGCGAGTTGACTGCTCGTATCGCGCCGCGGGAGCTTGTGCTCATTGATCGCGCATACGCTGTGGACAATGTGTCGCCCCCGTACTCTGGAGTGAAGCGGATGGTGTTTCTGTCGCTACTGGCCACGGCTAGAATGGTGATTTGGATGACGCGTCTGGAGGAAGTCTTGCGGGGAGGTCGTCTTTCGGATCAGGATCTAATCCGATATTTTGAGCACCAGCTCAAAATTAAGATTAGAACTGAACGGAAACGGCTGCACCCGACAGAGTTCAGCGAAAGGTGGGTATATGCAGCGAGCCTGGTTCGCGTGACCGGGGCTAGCCTTGATTTTCTCTTTTAGATCTGCTAGTTGCATCGGGGTGGATTCCTTTGGAACCCCGCCCGTGGTTAAGGTAGAAGTCTCTTTTGTGCCTAGTTAATGTGAGTGAATGTGTTTGTCCTAGCCTGTTCCCGGCTCCATTACTTTTGTTATGATCCAGTTCGAGATTCCCATTGTCCATTGTTATTTTGTCCCGTTTTCATTCTCGGCTGGGTCAGCCTTATATATTCTCCAGTCCAATTTATTTTGTTCCCTGCTTCTCCATTCCCCTTAGAAAGAGAGCTGCTTGATTTTGTTCCTTTTCAGGCAGAATACAGTGGCCTCTTTAATTATGTGGGTGTGTTTGGGTCTTACTAACATTGTGTATATATATTCATTTGAAATTGTTTTTGTTTTGGGGATTTTTTGTTTCTTCATTCCCCCTTCCCATCATGTCATTTCATGAATAAAGTTTTAAATTTATTTTTGTACACTATTGTAAATATTGTAAATAAACAAATTTTTATGTACATTTGGGGCGTTTTTAGGTCCCTGGTATGTTACTGCGGTATTTTGGTGCTTGATAGGTATGAGTGTTGATGGACAAATTTTTATGGTGAATGAGAAAATTGTAACGTATGTATGGGTCGTGAATCGGATTAGCTAGGTATAAGATAGTTACGGAAGACCAACCCAAGTTTTTGTTCCCCCTCCCATTTGTTGGCCTTGTGCCAGAATTATGTACTTTTACGTAATAAATAAGTACCAACCATTTCCTACTCAGACTTTTTTGTGTTTGTGTGGTCGGTTTGGTTTGGATCAAAGTGTAGTATCTGTTCCATAGTGATACTTACTATTACTTTGGTCAAGTGTGGCATTGTGGTCTCCACCCAAGTTTATTGCTTGGGCTGCGTAAAGTAGCGACCTGCGAAGGACGCGAAACACCGGAGGCAGGTGTCTCGCGCTTAGCCTCTTAGGAGGCAATGGCCTCCGATAGGCCAGATGTGATCGTTCCTCCCACCACGGCCTCGGTGGGAGGAAAGGAGGGGGATTGGCGGTTGCCTGCCTCACCCCTCTCCTTGGAAAAAGGACCAGGAGTAGCAACCCTACCAGCAGCTCCTGCATCTCCGGTGCCCTCTACGTCTAAGGAGGACGGGCAGCGGTGTTCAGCAGACACGGTTTCCCCCGACAAGGCTTGGACCGGGGGGACCATCCAGAAAGTGCGGAAGGATTCAACGTATTATGAGTCTCTAAAGGAGAAATACGCTAAATACGTGACAGGAGCGGAGATTATCTCGGTGCCCGAGACGCTCAGTAACATTGAGCCCAGGATCCTTTCCCTGCTGACCAGGGATCCGAAAAGTCGCAAACTTATCGGGGTCAGCAGGGACGTGGTGGAGGAGGCCATCAAGGCCTTGAAGATCAATGGAAAGATGGTGGCTAGGCGCAGCCACGCCGTGTGGGATGTTCTACTTGGCTCTGCGGAGGAAGCAAGAAAACTGGCCGGCTCCTTTATGGAAACAAAGACGTTGCGCCTGGATACAGAATACATGGGCATGCGCAGATCAAAGATCACTCTCCACGGCGTGCCCATGGACATCTCGTTAGACCATGTCGGGGTGTTTTTCACACAATTCGGCATGGTCGAAGAGGTGAAGGCGCTCACCTCGAAGCAGGGCTTTCTCACCGGTGACGTCACCCTGCAGGTGACGGTCGAGCAAAAAAAGATCGGGAATATCCCCAACATTATCACCTGCAGGGGAAGATCAATTTACGTGATCGTTGAGGGGAGGAAGCCCTTCTGCTGGGTCTGCGGCGATTCCAATCACGTCGCCAAGGCGTGCCCGAAAAAGGATCCGGCCCCTGGGACCCAGCCAGCAAAGCAGCAGCAGGAGAAACCGGCAGCGAAACAACCAGAAGCTCCAACGGAGGCGAAATCGTCTGTTCCGGATAAGGTGAATGAGTGGCAGACGGTCGGCAAGAAAAAGAAGGCGAAGGCACTAGCGGAGAAATCGCCTTCTCCGGCCAAAACGCCTTCTCAGACCAAAACGCCTTCTCCGACCAAAACGCCCTCGCCACCTCAGGAGCCTTCGGAGTCAAAGGTGCCCTCATCACCCAAAGCAGCTACCAAGCAGGGGAAGGCAAAAAAACCTCCCCAAAATGAGGGCCCGAAGGAACAACCAAGGGAAGAGCCCATGGAGACTCAAAGATCGGCGTCGTTGAAACGCAGCCGGGAGGACGAAGAAGAGCAGCAAGAGAACTTCAAGAATCGGCGGAAGAGCAGAGAAAGGAGTTCGACAACACACAGGTGCTCCTCGCTTCCTGCCTCACCGGAGAGGCAAACGTATGCGCAAAAGGCAAGAAGCCTCCCCTCGTCCCCGCGGAAAGCTTCCCAGTCCCCTACCTTTAAATTAACCCCCCTGAGACCAGTTGCTTTATCCCCCACTCTCTCCCCTTCTCCTATGTCCACTCCCACTCGGGCAAAAAAGATAAAAGCCCTGCCCAAAGGGGAAGCGCTATTGAAAGTAGAGGAGGACATCTCTGCAGGGTGGTCGTCACAAAGACGAAAACTACTCAAACCACTGCTGAAGATGACCACAGTTGACGGTCTATCTACGGAGGACCCCAAAAACTTTCCCCAGGCCCCAGGAGTAATTACCCTCGTACGGAATACCGGGGGTAACCTGCGGGTCTGGGACCACATCGCGGAAGCGAAAAAACTTTATCCTAAACTAAGGATGTACATTGAAAGCTCAGCAGAACTTAGAAAAATGTCTAAAAATTGTTCGGGGAGGTTCCCTGTTTTACTCCACCCCAGTTTATATAGGGTGGTAAAACTAATGTACCCCACGGACGTCGGCGGTATTGTCTCAGACGGACGGATTACGTCCGACATAGGAACTGGTTCCCTGGGACAGTCCGTCGGGGTCCTGTCTGCCCGAGATTTTCGCCCCGTATGCATCTAGAGAGCCTTTGTTGCCTGTTTTTCTTTTTCTCTTTTTCAGGTTTAAAAGATGTCTATTAAGATAGCCAGCTTGAATGCGAAGGGCCTGAGGGATCGGGGTAAGGCGGCTCGCCTGCTTCGTGACCTCTTGTCCTTCGGCGTGGATGTGGCCGCGATCCAAGAGACTCACTTTGTTTGCGAAGTCGACTCTTGTGTGCTGTCTAACGACTTTGTCGTCTATTCAGCATATGGGAGCCGGCAAGCCAGAGGTGTTTCTTTGCTGGTCAAGCGTACCCTGGACGCGAAGGTTGACCTTGTCCATGTCGGTGCCGAGGGCCGGCTGATCGTGGCCGATATTGCAGTGAAAAGCAAATTGTTCCGGCTGATTGTGGTTTATGCGCCCAATAAGCAAGGTGAGCGTGTCTCTTTCTTTCGGCTGTTGGAGCCCTTTATGGTGCATTCAACACGGCTAATCTTAGTTGGGGACTGGAATGCCATCCTAACCCCCAAATGGGATAGAGGGAGGGGCGCTAGCGGGAGGAATGATGATCGTAGCCTGGTTGATCTGATCGACGAATTTGGTCTCGTCGATAGATACCGGGTCGATCATCCGGATGGGAGTATGTGGACGTGGGCGCTTAATTGGCCTTCTACCCGGGTATCTGCGTACCTGGATAGGATGTTAGTGAGAGTGGCCGACATAGACTTCTTAGAATGTCCAACGTTCCACTGGCTAGGCTACACGGACCACAAACTCGTTTGTGCCCGTGTGGTGTTAGACTTTAGGCCTAGGTTGGCTGGTTATTGGAAGTTCAATCAGTCCTTACTGGACAGGCGGGACTTTCGTGACCAGCTGACAAAACTAGTTCAGCGGGCGTTAATTGGGCGAGTCATTGGGAATAAGTGGTGGGTTAACCTTAAGGACTCCATTAGGTCTTTCGCCACCAAATATAGCCAGCGGCTCAAACTAGATAAGGCTGCGGAGGCAAAGACACTTAGTGCTAATTTCGCCCGGGCGGAGGCTGGTGGGGATCCCCTAGAGATAGCCTTAGCCAGGGAGGCCCTGAGGCGCACGACTAGCGAGCGCTATATGGGCCAGGTAATTAGAGCTAAGTTAAGCAAGATGTCTTCCGAAGCTGTGAACATGGGCGCAGAACTGCGCAAGGAAGAAATTCGTCGGGCCGGCGATCGGTACATTCGAGAAGTGCGCGACCCGGAGGGGCATCTCCTTCGGTCCACCGACGACATGTGCGAGGCGTTCCGGCAGCATTTCGAACACCGGTTTACCAAGGAGCCTGGTCTCCGTGACGAGGAGTTTCGCAGCTATTTGGCTGACTTTCCCCGGCTTTTGCCGGCGGAAGCGGCTAGCTGCGAAGGGGAGATTACGGAGGACGAAGTCTACGCGGCTTTGAAGAAGACCGGCAGTGGCAAGTCGCCAGGTTTGGATGGTTTGCCCTATGAATTGTACTTGAGGATGTCGCACCTTTTTGTCCCGCTCTTGACTGTCGTGTTCAACCACTGGTTTCGGCAGGGGTCCATCCCCGGTCGGATCACCAGGGGCGTGATCACGCTGTTGGGAAAAGGCAAGAAGGTTGGGCGGGGATTAGATGATTACAGGCCCATAACTCTGCTAAACACAGAGTTAAAGATTTTGGCCAAGATCCTGACGAATCGCTTGCAGCTAGTTGCCGAGTCTCTGTTGGAACCGGATCAGACTTGTTCTGTGAAGGGACGAACAATTCAGAGCAACCTGCACTTGATTCGCACGATCGTAGAGGGTGTAGAAGACGACGAAGAGGCCGCGCTGATCAATTTGGATCAGTCCAAGGCATTTGATAGGATTGACCATGGCTACCTGGCTGCTGTCCTGCAGGCCGCCGGATTCAAACCCGACTTCAGCCGCTGGATTAGCTTCGTATCGCTCCCCCAAGGCTGTGGTACAGGTGAACGGGAAGCTGTCGGGCGCTTTCGCGCTGTCTAGGTCGGTCCGACAGGGGTGTCCACTGTCGCCTCTCCTTTACGTCCTGGCGTTGGAGCCTCTCCTTCGCCGGCTAAGGGACGAGACGTGCAGTCCGGTCCTGCGTGGAATTGCTGTCCCTGGAGGAGCTCGAGCCAGGGTTTCCGCGTACGCCGATGACGTAACGACCTTTGTGTCCTCCCGCAGGGACATAAGGGCGGTACAGAAGGCGCTTGAACGGTACGAACAGGTAACAGGGGCCAGAATTAACCGCGACAAGTCGTCCGGCTTGCGGTTAGGTGCCTGGAAGGGTGTTTCCCTCCCGGGGCCCTTCGACTGGACGGACGGGCCGGTCAAGCTCCTCGGAGTTTGGTTCGGTCCGGACTTACAGTTGGAGAAAAACTGGTCAGAAGTACAGGCAAAGGTCGGCGCGTCGGTCGAGATTTGGCGTCGACGGAGTCTCTCCGTGAAGGGTCTGGCGGAGGTGTGTAATACATACCTCTTTCCCAGAATCCTTTACCGGCTGTCTGTACTTCCCCTTTGTGACGATCATGAGAAGGCGCTCGAGCGTTTGCTATTCTCCTGTCTTTGGAGAGGACGCAAACACATGGTCGACAAAGGAGTCTGTTGCCTCCGTCCGTGTCAAGGGGGTCTGGGGATGCCACACTTGAGGAGCCACGTGCTCGCTTCGAGGTTGGCATTCCTCAGGCGCGCGTTGGAGGAAGATCGGTTGCTTGCGGGGGTAGTGAGGGACATGTTCCCTAGCCTCACTATCACTCCCCCGCTCCTAAGGACTAGCAATAGGCCTTGGGGGCGGCCGAAATTCCTGCTCGAATGTCTGACGGCCCTTCGGGCCATTCCATGGTCCAGTGACCTTTCACGGCCTAGGAGAATCTTCTATCGGGGATTAGTGGAGGGCGCCGTGAAGGATGAGCTGTGGAGTAAGCTCGGCATGTCGAGAGAGGAGTATCGCTCTCATTGGTCTTGGGCGCCAGGTGCGGATTGGCTCAACAACTCTGAGTTTTCTCTGACCTGGCGATTGGCTCGGAATGGTTTGTCTCTCAACGACAAGCGGTTCGCAATGGGCCTGGCGGATTTGCCAGATTGTGAACGTTGCGTCCTTGGAATTAAGGAGACGTCTGCGCACGCCTTCTTCCATTGTTCGCGCGTTCGCCCGTTGTGGGCGCGTGTTGGCGAGTTGACTGCTCGTATCGCGCCGCGGGAGCTTGTGCTCATTGATCGCGCATACGCTGTGGACAATGTGTCGCCCCCGTACTCTGGAGTGAAGCGGATGGTGTTTCTGTCGCTACTGGCCACGGCTAGAATGGTGATTTGGATGACGCGTCTGGAGGAAGTCTTGCGGGGAGGTCGTCTTTCGGATCAGGATCTAATCCGATATTTTGAGCACCAGCTCAAAATTAAGATTAGAACTGAACGGAAACGGCTGCACCCGACAGAGTTCAGCGAAAGGTGGGTATATGCAGCGAGCCTGGTTCGCGTGACCGGGGCTAGCCTTGATTTTCTCTTTTAGATCTGCTAGTTGCATCGGGGTGGATTCCTTTGGAACCCCGCCCGTGGTTAAGGTAGAAGTCTCTTTTGTGCCTAGTTAATGTGAGTGAATGTGTTTGTCCTGGCCTGTTCCCGGCTTCATTGCTTTTGTTATGATCCAGTTCGAGATTCCCATTGTCCAAGTATTATTTTGTCCCGTTTTCACTCTCGGCTGGGTCAGCCTTATACATTCTCCAGTCCAATTTATTTTTGCCCCCTGCTTATCCATTCCCCTTAGAAAGAGAGCTGCTTGATTTTGTCCTTTTTTAAGGCAGAATACAGTGGCCTCTTTAATTATGTGGGTGTGTTTGGGTCTTACTAACATTGTGTATATATATTCATTTGAAATTGTTTTTGTTTTGGGGACTTTTGTTTCTTCATTCCCCCTTCCCATCATGTCATTTCAGGAATAAAGTTTTAAATTTATTTTTGTACACTATTGTATATATTATAAAAATCAGAAATTTTTATGTACATTTGGGGTGTTTTTAGGTCCCCGGTATGATTTTGCGGTATTTTGGTGCTTGATAGGTATGAGTGTTGATGGACAAATTTTTATGGTGAATGAGAAAATTGTAACGTATGTATGGGTCGTGAATCGGATTAGCTAGGTATAAGATAGTTACTGAAGACCATCCCAAGTTTTTGTTCCCCCTCCCATTTGTTGGCCTTGTGCCAGAATTTATGTACTTTTTCATAAATAAATAAGTACCAACCATTTCCTACCCCAGGTCACTACGGATTGGAGGTCCCTTTCAAGTGCGGCAGCGAGGTTCACTTTGTCGTCCAGACCTGGTTTCTGATCGATGCGGGAGTAGATCGTTGTATCGTCGGCATACATGCCAACTTGGGATCTAATGGTGTCGGGGAGACCATTAATGTAGATCAGAAAGAGCGTGTGGCCTAGGATAGAACCTTGAGGGACGCCCACGTTCGTCTGGTAGTTTTGGGAGGCATGCCCATTTAATACCACCTTTAATGTGCGGTTAGAGAGGAAGGACTGGATGAGGTCAAACAGATTTATAGAACAGACAAAGGGAGGCCACATGGTTTCCGATCAGCGAAGTTAAGTAACATCGAGCCTGGTCAGTACTTAAATGGGTGACCATTTGGGAATACCAGGTGCTGTAAATGTAAGGACCAAGAATGGTCCACCGGTCCTCCAGGTTTGGGGGTTAGGTGCAGGGCTAACAACTCTGCCCCGTAAAAAAAAGTTACCGAAACAGCAACAAAAAGTTGCTGCCCTATGCACTATCTGGGTGTGATGGATAAATGATGAAAGTGATAATATTGCGGGCGTCTGGGACGTTTTTGGACTGAGATGGAAACAAAATTAACTAAAATATATAAATAAGAGTTAAATTTAATTATGTCCATAGAAATGTCTGTATTTGCACATGATCTGTGCCATTTTTTAAATAAGTTACGAGATATTGGTCGATATTTTATTGTGGATCTGGTAAATTATCTGCCAAAATGGTTTGCATGCTGTGTTATTTTCATACGATACGAGAAACGGAACGCGCCTCATAACAAAATGAAAAGACAGGCAGACAGACACAGAGAGAAAGTTTTCAAATTAGTAAAGGATTGGGAACACTGTAAAAGTATTCAGGCATCATTTTAAATAACCGTCTGTCAGTAAATGTACTCTAAATAATAATTGTTCTTCACACATTTTGGTCTTTGTGCGTTGTGGTGCATTTGGATATCGGTTCGGAACGACAAATCCGGGTGCCGAGTTCGAATTCTAGCTGAATTCATTGCATTCACTTACGCGCAAATACCCTTGGTAAAGGTATTAATCCAGCTATTCCTTCCAGTTATGGGTTAAATAACAGGACAGATTGGGTTCTATAGCCTTGGTCGGCAACCAGTCTATCGCAGAAAGCAATGGCAACCTACTTCGGGATAATCTTCTGCCCAGTCAGTCATGTCTCTTTCCAGACATGATCGCCCAAGGGTGTATTACGTATGGCACTTAACTGACTGACTGAGATTAGTCAGTATCAGAAAACTTTAGTCAAGCAACTGTAAATCTATCTGTAAATATATCTATCTATCTATCTATCTATCTATCTATCTATCTATCTATCTATCTCCAATAATGTAATATATATAGTTATATAATAAATTTGGTTTCGCTTTAATACAAGCCATAAATAATGTGTCAGTTAGTGAGGAATGAAATTACCATTCTCGTCATAATATTAACCCAACTAATGTGCGTATGTCCGTGGGTCAGTATGTACAGACACACATATGCATATACCTACGTGTGTGGTTGGGTGTGTGTTTGTGAGTGTGTTTGTGTGTATGTACGCGCTCAATATAAAGGAAAGAACGTATATATATATATATATAATGTGCATTGTGTTGCAGTAGATATCGGCTCGGAACGACAAATTAGGGAGCCGGGTTCGAATTCCAGTTGAATTCCTTGCATTCACTTACGCGCAAATACCCTTGGAAAAGTTATTAATCTGTCTCTTCGCTTCAGTTATGGGTTACATAACAGGAGAGATTGGGTTCTATAGCCTTAGCAGACAACCAGTCTACCACAGAAAGCAATGCCAAACTATTGCGCGAAAACCCTCTGCTCAGTCAGTCATGTCTCTTTTGAGACATGATACCCGAAAACGTGCATCACGTATGACACTTAACTGATATCTATATATATAAAAGGCAAGATCTTTGTGTGTCTGTCTGTCTGTCTGTCTGTCTGTCTGTCTGTCCTTTATACAAATCAACAATTTTTATCACATTCTTACCAAACTTCACACAAATATTTTTTAGGCTACTTATTTTTTCCTATTTTCCCCCCGATATCGGAAATCGATACTCGATATCCGATCAGCTCTGATCAAGATCAGGATTTCAGCTTTTTATCGTTGTTCTTGCTGCAGAATTTGCTCTAACTTGGTAAAATTATAGTTTATAGTCTCAAACATTAATAGATCTACTCAGACGACTCATCTTCACTGATATCGGAAATCGATACCTCCGATATTCTATATAATCTAATCAAAAACCGATATTCAGCCATCAATGTGGTTCATTTTCTCTAATTTTACTCCCGATGGGTACGATAAATTTTCATGGACTTACTTAGGTTAGTTTATCCTTGGATGACTTATTTGACTCCGGTATTGGAAATCGATATCCCGATATCGGGTCAGATCAAAATCAGGTTTTCAGCCCTTTCATTTTGGTTTTTGTTTTGGGTTTTCCTCTAAGTTGGTATATTTGTAGTTTTTAGTCTCAGTCATGATACCATTTACTCAGAGGACTTATTTAGCCTTCAAAATTCAGTTTGTGACGAAAACTTATTTGACATCGATACCGGAAATCAAATTTTGACTTACATCAATTCATTTTTCTTCCAATCTACGGTTTCGCTTTGACTGGAAACAATTTATGCTTTTTAGTCTTTCGTGTCAACGTCCAAAGAGTCAGAGCTCCGGGATCATGGATTAGTTTTAAAGCTTTCATTACCCCGAGCAACGCCGGGCTATACTGCTAGTATATATATATAGTGGGCGATGAATAATGTCGTCTAAATTATACAAAATCGAAAATACCTCTGACGTCTCATTACTAATATTACACAAAATTATCTTGAAATAGAAACGAGTAAATTTATACAGTAATATCGTGATTGGATTCAACAACCTCCTCATGACGACTTTAGAATCTCGTGAAAACTCTTCTGGGCGGTCAGCGCCCCACGCATAATATTAAAGGAGTTTGCAGTCTGGGTTGTTAGGTGGCCATATGTAAGAGATGATGTGATTGCCGAAATTGTCTGACAGCCACGACTGGGTTCTCCTGCTTATGTGGCATATTGTAAATTCTAATTGCCAGCAAAAAGGATTTTTCATTAGCCACCATTTTCGTCCAGGTTTGCACTACCTCCTCAAAGAACTTGATATAGGCGACCGTGTTGAGTCTGGGGTCCTGTGAAAAGATGAATGGAGGCATAACGTCCTCATTACTAGTGATCACCAAAAACATCCTAATGTTTTCTGGATACATCATCCGATTCTTTTTGAACCCTGTCCTCAGACTGACACCAAAACAGATCAAAACAGACGGTGCCCAACTGATCTTACTATGCTGTGTAGTCGATAAAATGAAAAACAAACGGCTAGAGATTTACGACTGTTGATCTACGTCTACTGACTACGCCTACATCTCAGGATACTGCATACGACGAGTACCGTCATTACGTCTAGATTTTTCTACCCGGTTACATTTGCCTTAACCACTTAACTATCTTGAATGATATGTATATATATATATATATCCCTTTCCGGGATATATCAAATACCAAGTAACAGCAGAGGCAAATAAGCAACTTGGTGATCGTAATAAAGGCTTCGGTTCGAAATTCCTAGCACTTGAAGAAGATAGGAGCGTACAATTGCCGAAACCCCGTTAAAATGGCAACTAAGATGAGGACAATAGTCCGAATAATGTATATAATGTAAATACTACCTCTTCTCAGAAATATAAACAAATATTTATATGGTGGGGCTTCTTAATTCAAATAAGCAGTTCTTCAAAAATAGAAACGACTTTTTTTTGTATTTGACTGTCTATCAACTAATTATGGGTCATTTAAGGCCGAAATCTTAGTTCTTAGGACCTTGGAAGTAATAAAAAATATGGTTTGTTTTTCTGATTTAGCAATTGAGTACATGTTAGATGATACTCTGTGCATATACATGTCTGTGTGGGTATTAATGATAGAGGCGGTAATAAGTGCGCTTTATGTTGCAGTTTTGTTGAAGTTATATTTTGGAATACAGTTTAATTTAAGAAATATTATGAATTAATATCCTGGAGAACTTCATGTTGCTTGTTTGGTAATTTTATTTTGGGGTTGGGGGCTGAAGTCGTTACAATTTATTAGTATATGCCTATTGTTGTTACTTTTAATATAAATATGTATTGCTGATATTTTTATTATAAAAACGTATTTTTATACTTTTATATTGTTTTGTTTTTGCTTGTGGTTCATATTTGCCAATAGCTAGGACTATAAGAGATGCTACCACCCAAGGGCAGGGAGACTAACACTAATTAAGATGTGGTTTCCCGGTCTGCAAACCTCCAATCTCCCTATCAGACGCCTTGGTGCCGGTTGTAGGTTATCATCAGTCAGTCAGTTACATGTTATAAGCGATCACGCTTGGGCGTTCATGTCTTTTTCGCGACATGACTGACTAGGCAAAAGATTATACCACAGTAGGTTGCCATTGCTTTCTGTGGTAGACTGGTTGCCAACCAAGGCTAAAGAACCCAATCTATCCTCTTATTTAACACATTACTAAAGGAAAGAGACGGATTAATACCTTTCCCAAGGGTATTTGCGAGTAGGTGAATACAAGGAACTCAACTGGAATTTAAACTCGGCTCCCCGATTTGTCGTTCCGAGCCGATATCCACTGCACCAGTTTGCAAGCCTACTTCCGGTTTCTTTTCTAACACACACACTCAAACAAATTTTCGAATTTTACCATAGTATTAAAGATCGCTGATGATGCGAATTCAATTCGTAGAAATGTTCATACATTCATATTTTTCAAATTTTGTTATATATATTTACATACATAGATATATATATTATTACTATTATTATAAAGACCGTCATGTATTTATATATATTTATTATAAATTATAATTTAGAACATGTTCAAATTACAATCTACTACAAAGTGTACATTTTATTTCGACACTGAAGAAACACTGTCCCATCTGGTATATTCATAGCTCTATTTCTATATTGAACACTGCTTAAAATTAATGCTTTGAACGTTTGAATTTTTAAAAATATTTTCTACATTCTTATTAATTTTTGTATATATATATATATATATATATATATATATATATATATATATACCTCCTGTCATTTGGACTATTTTTTCTCATGTCTTAATGTATAGAACTTCATAGTAGGTATACCAATCTATTTGTTGCCGCCATTTTAAACGGCATGTCGATAAAAATATTTTGCCATTATTTTTGACGGCACGCGCCTACTCGTAATGATAATCATGATGATGATGGTCATCATCAAGATTCTTCTGAAAATTATGATTCTTTGTCTTCTAAATATCTTTCTCTCTTTTTCACTTACTCTCTCTCTCTCTCTCTTTCACTCTTTTTCTGTCTTTCTTTGCTTCCCCTTTTTATGAACAACACCGCTTCCACATATCTCTTTCTTCATTCATTCTCGGCGTGTATGTCATTCGTATTACACTGGATCGTTGTGACAGATTGACATTAAAGTAAGTTTATGGCATACTTGAAAGAAGTCCTTCTCACATTTCAGACATTTTATTGACTAATATGCAGAGTCGTTGGCATTTCTAGGTCAGACAAATATTGATGTCGGACTCAGTGGGAACTAGAAGTTAACTAATGACCCACCTACTGGTTTTCTATCTTATTGGTTGTATTCATATCTATCTATCTATCTATCTATCTATCTATCTATCTATCTATCTATCTATCTATCTTTGTCTGACGATCGCAAGAGCGTAAAACCCAGGGTTACAAACTCACACCTTTCTACATGAATATGTCTGCTCTATCACTGATATTGAGCGCTTTTAAATAAGTACATATATATATATATATATATATATATATATATATATATATATTGATATTTATAATTATATACATATACTTTTCACACACACACACACACACACACACACACACATATATGTATATTTATTTATTTATTTCAAATTCTCGGTTGTTTATAACCAAGTTTCGTTAAAATTCGTTAATTTCCGTAACATATATATATATATATATATGTGAACCGGGCGATAGTTTAGTCTATCTACTCCAATTAGTTTAGTCTATCTACTCCAATATATATATATATATATATATATATATATAACGTTTATCACAATAAGAGAATACGTCTTTTAAATTTGTTTATCTATTTATCTATCTACCCAAGTCTCTACATATCTATCTATCTATCTATCTATCTATCTATCTATCTATCTATGATCATGATTTATACATTAAAAACAATTGCTTATAAATACGTCTTTACACTTGCGAGTTTTTCTTTTAATCATTCGACCCCAAGCAAGGCGGAACCTTCACTGATGTACATAAGAGAGTTAAAGTTTTAGGCAGGAGGAGAGTGAACACAGGAATGAACCAGCTACAGTTGGTGAAAGAGAAAGGGTAAGGGAAAGATGTGAACACAGGAGTGAAGACGGTTGCGAAGGTAGAAAGAAAAGAAAGTAACAAGATACACGGGGTGATGTAGAAAGGGCTGGAGTTAATGAGATGATGGGAATTGTGGAAAATTCAGAGAGTAACAGCTTTTTAGAATTGTTTACGTCAGAGAAATTTTCATCGCATCTCACACACACACACACACACACACACACACACACATATATATATATATATATATATATATATATATATATATATATATATATAGGGTGTTCCAGAAGTAGATAGACATTGATGATAACATTTATTTTGAGATCTACAATTATATTTACTAGTACAATTATTACATTGAAAAATAAATCTTTGTTGTGTACAATAATACAAAAGCGCTTATATTTTATCGGCTCTGGTGCTGAAACTGTTTTCAATCATAATTTACTCAGCTTTGAAGTCGACCCTTTACGCTTCGACAAACCTTTTTGCAGAAGTGTCTTTGTGTAATTATTTCTTGAAAAATTTTTTTTGCTAGTTTTTCAAATCAATAACCCTTCTTGGATTTTGACTGCAAACAACCACCATTGTAATAATATAACTGATACACAAACCTATTTCTTCATATTGTCCACCTAATTTTGGACCACCCTATATATATATATAATGACTGCTTACGCTCTGATTGAGCACTCTAGAAGAATGGAAGACTTTGAAAAAACAGTAGCTACTCTAGCATATACGCATCGTTCATTTAGTAATGAATTAGAGCACTCTGGCTACTGGCGTATGATACATCTTACGCTAAAACAGTTTGCCTCCTTCATAGCTCAGTGGTAGAATCGCCGATTGACGCCAATTCGGTCGAGTTTCAATCCTGGGTTAAAAGCAATCGGACGGCTAACCGTACTGATGAGCTGTGATACAGCGAAACAGATCTGTCTGCAGATGACTATATATATATATATATATATATATATATATATATATATATATATAAGAATAAAGAGGTTATCTCTTTAACTGAGCAGTTAAAGTGACGAACGCTTTGTGCATATCAACTCTCTGTCTTTACTCTGATATTGAGCACTTTACGATAAAAACTGCTTCTCAAAATACATTTTATCAGTAAAATCACTGAAGAAACAACAACCTTGGCGCTAAACATTATCACAATTGAACCCTATATATATATAGAGAGAGAGAGAAAGAGATAGATAGATAGATAGATAGATAGATAGATAGATAGATTACGGCTGCTATTATGTCTAGCCGTCGCTAGAGGTAAGACAGTCACTGATTCTTTATGCTATCCCTTCATTTTCTCTCTACTTAGCGGCGGTGGATGTGGCTTTTAGCAGGAGAAAGAATTTCTCGTCTTAACTGTCTGGGCCGAGTATCTCTCCACATAGATAGATAGATATGGAACACCGTGAAACATTGTTGAAAAAAATCAATGGACTTAAGTAGTGTCTTATAAATATTACCTCAGTTTCGAGCAAAAATATTTCAAATTCAAATTCCAAACATTTAGCATTTATTAACCAACCGCGACGCTGTCTCAAATAACATTGAATTTTAAACAAGCAGACAACACTTATGCCATTCGAAATAAAAATTGAAAATGATTAACAATCTTTTCCCTCCTAAAAATCGAAATTAAAATTTGGGCAATATATTTGTTAGCCAATAAAACTTGAGTTTAATAAATCTAACTTCTAACTTCCTGTGATTCATTTTTTTTTTTTTTTCGCAACGAAAATTACTAAGTTTGTCTTTCAGTATATCTTCGGACGGGGACAGAAATAATATAGAATAAACGAATTTTAACATATTCAAATTAACTTATTGTGAAGTTCCTTTTTTGTGAATTATTTATGGCTTTCAGAGTATTTTAATAAACTCCATGGCACACTTTCTATTTTTTAAAAGATGTTCACAAATCGAGAAACCGTACTTGTTGTGGACAAGTTCATTTTCTTGCCAGGTAGGGTTCCTGAATTTTAGTGGAACATGCTGCTTGATTTTACTGTCAAGCTGTTGAGTCGTTCTGCCTATGTAACTGGAACCTCACCCACAATAATATTCGCATATTACAGAATTTATTTGATGAGGGGGCAAAATGTCCTTACAATTGGGCATCTTCCTATAAAGCGGTGCTAAACAAGACATTTTAACTGTACAAGACTGTATATAACCGCAGAGATAAAAACAAATGTCAGTTTGGATAAGTTTACAAAACCAAAGGGGTCATGTACAGAGCAGAAGTAAAAGATAATATATACTAAGAATGTACTGAAGGCAGTTTTAAAACACGATGGAATAATCACAAGTCCAAATTCAAACTAGACAAACTTAAAAATAGCACCAATCTAGCGAATTACTCATAGAAATTAAAAGAAAAGAATGGCGAAAACCCCCACGTTGCGTAGAAAAATATTAAAATAGGCAAACCCTGCAACGTTGGGCATATCTACAGATTATGCCAAGAAGAAAAATAGGATATAGTATTATTTCTAGAACGACAAAAGCTACTAAATTAAATAATGTTTGCATATAGACACATTAGAAAATATTTCTAGACTAAATTTAGTACCCTTGTATACGTACTAAATGGGATATAGAGATAATATATACAGTGACACGGAAAAATAATGGAAACAGGATTTTTAAAAAAATAACAATTTCTATGTTTTTTGTTTTAATTTAAACCTCTGTTAGTCACAAATCAATACTTCTTCCGCTACAATCTTTTGATATCGCATCTAAAGATAATAACTGCAAGTTCTTTTTGATGTTTTATATCTCTCGTTCTCTTTCCTGATTAGTTAGCCAAAGTACTTGCGAAAGATAAAAAAAGGTAAATATTTTATGTTATTTTATAAACATTTCCTCCCACTGGTGTGCAGAGGGTTACAGTTAGAGAAGAAGCAATGTACAACGAATGTCGAAGAAAAGATGAAAGATAGATGGGAATCAAGAAAATAGATGGCAACTTACGTTGCATTTAAGCTTTTGGAGATGGTAGCTGAAAGAACAGCAAACAAACGGTAGGTAGTTCTACAAACAGAAAGTGAGAAAAAAGAAACTATTAGTGTAGAAGAGTTGGTTACATTTAACTATTTCGATTGTAAAAGGGTGGGACCTTAATGCCAATCTATTAGCACGAGTAAATACATGTGGTCGGGGTGAAGTGAACAAAATAAGATCTTCATTTAAAATTCAAATCTGACGCATTGTTAGAAATAAACGAATTTTCTCGAATTTACAAACTTTGGTTATAACACACAAAACTCGCGAAATTTCACACCTCGATGCGAAATGTTTGTCGTTCAATGGAAACGCCAGAATCACATCCGGGAGTGAATCCCCAAACGAAATAAAAAGACGAAACAAGAAAACTCTCTTCAGAGAGTTGAGAGATGAGCGTAACTAATACGTCCCTCGACAAATGTCCAGCGATTGTATTATTATTGCCTCTCTCTCTTTTTCTCTCTCACCTCCTTCTTCTTCATCGTTCACCTCTCACCTCCTACCTTCTACCATTCTCACTGAGCGATAACTTCAAAGACATTCCTACCAAACAAACACTCATACATACATACATACATACATACATACATACATAGTTATCAATAAACTCACTCTTGCAAGGTCTACTACGAACTCTCTTGATATTCCTAACTTCTTAAAAAATGTTTCTAATTGAACATTAACTTCTACAATTCATGTTATTCTTATCTATCAATAAATTTCTATTTTAACATACAAAATGAATATTTTTATTCTTCCACAAATACATACACACATTCCAACCTGCTGATAACCTTCTGATGATAGCGAATAATAGTAAGTTGTATGGAGTTCGGTTATGTATGATAAAATGCCGATCCAAAAATATTAACCATTCCCAGGTAGCTTCAGGGGAACCAGGGAAAATTTTTCATCATATCAACTGGCATGAAAATACTTGTAGAAAAGACATAGGGCAGCTACATCACGTCGGTGAGAATATATTAAGTGTTGGGGAGTCACCACTATTTACACACTCTATGGACTCTTCCATGATATACAAATAATCCTACCTACAGAGAACGGGTTGTTGTTGTTAGAGTTGCTGAAACTCTTCAACTATAACACTGTCAGCTCTATGCCTTCGGGTAGAGGGCGCTCTCTGCTTTCGAGCAGAGAGCAATAACCCAGTCGTGGTTCCGCCGAAGGGTAGAAGCACGACTGGGCAAAAATAGACAGACATTTTTTGGCCGGGCCATATAGCCCGGAAATCCCAGTCAAAACTGACCATGTGTCACATGTTGCCCTTACTGCGAGGGACAACTAAATATAGTTGTTGTTAGAGTTGGTGCTTGTCAGAGCAGCAGAACCGTCACTCGTTGGTCAGCAAGAAATATAGACTATTACCCGGACTTACTTCTTGTATATATTTGACTCGTACTAACAAGTATTCCTGAATCGTGTACAGGTTGTATATCTTTTGTTCAATATAGTTACATTTTTCCTTTCATATTTGTTTTGTGCTATTCTTATATTGTGTGGTTTTCTAAACAGAATCCACAACAGTAAGTTTAGGAAGTTCGGTTATGTTTGACACAAAGCCGATTCAAAAACATTAACTATCTCTGTGTAGCTTCAAGGGAACCAGTGAAAGATTTTCATTAGAGCAACTGGCATGAAAATACTTGTAGAAAGAACAGAGGGCAGCTACATCACATCGGTGAGCAAGTGGCTGAAGGTGAGCTGCTAAGTTCGGATCGGCTATATTATAGAGCCTCCTGTGAATTTTGTCGAGTTCCTCGAGTTAAATTGCTGCTTTTGTTTTTTGTTTTTTTTGTTGTTTTTTAAATTCGAAGTAATACTTGAAGAGAGTCCCTTTGTCTGAAGAATATTGCAAACTTTTGCACATACCAGCCAGATCTTTAGTTAAAACTCAAAATCCATGGAGTTACTGTCATTTCTCGGTCAAGATGTGTTGTGCGCTCTGATTAGTCGACAGAATTTCGCAAATTAATAATTTCAATAGAAATCAATCCCAAATTGCTAGTTTTTCTCCAGCTTCTTTTATATTTTTGCGGAACTTTTAATTTTATTGTTTTTAATTATAGAACATTGTATTAATGGTACCATTGTACGGTAAGAAACATTAAAAGTGATCAATATTTGAATGAGTTAGGCTAAGTGCAATATTTAGCTAGCTAAATAGACAGATATGAAAAGGTAAAAAGATAGACAGATTTTGTTTAAATTATTGATCTGTGATTAGGGTAAAATTAGTTGCAGCTTTGTTTTGAGAAGCATTGCAAAGGAAATTATTTTTTTAATAATTGAGACAGAAAGAGTGGCAAAGAAAGGTGATCTGCAAAATTCAAATAGACAGGACAGATTAAAGCAGATAGATAGATAGATAGATAGATAGATAGATAGATAGATAGATAGATAGATAGATAGATATCTGAGTTTTATTTTATCTATCTATCTATATATCTATCTATCTATCTATCTATCTTTTTGTTTATAATCATGTCGCCCCAAGAAAGGCTTTTTACTGCCACTGTCGTGCAGGGAGTTACATAGGAGGAATGTTATGAGGAGTGAGAGGTTACAGGGGGTATCAGGAAGAGAGTAGGAGAGGGAAGAGATTACTGATGAGAGTGAGGTGGACGAAGAAAAAAGCATGAGAAAGAGGATGTAAGTTAGTGAGACAAGAGATGACTATTGACTTTACCTTTAAATTCTTGGAGATTGTAACTGTCGGGAAAGCAAGTATGCGGAAGAGAATTCCACAGGCGGGAAGTACGAGAAAAGAAACTGATGGAGTAGAATTTGCGTTTACATTTTATTGGTTTCACAGTAAAAGGATGGGACTTAGTTGATAATCTTGTGGCTCGAAGAAATTCATATATAGTGGGTACCAGTGAGCTAAGTTCATCGGAGCAGAAGCCGTGAAAGTATTTGTAGAAGAGACACAGGGAAGCCACATTGCGCTGGTGAGAAAACGACTGTATCCTAGCTGCCAAGTCGAGATCGATCACATTACAGATTCTCCGGTGGATTCGGTCAAGGACACCTAAGTGGATAGCAGGAGAACCCGACCAGATATGGCAGCAATACTCAATGTACGGGCTGATAGTAGACTTGTATATGTGCAGGATTGTTTCGGACGGGAAAAACTTCCTGGCCCTACACAAACAACCGATTTTCTTAGCAGCGGATTTAGCTCTGGATTCTATATAGTTATTCTACTTGAGGGCTGATGTGAGAGTTATTCCGAGGAGACGCAGTGTTTTACTTTCAGGGAGAAAAGCTGGATCCATGTTAATTAGCGGTAGGAACGATTGTCTCTGGTGGTTATTAGATAGCAGCTTCGTTTTGGAAGCATTAAAATTTACGAGCCATTTCTTACCCCAGTTCCTTTTCAAGCTTGGCAGCGAGGTTTGCTTTTTCAGCCTCGGTAGATTTTTGATCGAGACTAGAGTAAACCGTAGTGTCGTCAGCATATATACCCACTTGGGATCTTATTACATCAGGGAGATCGTTAATATAGATAAGGAAAAGCGTAGGACCTAGATTAGAGCCTTGAGGGACACCCGCATTCATGTGATAGTATTGGGAGGCTTGTCCGTTCAATACTACCCTCATTGTGTGGTTTGAAAGGAAGGACTGGATTAGGTCAAACAATTGTCCAGTTATACCATAGCCCTGCAGCTTGCATAGAAGGCCAGCATGCCAGACTCTGTCAAACGCTTTGGAGATGTCAAGGGTCACAGTTCGGGCTTCGTCGTTTTGTCTAGGGCCTGGTGTGTATACTCAGTGATGGTCGTGAGCATATCAGTAGTAGACCTGGTGAAGTGGAAGCCATATACTTTTCCAAACATCAGTAGAGGCTGATAGGGCGATAATTAGCGGAGTCAGAGTGTTCTCCAATACTTTATATATAGGAACCACGGAGGAGGCATGAAAGCAGGAAGCAGAAAGGCAGTAGTTATAGAGTTTAGAGAGAACAGAGGAGAGTTTAGGAGCACATTTCTTTAGGACAATGAAAGATATTCCGTCGCCACCGCTTGTCTTATGGGGGTCAAGCTTAAAAATTATTTTGGAGACTACCGAGGGAGTAATATTAGTCTGTTGGTCGTGGGTTCGGAGAGGGAAGTCGGGTACAGATACCCCAGACGAGTCCAGTGTCAAGTTAGTTGAGAATCTGCGAGCGAAGCACTCAGCCTTGTCTGTTGAAGAGGTTAGGACCTCACATTCGTTGATTAGAGGGAGAATTGAGAGCTTACTATTGTTCAGCTCGCTTTTACAGAGCCTCCAGTAGTCTTTGGAGCCGAACTTACGGGATGCTATGCGCTGCTTCATTCTGGCTGCAAACACCAGCTTATACACATATTTATTGACATTTATTTGTTTAAATCCTGCTGGAAGATGCACAATATCCGAACTAAATTTCTTGAATATTCAGGCCGGTGGATATATATAGAAATATAGTTTAATTATTAAAACAAAAAAAGAAAAACAAAAAAAGGAAAAACACAGGATATACTAAAATACGAGTATCCATTCAAATAATGTTCAAACAAATAAATTTAAAAAATATTTCCTTTAATACCATTTCGCGACTTTCCATAAGATTTCATAATATATATATATATATATATATATATATATATATATAGACATCTGCAGACAGATCTGGTTTGTTGAGTGGAGTTCGCAGTCATTTGCACCTGGCTTCTTAGGCAGAGCTATGAAAATTGATCTGCTTAGGTCATCTGGTATTACACCTCTGTTGTGGATTTCATTTATTATTTCTGTAATTTTCTTTATGCCAAAATCTTATAAGGCTGTCAGCGTCTCTGTCACTATGCCGTCTAGTCCAGCTTCTTTGTTTCTAGTCAGTTTTGCCATTGCAGCTCTCACTTAGAATTTAAATATTTCCGGTCCTTCGGCATCTTTGTTTACTGTCAGTTGGTCTCTTGTTTTGTCTTTTACTTATGATAGATAGATAGATAGATAGATAGATAGATAGATAGATAGATAGATCTAAGTATACAACAGAGAAATCAATCGATATGAATCGATTAAATTTGGAGTGACTAAGATTTGAACAGAATGAGACCGTGGGTGTGTGTAGGCGCCGAGTTCATGTATCTGTGAGTTAGTGGGAGGAAGAGATACAGAAAGAGAGACTGGCAAAATTGTGACTAGTTACAATTGAATTCATAAGGCATTATTAGAATTGCAATTCACTCAGTATTACGTGACGACGTGAAAACATTGGCCGTTGAATAGATAAAGAAAGGAAAGCACTGTTCGGCCGAATAGGAAAATAAAAGATTCGGTCAGTGATTGATTGAGAGACTGAGAAGAAAAGGTCTTCTCATATAATCGAAAAGACCTGTTCACCGTCTTTTCTCAATCCAGCACGGATATTAATCATAAACAGCATCATTAACTCAGGGCTATTGATCCGATAATGACGGCGATGTATCAGCCGATGCGGAGGAAAGCAAGAAAGCGCGCCGAAATTCGCTCATGTGGAACAGACCGAGGAGTTTTCCCGCGCATTCTTTCATCCATTTTTACCACATTATTTATTTATTTCTTTTTTCAGTGTTATCTTCTTGTCGAAGATTATCTCTTCAGTTTTATTTTTTGCTCGTTTTGATTCTACCAATTTTTCTTTTTAAATTTTTAGATGTATTTTTTACCCAAATAGTTACTGCACAACTTGACTTCCGCTTATAGCTAAAACTATTTTATATTTGTTTGTACTTTAAAAAATGTGATTGTCACCCGTTGAAGGCGAAAGACTCCTTTAGAAGTAAGTGTTTGAGAAAATATTTGTTCAAGTAATGAGAGAAATATGAGATGGGAATAAGATGATTGAGGAAGAATCTATAATTCAGACATATAGATAAATATCATGATAGTTATTTTCAGTGGATACCCATATTTTAGTAAACGCTTCGTTACTATTAAACGGCAATCATTTCATATACTGCCCTGCGTACCCGAGAAAACTTTAAAAAAAACCCAAAAAAACAATGTGATTCATACGCTATTAATCGACTACTTATATACGGGTATCCACTAAGGCTAATGTTTGAAGAAATAAAATCCATTAATTATTTAGAAACTAGAGTATAGCCCGACGTTGCTCGGGTGTAATGAAAGCTTTAAAACGAATCCGTGGTCCTGGAGCTCAGACTATTTGGATGTTGGCACAAAAAAAAGCAACAGTTGTTCCATTTAAAGCGAAACCGTAAACTGAAAGAAAAATGAATGGATGTAAGTCAAATTTTGATTTCCTGGTATCGATATCAAATAAGTTTTTTTCGTCGTAAACTTAATTTTGAAGGCTAAATAAGTCCTCTGAGTAAATGGTATCATGGCTGAGACTAAGAACTACAATTATACCTACTTAGAGCCAAACCCGAAGCAAAAACTAAAATAAAAGAGCTGAAAAAATACAGACACATAAACAGACACACACAAACGGAAAAGTAGGAAGGTAAATTCCAAGAACGTGACCCTAATCAATATTAATAATTTTAATATTAAAAATTTGATACAGGAGGAGAGCTCAATGTAATTAAAATTACAGAGCCAATATAAATTAAAATACATTTTCAAAATTCAAAAATGTTGAATGAACATTTCAGCATGAAATCCCTAAGAGAGATTTCACACCTCCTCAGCAACAGTCAGTCTAAATCAAAATGAAAAAAATAAGATTAAAAGAGAAATAAAAAAAATAAATAACGGTTAGGATTTGAGAAATATACGTCACAAAAAGATTTTGGGGAAAATCAGTCTATTCTTGGTTTTTACTTTTAGATAGAGTTGTAAGTGAAGAGATGGGAGATTTGGCATGTCTCGCTTAACAAACGAAAAGGGCTAAGGAAGGGAGGTCGTTAAATTGAGAATTGGGTTAAACAAAACAAAACACAAAGGGAAGGGGCTGGATATAAAAAATGTATAGAGAAAAAATAAAGAAAGGGAAAAAAAGAAAAGAAAGAAAAAGGAAAAATTTCAAACAAAAACGCTCTATACGTATCAAACAAATTTAACTTTAAATGTTTAAAAGCGTTAAAGTTTTAGAAAAAAGAGACTTATTATATTTAGGGGAAAAAATAGAAATAAGATTTTAAAAAAAATAATTAAGTTAATCTAATTAAAGATATTTCTAGGTATAGACAAACTAAATAAGAATTAAAGAAAATTATAAATTTTAAAAAAAATTAATCTTAAAAATTTTATTTATATAAATTTAAAAAAAGAAATTTATATATCGAAAAACCCAAAAAAGATTGATTTTCACAAAAAAATTTTGTGACTTATATTTCTCAAATCTTAACCGTTATTTATTTATTTTTTTTTATTTTTTTTTTATTTCTTTTCTCATTTTGATATAGACTGAATTGCTGAGGAGGCGTGAAATCTCTCTTAGTTCATTCAATGTTTTTGAATTTTGAAAATTTATTTTAATTTATATATATATATATATATATATATTATCGATTTTCTGCACTATTGTAAGAACTGCAACCTTGAAACTTCTGGATATCGTTTCTTATGTCTTTGTCTATGAATGTATCAAATTTGATTAAAATTGGAACACTCCTTCTATAACCCGATTTTCGATATTTATCGGGGGTACCTCGACACAAAACTTAGCTAAGAACACTCGCAAACGTTTCGGAGTCTATAGGTAACGGACACACATACACACATAGACACACACACAAAGACAAAGTTCCAGTTATAAATAAGTTTAGATAGTATGATGTACAAGTACACAAAGGAAGAGGGACTGAATGGACTTCAGTCACTCCTTCTGTCAGTTTTCTGTCTGTTTATTTTAATATGTTCATTATCAATTTTTAGAAATATGTTAATTATCAATCTAATTACTTTAATATGTTCATTATCTAACTGATATGTCCCGGAAAAGGGTTATATATATATATATATATATATATATATATATATATATATATATATATATAATTCGAGGTTGTTAAGTGGTTTAGACAAATGTAATCATGTAGAATAATCTAGTAAGTACACGTAATAGACGGTACTCGTAGTGTGCACTATCCTGAGACGTAGGCGTAGAGCAATAGCCGTAGATCTCTAGAGGTAGACAAATAGACCTCTAGTGGTAGATCTCTCTGGACGTCCTCGTCTTAGTGTATATTTATGGCTGACACCAGCCAGTCATATTCCAATGAGGGAGAACCAAGGTGTATACATTACCTTCCACTGAGCTAAATTTTCACGTGAAATTTAGCTTCACTATTTTCTCTTTTTTTAGGGTCTGGACATAATCGATCGACGTTTTTCCTAAGTCTTTTTTACCTCAAATCTTCCTGCCGTGGTGGCGTTTGACAAACTGGTAGCTCTGGCCTTGAGATCGGAAATAATTCCATTGACGAATGTTGACTTTCGGGAACGGGAATTACAAATGTGTCAGACTTACATTGGAAATTCTTCGGTGTTTTCCATGATGTCTATAGTGTGTCTGGGTCTCAATTGATTCTTTTGCGCCAAAATCTTTCCCCTCTTATGTCTTATATGATCTATCCAATTCTTTTGGTAATTCCCTCTTCCCAAATGTTTTTCTAGTTCTTGAAAAAAACTTTTTCACCTGGCTTATACGCTTTAGTCATCTGCTTTCGTTTTTCGCAGTTTTCTTTGTCGGACTAAGTAACAGCCTGTGGAAGACGGTGCGTATTTTACTCGCAAGCATTAACTCTGCTGGCGATAATCCTGACGTCGTATTTGGGTTTGGCGTGGCCCCATATACTGCCAAAAATTTCTTTCGTTTGTGTCCACACCTTGACTTTTATTTAACGCTCGTTTAAAGGTGTCCCCGATTTTTTCCGCCTGTCCATTCGATCTTGGGTGATGTACTAGGGTTGTGACGTGGTCGATGGACAATGATGAACAGAATTCCTTGAATTCTCTTCTCGTAAACTGCGTTCCGTTGTCGCTGAATAAAGTTTTAGGGATACCAAAACGACTAAATATTTCGTTAAGTTCGTTTATTATATTTGTTGCGGTCGGATGTCTGCACTTAAAAATTTTTGGCCACTTAGTAAAACTGTCCATAACAATTAGATAATAATATCTATTTATGGGCTCTGCATAATCGATATGTAATCGCGCCCATGGGACATCTGTCTTCGGTGATGGCTGAATCTTTACCGGTGTATCCCTCGCTGCCAGTTGACATCCTCTGCACTGTTTCTCCAAGTTTTCTATGTCTTGGTCCATCCTCGGCCAATAGGTATAGCTTTTCATTAGAGATTTTATTCTCGAAATCCCCGGAGGGACTGTATGTAATTCTTTTAGAATTACATACAACTCATTACAACTCTATCCGCGTATAGTAATACCTGATCGCAAATTGAAAACCGTGACACACTTCCTTTCTTAGATTTCTCGGTCAACCAGATTTGCTTTTTCATTTTTTAATAAAATCATCTTTCTCCGCTTTTTGGTTTTTTTTTTCACATCTTCTAGATTAACCGGTAGTTCTTTAATAGTGTTGCATACCAGACTCGACAATTCATTTTCGTTTCTTAGCGACGCTATTACTGTTTCTTCCCATGGTTCCTTCCATATCCACGGGTATCAATCTTGCTAACCCATCGGCGTGACCTAGCTTCTTTGAAGGCACATATTCTGTTTTGAAATTATAATTCAATAATCGATCCAGGATGTTTTTTCCACCTGAATCCATCCTGCATATATACAAGTCAACCATCCGTCCGTGCATGGAGTACTGCTGCCATTTATGGTCAGGTGCCCCTGCCGTTCTCCTCAGTGTTCTTGATAGGCTCCAAAGGAGAGTCTGTATGTGATAGGTACTGATCTGGCGGCTCGACTGCAGCCACTTCTCCATCGTCGAAAGGTGGCCACCCTTTGTCTGTTCTATAAATGCTTTCATGGCTTCTGCTCAGACGAACTTAAGTCACTGATGCCTCCTCAACAGGTGTTTACTCGTGCAACCAGACTGGCATCTGGGTCCCACCCATTCACAGTCAGGTTAGCCAAATGCAGACGACAATTCTACTCCTGCAGCTTCTTCCCTTGCACTTCCCGTCTGTGGAACTCGCTCCGTATTCTTGCTTTCCTGAAGGCTACAACCTCCAGAAATTTAAATGCAAAGTCAATACTCATCTACTAACCACTGGCCTCTAGCTCTCTCCCCTCCCCTGTATAACCTTCCCTTTCTCTCCACCTATGTATCTGTCATCGCACCTGCTTTCTCAGCTTTCTATTGTTCCTTTCTAACTAGTTTGTACTCCTCACTCTTTTCTAATTAATCTTTTTTACATTTATGTAGCCCCCTGCACATCAGTGGCGTTTCCGCCTTGCTCGGGGTGAAATGATTAAAAAAAAAAATAGAATTACACCCAAACGCTGTAGTCGATTTGCCGTGTGAGTTGGTATACTCTTTTTCCCCAAATATTGATAACAGCTGTTTGTGATCTGTTTGCAGCATAAACTCTCTTCCGTATAGGAACCTGTGAAATATTTCACAGCGTAAATTATTGCTAAACTCTCTTTTTCAATTTGACTAATTTTGTTCAGCGGGCAGTAACGTTCTCGAGGAATGTGCTGTTAGCTTCTTAGATCCGTCCTCGAATTCATGAAGCAATACCGCACCCAGTCCCTTATTATTGGCATCTGCAGCTACAATAATTTTCTTCTTCGGGTTGAAATGTACTAACGATACGTCTGTTAATAGACAGCTTTTTATTTTTCAAAAGTATGTTCGCATTCTTTCGACCATGTCCACTTTGCGACCCTTTTCAACAACTCATTTATAGGAACTCTCATATCATACACTTTCGTGATGTAAATGCTATAGTAGCTTACTAATCCCAAGAACGCCTGGAGTCTAGCCACATTATCACGTGCTGGAATATTTTTTATAGCATCAACCCTTTCTGGATCCGGTTTTCTTCCTTTACTGTCAATGATCTGCCCTAAATATTTTATCTTCTTTAAGAAGAACTCACATTTTTCAGCACTCAGCTTGAACCCGTATTCCTTAATTCTCTAAAATACTGCTCTAATATGCATTTTGTGTTCGGCCTCCTTTTCACTTTTAATCAAAATATCTTCTAGATATGCGATTGCATACTCCATACCGGCCAACATTGTATCCATTCTTTGCTGGAATAGACTTGGAGCTACCTTCATTCCAAAATGAAGTCGATTTAATTTAAACATTCCTTTATGTGTGTATGTTGTCAGGTACTTCGAACATTCTTCACCAACTTTAACCTGAAGGTAAGCCTTCGACAAGTCCAACATTTAAAACACTCTATCTCCGTTCAATTTAGTGAATATATCCTTAGGAGACGATAGCGGATACGCATAGTCTTTCAAACAGTCATTTAAATCAGTCGAAAAATCAGCACACACTCTGATTTTTTGGTTTTTCTTTTTGTATATATACTGCTGGAGATGCCCAATCCGAATAATCAACTTTCGAAATTACGCCACTTTTCTCCAACCTTTCTAATTCCTCATTTACTTTGTCTAGTGCTGAAAATGGTACTTTTCTCTTTGGTTTAAAAATTGGTTTAACATTTTCTTAGAAGTTGACTTCTGTTTTTGTGCACAGAGCTAATCGTTCTGAAAAGACGCACGGGAATTCTTTAGTTACCTGTTGTAGTCTGGTATTGAACTTTAAAGACTTTGGGTCAAGTCACTGGAACTAACTAACGTCTATATCAAATCCAGTAATTCTAATAAAGGCTGGAGTGTACAAGAAGAAGGCTGAAGTGTACAATGGCCGAAACGTCGCATAAATGGCAACAAAGATGAAGACAATAGTCCGAATAATATAAATAGTGTAAATACAACCTCATCTCAGAAATATAGACAAATACTAAAGGCTTAGGTCTGAACAACGTTCAAACGCCGGTTCTCGTACGATTCCCTGCAGTTAAGCGCCTCGGCGGATACAGGTGACTGCTTGGGAATAACAGGTGTTGTATGTTTGGATGTGCAGGTGGTGTAATAGATAATGGCTCGGAATTAGAGATCGGAGAGCCTGGTTCTAATGCAGTGTAGTTTGTTATATTCACTTACGCACAAATTAATCAAACTTGCATCATTAAATCATTATTATCCCCTCTCCTTACCCCCAAAAAGAAAAAGAAAGTTATTACAATCAAAAACTATATTCTGGTTTTAGATAACCTGCAAAATCTTTATAAAACAGATTAATACAAAAAAAAACAAAAAAAACAATATGGCTATCCAAAGGATTTAATTATCGAAATTGTTGTTTTATTATATATATATATATATATATATATATATATATATATATATATGCAGGTTTCATTGAATAATATAGACAAGTTTTGTCTATTAATTTTGTGTAGGATCCGTTCATACCGCCTGATATACTTGATGGTGATGTCGTTGAAAGACAACAAAAAATCACAGTAATTGTTGATTTTTTTTATCGGGTCTAAGCTTTCGGCTCACATAATCTATTATCAAAGAGTAAATATTAACACACAGTAAACATAGAACATTATATATATATATATATATATATATATATATATATATATATAATTGAAAATAACAAAATGTTTTATTATATTATATTAACACTATATGCATAAACCTTTCACATGTTTATTTATAAGTAAAACAAAAATTAATTCCTGATAATAGGTAAAAGTATAGCCGAAAGCGCTCGGAAGTACAAAAGCTTCGGACAATTCTTATATAATTTGAGTTCGGAAAAGAAAAACATTATGAAAAATTATTTAAAAAAACATAATGATAATACCTTGTCTGTTATTTTTAATGAAACCTGTAAAAAAGAGAGATTGTTGCCTAAATACAGTATATATATATATATATATATATATATATATATATATATATTTGAATTCTTATAAATATGCATATACACCCAAGTACAGGGATATATATAAATATTTTTCGGGTATTAATAAAACAATGAGCTATGTGTATAGCACGATTCTGAGATTCATTCGCGATGCAATCATCACAAAGCTTTTAACCTATACTCTAAAAATATTTCACATATTATTTGAAATATATTTTAATTTATGAGATTTTACTTTTCAATTTTATGTTTAAGTTTTAGTTCAAATCAAATTAGATTATTATAAAATTAAAAAGTAGCATCTTGTATATATATATATATATATATATATATATATATGATAAAATAAATTTCGATGTTCAAAACTGATCTCTGTTAGGGATTGAATGATCTCTGTTAGGGATTTCATGTTGAAATGATCATTCAACAGTTTTGAACATCGAAATTTATTTTATCATATATATATATGATAAAAGAATTAAGTTCATTATATATTACACTAAATCCACTACATCTAATTCATTTGTCCGCAACGACTCTTCCCCCACCGTTAGTGATTTGCAAAAGACCAATGTAGTATATAAATTCATATGTCCATTTAGAGAATGTATCTCTAACAACCTCAATAATATCTACATCGGCCACACCACAAATTCGCTCTCACGGCGTCTGACGTTGCACTTAAATAAAAATTCAAATATATTCCGTCATTTAGAACAACACGGTTATCAACGCACACTTCTGAGAAAAACGCTTGTTGATAACACGTACATACTCAAACAAGAAAATAATAAGCAGAAACTAAAAATTCCTCGAAGCACTCTACATTAAACAGTTTAAACCTGGTTTGAATACAATCAATTTCGATATTTCCAACAACGTACTCAAATGTCTGTAATCAGACCAGGGACCACAACACCACTATTTTGTCACTGTCTTCGGCCATCCGCCACGGTAGGGATGGACTTATATTTTCAATTCAATTATCTTTATTGTTAATAGCTTAAATGTTCTATGTTTACTGTGTGTTATTATTTACTCTTTGATAATGGCTTATGTGAGCCGAAAGCTTAGACCTGATAAAAAATTCAACAAATACTGTGATTTTTTGTTGTCTTTTAACGACATCACCATCAAGTATATCAGACGGTATGAACGGGTCCTACACAAAATTAATAGACAAAACTTGTCTATATTATTCAATGAAACCTGCATTAATGAAAAAATGCTGCCAAAATACACACACAATATATATATATATATATATATATATATATATATATGATAAAATAAATTTCGATGTTCAAAACTGTTGAATGATCTCTGTTAGGGATTTCATGTTGAAATGATCATTCAACAGTTTTGAACATCGAAATTTATTTTATAATTAGCTCTGTAATTTTAATTACATTGAGCTTTCCACCTGTATCATTTTTAATATTAAAATATTAATATTAATTAAGATCGGGTCTTTGGGATTTACCTTCCTACTTTTCCTGTTGGATTAAAGTTTAAAATATATATATATATATATATATATATATATATATATATATATATAGTTTCAGTGCAACATGTTTGTCACTTTAACTGAGCAAGTTTATGCCGACTTCGAAGTCTGCATGAACCTGTTCAGCTAAAGTGACAATTTCATTGCACTAAAACTATTAACGCTCTATCTCCATCCTGATATCGAGCACTTCACGATAAAAAAAAACTGCTTGCTCAAACACGTTTATCAGTAAAACTATAGAAAAAAAAATATTTTGACACCGCAACTTAACATTTTATATATATATAAGTCTTCCACATATAAGCCTGTTTCACAGCTCATTAGTGTGGCTAGTCATATCCACTTGCTTCTGGTTGGTATCGAAACTCGACCGATTTGGTTTTAGTCTGAATCGCTACCCCTAAGCCATAGGCACATGGCATCAGAGAAGGGAAATTGTAACGTGTTGTATATAAGCAGTGTATACACACGCAGGTCACTGAAAGAACTCAATTCATTTCTGAAGAGTCACGCATATATCGCAGCTGGAAATTGTTTTTAAAATTTTCTTCTCTCTCTCTCTCTCTATATATATATATATATATATATATATATATATATGGATGGATGGGTGAGTGCATTTAGAGTGATTGTGTGTGTGTGTTTGTGGGTGTTTCATTGTGTGTGAGTGTGTGCGTGTCTGCGCATGTCACTCCAATCGAAATATCGATTGGCCGTCCTTTGTTTTAATCGAGAAACGACAATTTGCTCGACATTTCGCAAAGATTTTGCTTCGATCGTAACCTCCGCTGTTTCTTTTTGTCAACAAACGAAGCAACGGTCGACGTCTGTTCTTCTGATATGAAGCTGGTGGCTGGGGAGCTGCCTCATCTACGCTTTAACTAAATTAAGAGAAGGTTACATGTTGTGACTAAATCAATTTGTTGTGTGTTTGAATCTCATCTTCTTTCGCTCTTTTCATCAGCCGCCGGCAGATATAAACATAGAAAAAACAGCAAGAACTTGAAATACCGAACAAACAATATATATATATATATATATATATATATATATATATATATATATATATATATATATTTTGCGGGTATAGCACACTGGTTAGATATAAGATTTCTCATTGGATATGTTTTCCTCTTTTTTCCACTTGTATAATCCACTTGTAAACTCTCTCTCTCTCTCTATATATATATATATAGATATATATATATATCTATATATATATATATTTTCGGGTATAGCACACTGGTTAGATATAAGATTTTTCATTGGATATGTTTTCCTCTTTTTTCCACTTGTATAATCCACTTGTAAACTCTAAATCATTTTGAAACAAATATTATTTTTAACACTTTCTGATGTTTGTAAAATTTTTCTACTAACGTCAGATACCTGCTCCGATAATTTAAGCCGTCGTCGGATATTTAAACGAGATTGTTTTTATCATTTCACCTCCAGCAAAACAATACAGCTATAAAGACTGAAGAGGAGAAATGCTAGAGAATATAAGAAAAAAACAAAACAAAACAAAACATTATTAACAAGAGGAAAGGATAAAGGAACAAAGAATTAAAAAGGCAGAAGTTAAGGATGATGACTGTATTTTGAATTTTTGAAAGGTCAGAGTTGACTGAAAAACAAGAAACCGGAAAAGATTTCCACGAGCGACAAGTGCGAGAGAAGAAACTGTTTCCTTCATTCTTAGTACACACTGCGTCTTAGTGGCTTTATTGTCTTACTAAAATGAGGGAAAGGCTTAAAAGCAACGACTGCCAGCAACGTGCATGTTTTTTTTTATAACTGTGGTCTAATTAGGTTTATGTTTATTTTACGGTGTATCAACCTAAAAGGGTTATCTAATACCGACAAGATTTTTAGAATAGATTCATGCGAATAGAATATGTATTTTTTGTAAGAAATCAGTTTGTAGGAGATAGATTTTATTGACGTATTTTGTGAAGAGTGTTTTGTCAAGTGTCAAATGTATTGCTGGTAATTTTTATTGCTGGTAACATTCTTTCATTTCAAAAATGTATTACTGATATTTCTTTTCAAAACTGTACTGCTGGTATTTTTTAATTGTATTTCTCATATGTTTTTTCTTTTTTGTAAAAATATATTGCTGTTAATATCTTTTCAAATCTGTATTGCTGGTAATATTTTTCAAGACTGTATTGCTGGTATCTTTTAAAATGTATTTCTAGTAATATTTTTTGCAAAGATGTTTTGCTGGTAATATCTTTTTCACAACTGTATTGCTGGAATTTGTACTATAAAAATATATTTTTATACTTCCATTTTGTTTTGCTTGAGGGTTAACTATTTACCCATAGCTGTGGGCCCTTACAGGTGCAATCACCCGCGTCAGAAAGGACCTAGCAACAATTAAAAGGTGGTTCTACGCACCTCAAAGCCTTGCTGCTAGATGTAGTTTATCGTCATGTCCAGGATGGGTGGTCTTACTAGAGCCATAAAACCATAGACACACTGGGATTTGTGTCACATCAAACTAAACTTAGTGAATATGTTTAAGGATAAGGTCTTTTCCAAGAGGAAAATAAATACCATAGAGACTATCTATAACTACTAAAATTTTGAGGGCGTTAAGTTATTCATACTCAGGCTTCTCTAGCTCTTATAAATTAAAAACAAAATAACCCAAAACACTGTTTTCATACTGACGGTAGACTATGTTCGATCTCAGGCTGTCAGCAGGGTCCGTTTGTAACATGTTTCCAAAATGATATGACTTATGATGTCCGGAGATTACATTCTAACCAATGAGATCGAATGTAAATAAAGGTTATCTTCCCTTTCACATCAACCAGGAAGAAGCCAATGAAAATGTGACTCATACCAAATCAAATGAATTTTTTTTTTCATTGTATCGACCAGTCACGTTGTCCATTGATTATTTACCCAGATTTTTTTTTTTAAATTTGCTTTTCGGCTATATTATTCATAGGCCAATAACAACTGTCTACGAACAAAAAGAATACAGGGAATTGTAGATATCTGCCTTTTCATTTCCTAGACTTATCAGAATATATCATTCTTCTTTTATGAGCGGTGTCTCTTCAGAATTTTGGCAGTTATGGCTCTCTGCAACCTCAGGTGTGCGGTTGTGATAAGAAATAGAAGCTCGGAATTAGTAACCGGAGAACCGAGTTCGAATTCCAGTCGTCTTCGTTACCTTAAATAAGTAATGGATTTTTTTTTTTATCAATCCTACAGATTTTATCCTTTTAAACGTTCTATCTAGTGGATGCCCATATTTTTAGTAGACGCTCAGTTTTTAAATAAAACAGTATATTTATTTTCGTCTATGGACCCAAATATTCAATAAATCTTATTAAAGAAATATATACACCTGCCGGCATGATTCGAACCTTTCGACGGTTTTTCCTACGCAGGTTCTAACCCTGCTCGAGAGCACATATTTTTCTTGTATATTCAACCTGGCAGACGAAAATAAATAAACATACTGTTTAATAAATAAACAGAGCGTCTAATCAAATATGGGCATCCACAAAAATAACGTTTAAGTAATAGTATTCGCTTCCAGCTATGGGTTTAAAAGTAGAAACCCTATGTGGAAAAAACATCGTTATTCTCAAGGAAATTGTTAATGCAATATTCATTTGCAAAAATAATATTCTGATAATCCAAAATATGTTTAGGCTTTAAATCACTCACAAAGGGTTGATAAGCCATCAAATAAAAATTATATATTCACAATTTTATATTTGTAACTAGAAGCAGTTTTTTACCCTTAATGCCCTATCCATTTCATGTTCTGGCATTCATTTAAGTAGCTGAAAAACCACCAAGCAAATAAATCGAGAACGTTTAAAAAAACATTTAGGAAAATTTTTTCGACGAATTCTCGAATCTTGTTTTTATCAGAAATAGTTTTGCAGCGATCGAAAAAGGTAAGGATCGTTTGTTGTAAAATCAAGTGAATATAGAGGATTAGACAGAACATACCAACCGAGTTCCTAGATTGTTCTCTGTATTCTTCTTGCTGTAATCTGCCTTGCATTGCCTTAGAGGTTAAAAGCATTTTTCTTTTAATCCGCTATATACGCTGCCAATGTGATATTAGGGCGGTTAAATCAGATGTTAAAAATCAGGTCTGTTCAGCTGAATTGCCTCCTTACGTCTATTTATTTATTCAACATACAGCTTACTATTGACTGTTTGGTCGTTTTGAAGCATTTCATCTCCGTTCACAGAACGAATGCCTCGAGTACCCTTGGCAACTTTGTGATAATGATTAAAAGCAAAGAGATGTCGAACATGCTTAATCTACTTGGTATTCCATGTAATTTGGGATTTAAGAAGTGTCTACTTGGTATTCCATCTAATTTGGGATTTAAGAAGTGTCTACTTGGTATTCCATGTAATTTGGGATTTAAGAAGTGTCTACTTGGTATTCCATCTGATTTTGGATTTAAGAAGTGTCTACTTGGTATTCCATCTAATTTGGGATTTAAGAAGTGTCTACTTGGTATTCCATCTAATTTGGGATTTAAGAAGTGTCTACTTGGTATTCCATCTAATTTGGGATTTAAGAAGTGTCTACTTGGTATTCCATCTAATTTGGGATTTAAGAAGTGTCTACTTGGTATTCCATGTAATTTGGGATTTAAGAAGTGTCTATTTGGTATTCCATCTGATTTGGGATTTAAGAAGTGTCTACTTGGTATTCCATGTAATTTGGGATTTAAGAAGTGTCTACTTGGTATTCCATCTAATTTGGGATTTAAGAAGTGTCTACTTGGTATTACATCTAATTTGGGATTTAAGAAGTGTCTACTTGGTATTCCATCTGATTTTGGATTTAAGAAGTGTCTACTTGGTATTCCATGTAATTTGGGATTTAAGAAGTGTCTACTTGGTATTACATCTAATTTGGGATTTAAGAAGTGTCTACTTGGTATTCCATCTGCTTTTGGATTTAAGAAGTGTCTACTTGGTATTCCATGTAATTTGGTATTTAAGAAGTGTCTACTTGGTATTCCATCTAATTTGGGATTTAAAAAATGTCTAATTTAGAATAAAAATTCAACAACGTTAGACAACAGTTACACGAGATGAACATAGTGGATCATTTCTGTTAATTAATTTCAAACTATTAATTTACCACCAAACATAAGTATACTTTGTTTACCAAAATTCACATTAAAATTCAGAAATGTCACCTAAAATTTGTTCAGAAAATTCATGGATTGTTTTTTCTTACCTGGCGTATTCAATGGATCTCGCACTAATAAAAGTTTATCATGCTACGATGAGTTCCAAACATATTCTTCATTTTGACATTTTGCCAGGTGCTTTCGATTCTTTGCATGAGAACTGATGTTTCTGGGTCAATGAAATTCATACTGGGATTCACAGTAAGATGAATATAATTGGAATCATCTTTCAAAATAGATATCCTTTCCAACAATCCGACATAATCGTAGAACCAGGTAAAACACAACTTCGGATTGTGTTTAGTAATATTCGATATTTCTTACGCCAGTCCTCCACAGATTAGAGGTTCTTTTCAACAGCAGCAACCAGGTGTGGTTGATTGTTTGCCTGTGAACTGATGTTTCAGGGTCAACGGAATTCATACTGTAACTTACAGTCAGATGAATATAATTGGGACCATCCGTCAAAGATGGATATCCTTTCCAACAATCCGAGGAATATTTACGCTCTGTAAGAAGCAAACACCACTCTCGTTGTTTTTGCAATCTAGCATTAACTCCAGCAATTTCATAACAAATTAAACAAACTTTGATGCAAAATTTATTATTCCTTGGGGCCAATTAATATTTACGATCAGTAGCTTTAAATTATTTGGGGTGAGTTAACAGTAAAGATTCAACCAAAAGTTAATAAAATTTTAAAAACGCTATGGACGATTATTCTCTGATATCATTTGTAGAAATTCTAAAAGAACGAAGGAACAGTATGTAACAGGCCTTTTCCCATTTGCATTCGGTAATTTTTCAGAAGGTTTTCACGTTCTGTACATGCCATAAAAAACATTCATCTTACATTCAAAACATTTTCTTTCTCCATAAAGGAAAAATTTCCAAGAATTATTTAATTTATTTTATATTTTCCGATAACGGGTTCAGTATCCAACTGGCCGACACAGATAAATTCAATCTTTAAAGATTCGCGTGCTTTTGTTTTTTCTTTCTAGTATAAAAATCTTTTTTCTACGCTGAGTGGTTTTGTCGATAGCCAAATGAATCGACCATAACAATCTTGAGAATGTTTATTGACTCCTGAAGATTAGAAAATTTTTAGACTAAATTAAATTAAAATTATTATAACTGATGTTGGTTTAATTCAATTCTAAATTTAATTAATTTACAGAAGTAATTGTTTGCAGGACGTACTTGTCGGCCACTACAGCACAGTACGGACTTTTCGATCCATGCAATTAAATAAACCGAGATTGAGATTTCGACTTCTGAGGAGAAATGCGTAACTATAGCAACAACGTGGCAGGACAAAAATGATTGGCTATTTATAAAAGCAAGCAAAGGTCCGTCATTCATAGGAAGAAATTTTAAGATGGTTCCTCAGAAAGTCTTAAATAGCGATTCTGCGTCAAATTAGCTGTGGGTGCCTGAGTTCTGTCGTGAGAGAAGACATAGCGACTTCCAAATGGGGCTGGCAAACAAAGCAACAAAACCATCTCTAACATTTATTTGTAAATTCTTTTATGTTTATGTCGCAAGAAATGGGTTCTAAGAACATCGTGAATGTGTGCTGGTGGAGTAGCGCAAACCTTGTAAGTTTGAGAGCTGACCAAATCCTCCTCATTAGAAAAAAACATCTTTAGGGAGAACAAAGGAAGACTTTACCTTCAGAACGCTGACTCTCTTCTTAATTGTTTTTCCCTCTGCCGAGTCGTTTTTGCACAGAGGCACTTGAAAGCAGTCGTCGTTGTTGGGTCTTGTATGGCCATAGCCCCAATTCCTACTTCATAATTCCTCCTTAGTAGCCTGTCCAAATAATCCAGATCTTTTGTCATCTTTCTCACGCTTCGTCGTGGATTTTTCTTCACTTTCTTCGTAGATCCCAACTAATATTTTTTTTTTTATTGGAACAGGATTTGCTGAGGTTTTTTGCTATTTTTTTCCACACTTTCCAATAGAAAGACTTGTTTTTTTGGAAGAATTCAACTGTTTTACCACTTTGCAATTCTTCATACCAGTCATTTCATTTTCAATGCGACATTTTTCTTTTATCAGACCTCGTAGAACCCATTACAAGGAAAATACTCTCGGTCATATTACCTATTACCATTACAGGGAAAATACTCTCGGTCATATTACCGGTTACCATTACAGGGAAAATACTCTTCGGTCATATTACCGGTTACCATTAGGGGAAAATACTCTCGGTCATATTACCGGTTACCATTACGGGGAAAATACTCTCGGTCATATTACCGGTTACCATTACAGGGAAAATACTCTCGGTCATATTACCGGTTACCATTACAGGGAAAATACTCTCGGTCATATTACCGGTTACCATTACAGGGAAAATACTCTCGGTCATATTACCGGTTACCATTACGGGGAAAATACTCTCGGTCCATATTACCGGTTACCATTACGGGGAAAATACTCTCGGTCCATATTACCGGTTACCATTACGGGGAAAATACTCTCGGTCATATTACCGGATTACCATAACAGGGGAAAATACTCTCGGTCATATTACCGGTTACCATTACGGGGAAAATACTCTCGGTCATATTACCGGTTACCATTACGGGGAAAATACTCTCGGTCATATTACCGATTACCATTACAGGGAAAATACTTTCGGTCATATTACCGGTTACCATTACAGGGAAAATACTTTCGGTCATATTACCGGTTACCATTACAGGGAAAATACTCTCGGTCATATTACCGGTTACCATTACAGGGAAAATACTCTCGGTCATATTACCGGTTACCATTACAGGGAAAATACTCTCGGTCATATTACCGGTTACCATTACAGGGAAAATACTCTCGGTCATATTACCGGTTACCATTACGGGGAAAATACTCTCGGTCATATTACCGGTTACCATTACAGGGAAAATACTCTCGGTCATATTACCGTTCCAAGGACTAACGTGTTATCAGTAAGGCATTCTAATTCAGCAAGCCGAATTCCAAATTCAACGCTACAGGCATGAATTCACTTCGCACTAATCACATAGAAAACGGTATAAATCCATTTTTTTTATCGTTTCACCTCAAGCAAGGCTGTACTGCCACTGGTGCCTGCGCAAGGGGATACATAAGAAAAGAATGAAAGTTTAAACGGGAGAAGAGCGAATAGAAAAACGAATTAGTAACGGGGGTGTCGGAGAAAGGGCAAGAGAAGAATGGAAATAACAGTGTGAAGACAGTTGCGAGGGTACAGTGAGAAAGGAAAAGAACAAGATACATGAAGTGATTGGGAAATGACTAGAGTCAAGTGTACAAGAGATAGGAATTGCCATTTCATTTAAATTCTTGGAGGTTGTAACCGTCAGGGAATCACGTATACGGAAGGGAGTTCCACAGGCGAGAAGTGCCGGAAAGAAATCTGATGGAGTAGAAGTGTCGGGTGCATTTAGTTGATTTAACTGAAAACATTGTTGTCAGATTGGTTGCTCGAGTAAATTCGTGTGGAGGGGGCTAAGCTCGTCGGAGCAGAAGGTTGTCTATCTACTGGCATGCCGCTATTTGTGACGAAAAGAAGAATGAATAAATAATGATTTGACTATGACAAACAGCTACTTGCAAGAAGCTTTTATTCCCGGGCAATATATGCCTAAACCTCATTGCTAACCATTGTTACGGAGACACGATGGTGTAAGTAATGTCGGCTCGGACTGAAACATAGCGGAGTTGAGTTCCAATTCCGGTCGAGTTCATTGTATTAACTTACAAATCCATCTTTTCCATTCAGCAAAATAGCCGAATAGACTGAGGACTTAGTTGGCAACCAGTCTAGGAAAATGAAATCTCTGAATTCAAACCAGCCTTCTACCTTGTAGATCTTGCCTATTTAAACACTTGTAGACAGAATGGTGTATTCTAACCATCTCCGGTGCAAAACCGCAATTGCACTTTACTGCCTTGAATGACACCATTAACCCAACTGCGAGATCGAGAGAGTGGTGACCACAAAGGTGCAAAAAAACTTAGTAAACTGGCGTTAACCAAATCTACCTTTCCAAGACATGAGCGAATATCTCTCCGGGTTTCAACTCAGATATTTGAAGTGAATCGGTCGGTCTTCAGCAACCCTACGGGCATACCAAGGCATACCAAGACCGATGGTGATAATAATGAAAGACAATGTTTGGTGGTAACATCACCAGCTACCCCAGCGTTATATGATGAGAGGCACAAAAACATTATCTGGGCAATTATAGAAACTTACTTTCTACTAAATTCATATTTATTCAGTAAGGATATTTTAGAATGGAACATCGCCAACAATTCACTAATAAAACAAAACAATTACGACGTCTGTCTCATAATAATTGCAAGATTTGCATACGTTTCTTTCGTTTATTTGTAATACTAAGAAAAGTTCCTGTTTATATGTAAGAGCGATAACTTCAATTTTCTTTGGGTATTTTACCAAATACACAGACATACAAGGGCTTGTTCTACATAAAATGATTATGTATCTTTATTTTTGCTTACCAGTATGCTTTTCTCAATTGTTTATGAATAACTTTTTGCGTTTTCGTAGGTGATGTGTTACAAAAGCTACACTGCTTTAATCAGCTTGAAGCTGAAAAGATCCAATGCAAAACTCAGTCAGTCGGTTAGGTGCCATACGTGATACACGCTTGAGCGATGATGTTTCGAAAGAGACATGACTGACTGGGCATAAGATTATCCCGCAGTAGATTGCCATTACTTTGCGGTAGAATGGTTGCCAGCCAAAGCTATAGAACCCAATCTGTCCTGTTATTTAATCCATAGCTGGAGGGAGAAGAGACAGATTATACTATATTATTATTTTAATAAGTAGTAATTAGTGGGGAGTTAGTTTATTGCTTTATAACAATAGCAAAACTGATCCCTCACTTTATGACCAGTAAAAGTTTTACTTGTATCCAACTATTATATTCAGTCAGTCAGCTAAGTGCCATACAAAGTACATGTTTGGTTGATCATGCCTCGAAAGAAACTTGACTGAGCAGAAGATTATCCCGCAGTAGGTTGCCATTACTTTCTGCGGTAGATTGGTTTCCGGCCAATGCTATAGAACCCAATCTGTCCTGTTATTTGAACAGCGTTTCTGGAAATTATCAGCCGCCTACTATCGCTCGTTGAGTTATCGTTCCTTTTAGTGTGACAGACTTCATCCATGTTTCAGTAGAAATATGAGAAGATTGTTTCCATCAAGAAAATCTTAACATTGTTTGATTCAGTGAAATATACACTACCGGCCATAATTATTAGGCAAGCCCAGATTATTTTTTTTAAATAAATGATGTATTTCATACTAGTTTTAGTATTTATTGCCAAGTGGATAATTCTGAATGAAAACAGAATGGTTCTTTTGTTATTATTACTTTGCAAAATTTTACAAGGCAAATAGCGACAATTTACCCATCGCACCATGTAGATATGCTATATATATATATATATATATATATATATATATATATATATATATACATATATACTAGCGGGCATAATTATTAGGCTATCTCAGTTTTTAAAAAATATTATGTATTTCATACTAGTTTTAGTATTTATTGCCAAGTGGATAATTCTAAATGAAAATAGAATGTTTTTTTTTTGTTATTATTACCATGCAAAATTTTACAAGGCAAGGAAGAAAAATGAACTCGTCCGAACAACGCTAATTTTTTTTCATTCTTTTATTGATTAAACTACAATATAGGTAATTATTAAATAGTTATAAATTCATTTGATGCACATGTTATTGTGTAATATTAACAAAAGAACCATTCTATTTTCATTTACAATTATTCATTTGGCAATAAATACTAAAAAATAGTATGAAATAAATATTTTTTAAACACTGGGGTGGCCTAATAATTATGGCCGGTAGTGTAACTCTAAAGACTGCTCCAACTTGATTATTAAACATGGGTTTCTGTTGATCAGAAGACGAATAAAACTTATTGTAGCACCAAAGATGAACTGAATGCAAGAATTATGACAAGATTCAATTACTTTAACAAGGATATCATATAAGAATTGAAAGTGATTCCGAAGTCGCCTGTAGTCCGTGGCTAGGGGCAATGACGATTTTATTGAGTAAATTTACTCTTTAGTATTTGAAGATATTTTTCAGTAATTTTGGTTTTTGGTACACATATCTGTTAAAATGAGCTGTCAGTGATATTTTCAATTTTGCGTAATTTTGACGATAATCTATCCATGCCGCTCTTTGCGTATGACTATTTACGCTCTCACACCGATTGAGCACTCTGGAAGAATGGTAGACTTTGAAAACAGTAACTACTCCGGCATATACGCATCGCCCATTCAATTATGGTTTAGACCACTATGGTTTTGGGCGTGTATAATGCTATACGTGCTAAAAAGTCGGCCTTCTTCTACTGAATGCTCGTAGCCCGATGTAGAATCGCCGACTGACGCCAATTCGATCGGGTTTCAATCCTGGTTTAAAAAGCTAATCGGAGTCTAACCGTATTGATGAGCTGTGATACAGCGAAACAGATTTGTCTGCGGATGACAATAGTCTTTACGCTCTCACACCCTGATTGAGCACTCTGGAAGAATGGTAGACTTTGAAACTATTTTTAGTATTTATTGCCAAATGAAAATAGAATGGTTCTTCTGTTATTATTACTTTGCAAAATTTTACAGGGCAAGGAAGTAAAGATGAACTCGTCCAAATAACCATAATTTTTTTCTTTTTTTTTTATTGATTAAACTACAATATAGGTCATTATTAAATATTTATAAATTCATTTGATGCACATGTTATTGTACAGTATTAACAAAAGAACCATTCTGTTTTCATTTACAATTATTCACTTGGCAATAAATACTAAAAAATAGTGTGAAATACATCACTGTTTTAAAACACTGGGGTGGCTTAATAATTATGGCCGGTAGTGTATATCTTCTTCTATGTGCCGTGTCCCTTCAGGATGTAGGCGATCATGACCTTTCATATGACCTTATCTCTAATAGTTCTTAACACGCTTTTTCCTGTTACCTCTTTTAAACTTCGTTCTTCCATCTATTTGCTCAAGCCCATCAAGCTTGTCACGCGATGCTTTCCTCTCTCTCTCTTTCTTTCCCTCTGTTTGACCTTTGTGTGTCAGATTCTCCAAACCCTTTTTTCTCATTACATGTCCCAGGGAACTTCAGCAGTTATCCCCTGATGTTAAGTATTGGTTTTCATTATCGTTTCCAACCTCTCCAAAATCTCATCTTTGCTCCCATGTTTGGTCCATGGTATCTTCAGCATCCTTCTGTAGAACCACATTTCGGTTGCTTCAATCTCCCTTTCATCTTTGATAAGATTATCCAGCATTTGCTGAAATATTAAAGGACAGACATCAGATAACAATCTAGTACTCTCCTTTTTGTTTTGAGCGAAATTTTTCTGTCATTTAGTACACAACTCAGTTCTGGAAGGCATTCTTATCTATTTGAAAATAAGTCAAGGAATTCAAGTCACACAAGCAGGTAATGTAAATAACGAACTACCCATTCATTTAATTGGCCTGATCTTTACCAAACTCCTAATAGAACCTCACTTTATAAGTAATGTTTATTCTTTTAATTTCATTGTGCATATTTCTCGTGGTTGGTTGAATATGTTCCTTCATCATTTCAAAGAGAAGCTTACGAGTGATTATCATTTTAATAAACAATAGGCTATTAAGATATGAGATTATTTATGGATAATCCGAATACCGGTTCGCTAAGCTTTTATCATTTTCAGAATTGGTTCGTGTGAATTGGAAGGATGCTACCACTGACGGTGTTAGTGTTAGTCTTATAGAGTTTTAGCATTCAAATAAATATCAATAAGTATTATTAACTGTCTTTCAGAGCTGCCAATTCTAGACCTCTTATTTTTTTCCAATTTCAGATCGAGCTGAAAATGATGCAGTATTATATATAATCATTATATTATATATGCGATACGTGGTTGTGTAATGGATAGCCAAAATTCGAATACCTGTCAGTAATGCGAAAATAACATTAGGAACAGAATGAATCCATCTCTAAAGAGCAGGACAGACTAGGCCCTATAGTCTTGGTTGGCAATCAGTCTTCGTAAAGGAACACTCAAAACCTGAGGAGGGTGGTTTGGCAACATTTTACACACGAAGCGCATCAGTTATCTCTATTTGGTTCTTCAGAAAAATGTTGTTTGTTTTGCACAAGCCTTCACAAAAATAGTCAAATTATAAGTGCAGGTAGCTAACTATTCCATTCTCAGAACTGACCTACTGATCACTCATACTTTGAAAACGACGGGAGGGTTCATATATATATATATATATAAATAAAGATTTGTACCCACAGAAACACAAAATAGCTTTAAAACGAGTAGACGTCATTTTGTTTTTCCCAAACCCGAGGAACCTTTCAGCCAACACTTGTCAAGGGTTTCGTTGGCATAAAATATAAAGGGGTGAAGAAGAGGACAAGACCAAAAAAGGGGAATACTTGCAATACTGGGAGAAGATGGAAGTCGTTGAAAAATATTAAAATGTGAATTTAATATTTTAAAAATATTATAAAAATATTATAAAAATATTAAAAAATATTAAAATTCCACAAGAGTGAAATAAAAAAGAAAAATGTTACACTCACAAACTCGCCAGTAATTGAAAGGAGCGCAAGAACTGCTCTTTCTGCCTGCACAGGCTCGGCTGCTGGATTTTTAGGCAAATGGCCTCCAAAACACGTAAATATATATATAATTTGTGTCAGATTAAATAGATTGCAAATATTGTGTCTGCTTATTTCTAATAAAATCCGTTCATACTCACGGATAATCTTTCGCGTATTATAATTGAAAGATGTCAGAAATGTGCTGTAACGTTGACAGATGTTATTATCATTCATTTCTCAATATACACAAGTACTTTCATTCTCTTTCCCATATCATCTTCAGGAGTGTGAGTTATGGTAACGACAAATAACCGCAAAACTGTGTTGCTAAAAATTAATAGAATCAGCTATGATTACTGTAGTAATGTTCTAAAATGTTTGTAAAAAGAACAGTTTTTTCATGTTTTAACACGTGCATGACCATGACATTTCAACGTATAAAAAATTCAATTTTGGATAATTTTCACGTTCTAATGAACGCTAGCAATTTGTCAACCGTTATATTTGAAGCAGAAAAAAAAATGACAGAAAATTTTAGCAACACAGTTTGGCGGTTATTTTTTTTTCTTTTTTACCATAATTTACACCCTTGAAGATGATCTCGGAAAGAGAATGAAAGTACTTGGGTACATTGAGAAATGAATGATAATAACATCTGTCAATGTTACAGATTATTTTTGATATCTTTCAGTAATAATACGCGAAAGATTATCTGAGTATGAAGGGATTTTATTAAAAATAAACAGACATAATATTTGCAATTTATTTAATCTGACATGTCTAAAAGAAAATTTGCTACCAAAATACACGCACACACGCACACATACACGCATGCACACCCACCCACACACACACACATATATATATATATATATATCAGTCATCCACATACAAGCCTATTTCGCTGTGTCACAGCTCATCATTGTGGCTCGGAAGTTTTCATTAGAGCATGAAACAAACTTTTGCCACTCGGTTTGACCTCAGAGTCAAATCTATAACAATGTTTATATAAGCTCTATGTCTATTCTTGAGATCTTTATACATACATAAATACACACACACATATATATATATATATATATATATATATATATATATATATATATATATATATATTTAGAATTTATAACATAAATATCTTATAATATCGGTACAAAAGTAGCCATTTTGTTTCGACACTACCTGTGACTTATCACTTGATAAGATAGTGTGGAAACAAAATGGCTAATTTTGTAGTGATATAACATATACATGTTATAAATTCTAAATAAAAATTATTCAGTCTACTTTGTACTGAGAACTTTTTATAAGAATAGGGATTCTTTGGATACGGAATTTTATTCAATTCAAGCCTACCCTATACACAGATATATATATATATATATATATATATATATATATATATATATATATATATAAGTTGAATGAATGGATCGAAATCCGGTATGATGAACAGAATAAGCAAAGAACAAGTTGGAAAAAAGTGTATTTAACATGCTTCACTTTATTAAGTTTCTTCATAAATTTTTCAACGACGAATAATTCGTCTTTAAAAAAAATGATTCGTTTTTTTTAAAAAAATAGCTGAAGAAGCTCATTAAAGTGAAGCATGTTATATTAAAGACTCTTTTTCCTACCTGTTCTTTACTTAATTTATTCATATATATATATATATATATATATATATATATATATATATATATACACACAAAAATCCAAAGCGAGCCAAAACCTACCGCGGTTTCACACTACGGATCGTCAGGGCAGTGTGTCTTTGCTCTACTTTTGTATATCTTTTTTTGTACTTTGTATCGAGCACTTTTTCTTGTGGTTGGTTCCGTTTGGTTTTTTTTTTCTTTACTGCGGAGTATTGAATGTTTTGTTCTTGTTCCGCGGATTTCTTTTTTTTCTCCCCATTTATCCGACGCCTCAGTGCACCGGATTGTAACGGAATTAGGTTCTGTTTGTTAGTGGTTTTTTTGAAGGTTTATTTTAGTATAAATTTACGGCCTACATACTTACAGAGTCTATTTAGTTATTTATATATAATATACGCTGTGTATTTAGCAGCAATAACTTTTTTATGCCTTATATAATTCCTCCTTTATATAATTTGAATCACTGGAAAAATTATATAAAAAAAACTTATCCATGGCATCTTGTCTGCCATTATTAACGAAACTTGCATCTTAGTGGCATTATTAACTTGCTTGGGGTGAAATTATAAAAAAAAGCAAAGATTATTTCTTTTTTACATTTTATGCATTTTTTCCTCCAGACAATAAATTGCGAATATATCTTAATTATTTTTATATTGTCGATCCAGTACAATTTTTAAAAGAATTATTGCTTTATTCTATTGTCACTCTTACAATTCAATTTTGATTGACACTATTCCTATTTTGAATGGGGGATGATATGTATTGCGGGAAACATCCGCCTTACTTTTATGAATTGACTGATCTTATTCATGATAGTTTGTCCTGGGGAATTTGAGGAAGGAGATCATACCATTGCAGTGACATGTCCATCTGAGTATTGAATATTACTATAATTACTGACTCTGTTGCATGAAAGTGGGCTCCCTGTGCAGGGCCCGGAAATTTTTCCCACCTGAATCTATTCTGCACATATACAAATCTACCATCCGCCCGTGTATTGAATATTGCTGCCATATCTGGTCGGGTGCCCCTGCTGCTCTCCTTGGGCTTCTTGACAAAATACAAAGGAGGATCTGTAATGTGGTTGATACTGACTTGGCAGACCGGCTGCAGCCGCTCTCACACCGGCGTGATGTAGCTTCCCTGTGCCTCTTCTACAAGTACTTTCATGGCTTCTGCTCCGATGAGCTTAGATCACTGGTGCCGCCTAAGCACGAATTTACACGAGATACTAGATTAGCAACTAGGTCCCACCCTTTTACAGTTAAACAAATAAGATGTAACCGTAAATTCTACTCCAACAGCTTCTTTTCTCGCGCTTCCCGCCTGTGGAACTCCCTTCAACAAGTCTGCTTTCCCGACAGTTACAATCTCCAGGTGTTTAAATGTAGGGTCAATAGACACCTCCTATCACACTAACTCCCAACTATTCTCACAACACTCTCATCTACCCAACCCTCATTCTCGGTATCCTTACCCGCCTATCACCCACCCTCTGTCATTTCCTATATTTAATCAGCCTTTCTCCACTCTACGTAGCCCCCTGCACAGTAGTGGCAATGACATGCCTTGCTCGGGGTGAAACGCTTATAAAAAAAAAATAAAAAAAAAAATTAAAAGCCGAGTTTTTCCAGACTCCACATCACGACAGTATAATATATCATACGGGATGTTCATTGCGAACTCTTTCAGCAATGCCTTGGGTTCTCCTATATTAAATTCAGACACCAAGGTAGTTGACCGACACTGGATAATTCGAAACATGATGTGCGCAGCAGTTCTTTTGAGAAGTATCGATCCTTTTAGGTGGAAGTAAAAGCATGATTTACATCTTACACGAAACACAAAATTTGCATGGCGAAACACGCAAAAGATCAGCCTTGTCTTGTTAGCCTAAATTAAGACCACTTGAAGCTGTGTTAATGCGAGTTAATGAAAGAGGCCTTTCCCGTTTGTGCAAGCACGCTTCTTCTCTTGAAATATTAATTCGGCTGAACGCATTGCGGAAAGGAAAAAAAACGAAAAAGTTACAAATTTCTATCCACAGATGCACAGAAATAGCAAAAGCTCAGAAACTGAGTAGAGTCCTTGGAGATAGAAAAACTTTGTTTGAAACAAATAAGATACTACAGTATTTTCATTATTGGGACTATTGTCCCTATCTTTGTTGCCAGTCGTACGACGTTTCGGCCATTGTACGCTCCGGCCTTCTTCAGGTGCTAGGAATTTCAAACCGAACCCTTTTAGTGATTGTAATAAAACGTTCGATTCGAAATTCCTAACACCTGAAGAAGACCGGAAGGTACAACGGCTGAAACGTCGTACGAATAATTAGTCCGAATAATGTAAATACTGTAAATTATAATAATAATATAAACAATTCAACACGATAAGGCCGTAAGAAAAACAAATTACAAATTTTCGGGAGACTCGAAAGTTACCGAATATTTTTTTTTCACTTTTTATTAATTCAAAAAGTGTTTATTTTTCCAACTATGTATTTTGGCTACTACTACGTCCGCATGTCAAATCAAGGGCTTTGGAATTTTTATAATCTAGAAATGATGCCATCGTCTATAAATCTTTGGCATCTTTCTCATGATCTTCTTTCTTACATTAAACATGATTTTAAAACAGACAAACCTCTTAATTTCTATGACTCTGTGGATTCACTTCTGCATGTCTGCCTTGCTCCCTTCATTAATTCTGCTCTTTGGAGCCATTATCAGGTAAAACTAGCTAAATGTTTATTTCTACAGCTAACCTGCTAAAAGTAAACCTGTCTATAAAGGGCATTTAAAATCGGTCATAATATTAATGCTTTCATAATATTGAATTTAAAGAGTTATTTGAATTAGTATGGTTGTGTGAAAGGGGTTAGGATCATTGATACATCTTCACATTGATTATAAGTTACTTTCCAATTTGCATTATAATATGCAGTGTAATTTACAAAAAATATATAATTTTTAAAATTTATTAAACATCAAATTATTTAAGATATCGACACTTCCATTGCACAGACTTGTAGAGAAACACATTCTTGATGCATGATGCAGACACCATTAGTCACATCAATTTCAGTCACTAGGACTTTTTAGTTTAATATAATCCCTGTTATTTCTTGTACCTATCATGACTGAGCTGTTTAGATTATTTACATTATTTGAACTGTTGTCTTAATCTTTATTGATATATTCACGTTTCTGACATTGTACGCCCCAACCATCTTCTTGGTTGGAATTTTGAACCAACCCCTTTCAATCAATTGCGTAGATTGTTCTTGTTCCAAGAATCATGCTTCTTCCAGATGTTTTAGTTATCTCCATTTAACTCAAGTTTTTTGAATAAAGCACTCTTTTTTTAATAATTTAACCTCAAACAAAAAGAGTAAAGCCATTAAAACGCAAAGGTTTATTAAGAATGAAAGAATCGGAGAAAACTTTGAGTAGAGAGAGGACATTAACCCTCTAGGGCCATTCGTATCATATTTGATACAGTATGAAAACAAGCCTTGAAAGAAATATTTTCCTGAAAAATTTTTTAAGAGAAATATTTTAGAAATTTCAAATGAAAGCAGTACTGACTGCTCAGTCCATGAATACCAAATGTTTCCTTATAGGGAAATACCAAATGTTTCCTTATAGGGAAATACTGTATCAAATATGATACGAATGGCCCTAGAGGGTTAAATGTGTATGATTCATGGAGACAGGCGACGACAATAGACATTGACATTTTTCAAGATCGTAGTTGACAAGACACTGGAAGAGATTCCTGAAAGCGAAAAGTGCAAGAATAGAAATAATTAGCACATAATTTACGCTTCTACTGAGCAATTTCAACAGAAATATCATGAGACCTCTCTGTCAATCTAGTACCGTGCTTAAATTCGTGAAGTCAAGGTACCACAGGAAAACTTGCTGGCTACCATTCTATGGCAGGGGCCTAATCTTATTAGATGGCAAGGCTTGATAAAATTCTAAGATGAGGTGCTATGATTATTTACATAATCTACATTCGCTGTTGTGTAGTTTTCTATCTAATTATCAAAAATTTTGATCGATGTGCTCTCCAGCCTTCTTCACGTCTTTATCAAGCTAGGTAACCTTCTGACAATTTTGAACTGAACGGTTTGCTTAGTGCAGGGGTTTTCAAACTGTGGTCCGCGGACCACAGGGGTCCGTGGATTAACTCATCAAAGCATAAATTTTCAATGTCTGGATATTTATTTTTACTTATTAATGTTATCAAATGACAAAAGCTTGTACTATCGCCCATTACATGTCAACGTTATTTATACAAAAAAATTATTTTACACATGCAAGAGCTTGATGTTCAAATTTACTTTTTTTTTTCCAGGGTGCAAGTGTCACCCATGGATAAATTTTTAATAAAGGGGTCCGTAAGTTAAAAAGTTTGAAAATTCCTGGAGTGTACAGATCTAGATAATTTTTATTTTCTATTCATATCCCAGGACATCTCTTTTTTATTTTTAGTAAAGTTCAGTTATTGTTCGACTTGTTTCACTGAATTTTTACCACTCGGCTCAAGGACGGAACTCACAGTTACTATCCTACCAAAATCAGGTACTAATGCTTTAATTCAATAAGCTTTGAATAGTGGGTGAATAGCCTCGTCGATTAAAATGTTGGCTCGTAAACCTTTTTTTAAAAATCGTTTCACGCCAAGCAAGGCGGTACTGCCGCTAATGCGCAGAGAGTAAATATTTAGGCAGAAGGAGAGTGAAGAGAAAGACGAACCAGAGAAAAGACAAGAGAAGGATGGGAACACAGGTATGACGACAATTGCAAAGGTAGAGAGAAAGGAAAAGTACAAGGTACACAGGGTGATGTATAAAGAACTAGAGTCAAGTGGATATGAGATGAGAATTGACATTGCATTTAAATTCCTGGAGGTTGTAGGCGTAAGGAAAGCAAGTATATGGAAGGGTGTTCCACAGGCGGGAAGTGTGAGAAAAGCTGCTGATGGAGTAGAATTGTTGGCTGCATTTGGTTGATCTAACTGTAAATGGATGGGACCTTGTTGCCAGTCTGGTTGCACGAGTAAATTCTTGTGGAGTGGGCACCAGTGACTTAAGTTCGTAGAAGCAGAAGCCATGAAGAATATTTGTAGAAGAGACAGGGAAAGCCACTTCCTGTCTACGAGAAAGTGGCTGAAGTTGAGCTTCCAGGTCGCGACATATCACATAATAGATTCTCCTTTGGAGCCTGTCGAGAACCCCGAGATGAACAGCAGGGACGCCTGTCCAGATATGACAACAGTATTCTCTGCACGGTCGGATGGTTGATTTGTATTTTGATAGTAATTGGGAGTTCGGTCCGTGGGCTGAAGAGTGCAGATTTAAACTCAGTGGAAACAGGGAGTGTAATAACTGGGTAGTACCAAAAATTAACAAACAAAATATGTCGGTGAATACAATGGCTGAAACCTCGTGATGATAACAACGAAGGTGACGACATTCATTCTTTTTCTTTTTTAATAATTTCACCCCAAAGATGTAAAAGCGAGAGAAAAGACTGTGGACAGGAGGAATTGAAGAAAAGATAAACAATTAATGGAATTCAAGAAAATAGAAAATGGCAATTGACGTTGCATTTAAATTTTTAGAGATTGTAGCTATCAGGGAAGCAAGAATATGGAAGAGAGTTCCACAGGCGAGAAGTGCGAGAAAGGAAATTGTTGGAGTAAATGTGACGGTTACATTTAACATCTAGCAATTTCAGCTGTAAAATGATGAGACCAAACAGTCAATCTAGTTCTGCGCTTAAATCTGTAAAGTTGAAGTTCCAAAGAGGAAAGCTCATCAGAACAATTATCGTTAAAATATGTATAGAAAAGGTACATAAAATCTACTTTAAGGCAGTGGGGAAGTGACAGAAGCCGGGATGTTAGTACCGATAATGCTGCAAATTATTCTTTGTATTTTGCCAAAAAACTCTAGATATATAATTTCACTCACAAGGCTTGGGTCAAATCTCTGGATATATAATTTCACTCACAAGGCTTGGGTCAAATCACTGGATATATAATTTCACTCACAAGGCTTGGGTCAAATCTCTGGATATACAATTTCACTCACAAAGCTTGGGCCAAATCTCTGGATATATAATTTCACTCACAAGGCTTGGGTCAAATCTCTGGATATACAATTTTACTCACAAGGCTTGGGTCAAATCTCTGGATATATAATTTCACTCACAAGGCTTGGGTCAAATCTCTGGATATACAATTTCACTCACAAGGCTTGGGTCAAATCTCTGGATATACAATTTCACTCACAAGCCTTGGGTCAAATCTCTGGATATACAATTTCACTCACAAGCCTTGGGTCAAATCTCTGGATATACAATTTCACTCACAAGCCTTGGGTCAAATCTCTGGATATACAATTTCACTCACAAGGCTTGGGTCAAATCTCTGGATATACAATTTCACTCACAAGGCTTGGGTCAAATCCTAACTGTTTAACATGAAAATTCATACTTACATTTTTTGCCTTTATCAAGTGACTCCAGAATAAAATAAAAAATACAAATCCTTAAGTGATATTTAAACAGAATATTTTTTTCAATAATGAAATGTGTCAAACTTCAAATTAATACTTATATCTGAGACAAGAGATATCAATGTTATTTATTCACTCACTTTTAAAATTGGCATAATCAGTCCATTCAACCCAAACACCCGGTCACTTGCAAATGCTCTGTCCCTGGATATCTGGGTAAATTTAACTGTGGCAGAACTGCCTGTCTAACAAAAACAAATGGCTAGTGCAAAGTTGTTCATATAAACAGTCTTGATCAAAGGTGATCATGTCTCTTGACACTTTCTGTTCTCATATATGGGTAACTAGTAAGAACTGAATTTACTAAATTAGTCCATTACTATATGGGGACGGTCACAAATTAAAATGTACAATGGCTTGTATTGAGAAATCAGAGACACGGGTGCAAATTACAGTTCTGTTTCTGACATTCACTTATGCATAAAAAGGGAAATGTATTTCTTTTATCTCTTCTCTCCCAGTTATGCATTAAATAATAATCAGTCAGTTAAGTGCCATACGTGATACACGCTTGGGTGATCATGTCTCAAAAAAGACATGACTGACTGGGCAGAAGATTATCCCACAGTAAGTTGTCATTGTTTTCTGCGGTTCACTGGTTGCCAACCAAGGCTATAGAACCCAATCTGTCTTGTTATTTAACCCATAACTGGAGGAAAATGATGGATTAATACCTTTCCCAAGGGTATTTGCACATAAGTGAATGCAAGGAATTCAACTGAAATTCGAACTCAGCAATCCACTTTGTCGTTCCGAGTCAATATCCACTGCACCACAACACACATCTGCTTAAATAATAGAACTTGTAAAAAAAAAAAGAAATATCAGTGTTATCTCCAAAAATTGTTAATGCAATATTCACTACAGTTTTTACAATAACCAACAAAAGTTTTGTAAGTAAAAAACAAATCAATCATTGAACCATTACACTATGGTGAGACCATAATTTATATACTAATCAAGCATCACTTAGTCCGAAATGTGAGGGACCTTCTTAGTTAACTGTTCTTCCTAGTCATTTGAATACAAATAGAGCATTATTCTTGGTTCCCTGTTTAGGATTGGGTTTCTGATTCTAAATTCTTTTTCTTTCACTACCCTTGTGTCTTAGTGGCATTATTTCCTTGCTTGGGGTGAAAAAAATGATAAACAAATAGTCTGAAAGACTAGCTTCTTAATAACTTCTGTATGATGAGGCATACCCCAGACTTCACACATCAGTGGCCTAACTGCTTCAGTCATCAGGGAACCCAAGGGAAGAAGAAAAAGACAACCTCCTCCAGGATTATCTGTTGGTGATGGCTCTCAGGGGTTCTGGCATTGTCATGTCTATCTCTTTGAACTTTTCTGAACAGCACTTTGCACTGTTGTCCCTACTTGTGTCCACCTTCAACAGTGATGGTCTTGCAAAGTCTGTTATTCTGGGTCATAAGATCAAATCATACCATCTTCCAATGCTTAATAGCGGTGAGGAGAGATTTCCGTCAACCCACAAGACATTTCATCTTTCTCTGTACATGGTTTGTTAATAATGTGATTGAAAGTGACAGAAAAAACATTTAAACCACAAGATCCAAAACACAATTAGAATCATGAAACTTTTATTTGACAAGCTTTATAAATCATTTACATCATCTCAAACATTAGATTAATACAAGGATGTATTTTGGGTTCATCAACACTATAGTGAAACATACAATATAATACAAATATGTTCTTGGGAAACATATAAAAAATATTTTCGTATCAACTATTTTGAATTATTTATATAAAATGCATTCTTAACTGTCAGGTCAAAATAAAAGCTTTTGAAAAAATATAAGCAGAAAAGGTTATTGAATTTAAAGAATTATTTGAATTAGTATGGTTGTGTGAAAGGGGTTAGGATCATTGATACATCTTCACATTGATTATAAGTTACTTTCCAATTTGCATTATAATATGCAGTGTAATTTACAAAAAATATATAATTTTTAAAATTTATTAAACATCAAATTATTTAAGATATCGACACTTCCATTGCACAGACTTGTAGAGAAACACATTCTTGATGCATGATGCAGACACCATTAGTCACATCAATTTCAGTCACTAGGACTTTTTAGTTTAATATAATCCCTGTTATTTCTTGTACCTATCATGACTGAGCTGTTTAGATTATTTACATTATTTGAACTGTTGTCCTAATCTTTATTGATATATTCACGTTTCTGACATTGTACGCCCCAACCATCTTCTTGGTTGGAATTTTGAACCAACCCCTTTCAATCAATTGCGTAGATTGTTCTTGTTCCAAGAATCATGCTTCTTCCAGATGTTTTAGTTATCTCCATTTAACTCAAGTTTTTTGTTTGTTACTGCTGTTGACAGGTATTGAACTCACAACTCTAGTTAGTGGTGACTTTCTGAAACATGTTTTAAAATACTGTTGTATGGCATTTGTGGTTTTAACTTAATTTAATCCCATTTGCACACCCAATAGCCCTTTTTGGCAGTAGCTGCAGACATCACGTTTTGCTTATCACTGATTGCTCTGCCCACAACAGAAAATCTGGCGGCTTCAAAAGATGAACTGAAACATTGCCAAAAAGTAGGATTTTTTTTATATCAGTTTGCTGCAATAAACTTTGAGAGTTTTTTTTTTGTCCTAGAAAACAGTGCCTTGTGTCAACATCTTAAATGGTCTTAGTTTAATTCAAAAGGGGAATTGAAAAGATCTTAGCCTAACCAAGTCAAGATTTGGAATGTTTGCTGGGCCAAGAACCTCTCAGCATCCACTCATAAATTTTAAAAACACTTTATTTTGTAATCAACCTGCATATTCATGTAAATATCAATCATATTTAATCCTTAACCATTTAGCCCTCCCAAGCCTGCCTGGTAAATATCAGCTCTCAATGTTCAACCCATGTCATGTATTCTCTGCCTTAATATATGACACCAACACAAATTATGCAAGACAGCATGCAAACATTAAAACTTTGAGAGCTGGAACTTATGTGACGGCTTTGAGTGTGTTAAATGTTAAAAAGGTTAAAAGTCAAACCACCTAATTTTTTGGCAAGAAAAATCTGGAATTTCATTTGTGTGTTAATTTTAATCACATGACATTTTTTTTTACACTATTTACATTATTCAGATTATTGTCCTCATCTTTGCTGCCATGTTTACGATCTTTTGGCAGTTATATGCTCCGGCTTTCTTTAAGTGCTAAGAATTTCGAACCAAACCTTTTATTCAAAATTCCGAGCACCTGAAGAAGGCCAAAGCATACAATTGCTGAAACGTCATAAGCATGGCAACAAAGATGAAAACAATAGTTAAAATAATGTAGTGTAAATATTACCTCATTTCAGAAGTATAGACAAATTGTTTATTTTTTTTAATTAAAGAAGACTGTTCTAGAATCTGTAGGTGCAAAGATTCATATTGGATGAAAGTTTTTACTTAAAATAAAAACAAAAAAAATTTTAAAAAAATACACACAGATCGACATCCAAATTAAGGTACAGCATTTTTCTGTACGTAAGATATGCGACTCCAAAGAGGACGGAGTTGGACTGCAAGACAAACATCCGCCAAGTGTGTATATAATGCTAGAATATCTAATGTAGGTATAAATAAACTATACTGTTAGCTCACTAAGCTACCGTGAAAGGAGAAAGCATGAAAAAGAGTAGAATTATTCGTTCAACATTTAGCTTCTAATAATGCTATCATAGTTTAGATTCATGCATAAACCAGCAATTCTACAAAAGAATATTAGAGAGAATATTATTAGAAATTTAAATAGAATATTAAAAGAATATTTAAAATATTAAAAAGAAATGTTTAAAAGTAATATTATCGAGGAATAATTAAAAATATATTAAAATAATATTCAAAGGTTTAAAAAGAATATTCAAAGCAACATTTAAAAAGAATAATGAAAAATGATATTAAAAAGAATATTAAAAGAATATTATAACAATATTAAAATAATAATTAAAATTGATATTTAAAAAGAATATTGAAAGAATATTTAAAAAGAATATTAAAAGTATAATTAATATAATAAAAATGTATAATATAATAAAAAGAATAATAAAAAATAATATTTAAATATCTAAAAGAATATTTAATATAATATTTAAAACAATATTTAAAAAGATTATTAGAATATCTAATGAAGATTTAAAGATAGATAAACAATAGATATTTTCTATGGCTTCATAGTACTTAAACTTCTAAAATACTATTTTCTGAGTTTTCATAATATAATTAAATTTTTATCATAGGCAAATTTTACAAGAAGATACAAAATAATTTTCATTTTAAAATTCATATCTTAAAGTTAACTACGCGTTTATACAATGTAGTTGGGAGAGTCAGAACAGAGAACTGAAGACCAAGAAGTCCAAAGTTCAATCCTTATTGAGGACTGCCAATACGACTTTACCCAGCAGAAGGAAAAACTTTACTAAATAAGAATATGATGCCCATTTTATTCTAATAATGAGAAGATATAAAAAAGAATAAAATCCATAATCAGTTAATTTTGATCGAAATAAGCAAATGAAAACTTTCTGAAAATGTAGGTTAATCATTAATACCAACAATACACACAGACAGGAACAAGGCAGAGAGGGTCTTTGAAAAGTTTAGCAAAAGTATGCTTTAACTAGAGTCAAATAAACAGCAAATTTAAAGGTTGGCTATTTTGTTTATTAATTTTTCATTAACAATTATTCTTTAATATTTATTTTTCTTTTCTTTTTCTTACATTCATGATGATCAGAAGCAAAAGGAATTGGAAATAAAGAAATACTTTCTATCGGAATTCTTGATATCAAAAGTTATCATTATTTACATTTTGTTGTCACTATCATGTCAATCATTGTGCCCTGCATCAGGTGCATATCAATTTGGGTAACATAGCAGGAATTCTGAAATTAACTGGGGGTAGACTGTTCTTGTTCCATTGCCCATAGAAAATCTTGTCTAGTTCTTATTTTTAGTACTGCTCAGTTGGCCAGCCCAGGGACTGAACTCAAAATTACTATGTTACCAAATTCCAGCACCAATGTTGTAATACATTAGGTGAGTAAATGCACGTTGTGGTGCAGTTGATATCGGCTGAAAGCAAGAAATTAGAGAGCCGAGTTCAAATTCCAGTTGAATTTGTTGCATTCATTTACACACAAATACCCTTTGGAAGGGTTTTAATCAGTTACTTCTCCCTCTAGCTATGGGGCAAATAGCAGGACAGATTAGGTTTTATAGCCAAACATCTTCTACCCAATCAATCATGTCTATTTCAAGACATGAGTGCCCAAGTGTGTATCACATATGGCAGTTAACTGACTGATTGTGTTATGGTAGAATTCTCTCTAGGGAACTTGGAGCCTTAAATCTAACCTGCCTGATGATTAGTGCTGCTAGGTGTTATGCATGAATGCTGCTGAAGTCTTTCATTTTCTTTCTTAGTGGCATTCATGTATTTATTTCTAAGCTAGGCCTACTAAGGATGTCCTCACAAGCTAGATAATAGTTTGAATGTAAATAGTTCAAGGATACTTGCATTGATATATCCTGACTAGATTTGATCTCCCCTAGATGCTTCATGCTACATTTGGCTGATCTTTTCTTTTTTTGATTTGGTCTCAAACAGATCACAGAGTCTGCACTTAATTCTATACTTTCAAACACTTTCTGTGAATGTATCGCATGCATCTTGTCAGAGCTGTATATAATGCTCCTGTTCCAAGAATATTGGATTTGAATAAAAATCTTGTCAGAGGCTTCATTTTTTTTTTTTTTTACTATAACCAAAGCAACCAGATTCAAAAATGAATTTTTGGAAATGGTTTTTCTTTCAGGAATTGATTCTTAGTCTGCCTTTCTTTATGGATGAAATGTAAACATTTTTCTTTAGATTAGGAGAATCAAGATTTCTTGTTCCTTATTGCATTAAAAAAAAGTAACAGAAACCGTTATTTTTAAATTTGCAGATACAATTTCAACACCATTACAAAACAAGAGAATGCAAAGCTTGTTATAGGGGATCATATAAAAACCAAGTACGTACAGATAAACTTTCAGTTCAGCATCTACAAGTAGCATTTTGCAGATATCTAGTACGTAGGTAGGTAGTTGAGACCCATTACAAATTAATAATATTTAAGGAAAAATTTAATTGTACAAGCAATGTTAGGGTTATAGAAAATCATTTCACAAAATCTGTGTAATTCAAATGTTCAAACAATGCTTTTATGAGCAAAGAAAGATGTTTTGTTTTGTTTTTAAACAATAGTAAAACAAATTAAACCTACCAATTTACCTCCCTTGGACTTCAGATGATGAAGGATTTTAGATAATGACCAAGAAAAAACAAAAAATTAGATTTTAATTGGGAAGATAAGTTAAGATCGGTTAAGGATGAGAAATAATTCAAAGTTTGCTTTTAATGCGAAAATTGTGCTTTTGAATACATAAAATTAATCTTTTTTTTCTTTTAAAAACAAATTTACTGATGTGAAATGAAAATATATTAGATAAAATTGTCTCTTCTGAGAAACAAATTGAAAAAAGTGTAGAGTTGGTGATTAAACTTTTGAGTGTAAAGGAGACAATAAAAACAGTTTGAAAATATAATGCACATTTCAAAGCAGAAAAAACGCTATACACTGAAAGGTTCAGAATGTAACCGCACATTTTGGAGAAGGATTAAAAAGAATTTAAATGGTTAAAAGTTGAATTCATTTGTTAAAAACAATCATTTAAATTAGAAATGACAAAAAAGACAGCAATAAAACACATTTTGTATTCGTTTCTGAATTAATAAATTTAGCAAAGAAGTTATAAATAAAAGAAATAAAACTATTTCAACACAACAAAACTACATCACTTGAATATTACAAAATCCAGCAAGTTGAAATACCAATTTTTGTACAATCACTGAAATTAAGCGAATTTAAACAGAGTCAGTACGTAGAGGGGTGATCACTTGGAAATATCAGGTGCCATAAAATTGGATGTGTGGGTTCTATAACGAATAGCAGTTTGTAATTAAAAATTGAACCAAGTTCTAATTCCAGTTGGGTTCATTAGATTCACTTATAGGCAGATATGCTTGGGAAAGATATTAGTCCATTTCTCCTTACACCATCTGTGTAATAATAATTATGATTTGTGTCAGTAAAATTATTATTTCCAAAAAAATTCTTACAATCTAAAAATATTTCTGCCTTTAAATAACCAGCAAAATGGTTGATAAACTGTGAAGAACAAATCAATCAATCCAACAGCAGTAAAAACAAAAGTAGTTTGCACATATAACTAGAAGAGAAAATAATATAACTAAGCTTTCCACATTCAGTCAGTTAAGTGCCATACGTGAAACACGCTTGGGCAATCATGTCTCTTTCGAGACATGACTGACTGAGCAGAAGATTATCCCACAGTAGGTTACCATTGCTTTCTGCGGTACATTGGTTACCAGCCAAGGCTATAGAACCTAATCTGTCCTGTTATTTAATCCATAACTGGAAGGAAGAGATGGATTAGTACCTTTCCCAAGAGTATTTGTGCGTAAGTGAATGCAATGAATTCAACTGGAATTTGAACTCGGCTCCCCGATTTCTCATTCCAAGCCGATATCCACATCACCACAACGCACATTCCACACGACCAGAAAGAAAAGGTTTGGAAGAAAACTCCCATAAATACTGTAAAGAGCTATAAGAGCGGACCTCATAAGGGTGACTATCTTAAAATTGTTTGAAGAAAAAAGATTTTATTACTTTCAGCTGACATTAACGCTATTTTGTCAATGACTGCCTTATGGAAAGTTCTTATTTCATGATTATTATATAAGAGTTCTTGGTGGGCAGTCAGTGAAAGATAGTTTGTTTGTTTCGAGGTTTAACGACCTATCAATCCTTATGGGATCATTTAAGGTCATAACCAATGATTTTGGGCAAGGTTATTTTACAACATTTTTCTTTTCGAGTATCAAGATTCATTGGGATTTGTTTTTAAAAGCAGGGTCCCCAAGTCCTACCCTTGTTATTTAACCCAAAACTGGAGGGAAGGGACGGATTAATAACTTTCCCAAGGGTACCAGTGCGTAAGTGAATGCAGGGTATTCAACTGGAATTCAAATTGGGCTCACTGATTTCTCCTTCCGAGTCGATATCCACTGCACCACAATGCACATCCGTCACTACACACTTACAGCACCTGGTATTCCCAAGCGGTCACCCATCTAAGTACTGACCAGGCTCAACGTTGCTTAACTTCGGTGATCGAAGCGAGAACCGTTGTATTCAACATGATAGGCTGTAAGCCCCAGTGAAAGATAGAAGGGTTTTGTATATTACAAGCTTTTAGAATAAGGCAAGACAATCTTTATTGTCAGTGATTGAATTGGGGTAGAAAAAAAAGAAAGAAAGTTTAGATTTGATAAGAAAGGGTATCCTTCTTCAAAATTAGAAAGAAATACTACCAATTTTGCAAACTCATTTCATTGAGGATTAATGGATATAATCAAGGGTTTGTTTTTTTTAATCGATTCATCTCACTGAAACTGCCACTGGTGTGCAGGGGATTTCAAGTGAAAAAGAGCAAAAAAAAAAAGAGGAAAAGATGGAGTGGGGGTCAAGAAAAGGATAAGAAAACGATGGGAATCAAAAGGGTAAAAAATGGCAGTTGAAGTTGCATTTAAACTCTTGGAGATTGTAGCTACCAATTAAGCGAGTGTACAGAAGGGAGTTCCAAAGGCAGGAAGTGTGAGAAAAGACACTGTTAGAGTAGAAGCTGTTAAATTTGACTGTTGTCATTGTAAAAAGTTAAGAGTAAATTCGTGTAGAGTGGGCACCCAAGAGATAAGCTGATCAGAGCAGAAGCGATGAAAATATTTGTAGGAAAGACAGAGGTAAGCCACATCCTGTTGATGAGAAATTGGCTGAAGTCGAGTTGTCAAATTGGGATTGATTACATTGCAGATTCTTCTTTGTATTTTGTCGAGCACCTTGAAGTGAACAGTAGAAGTGCCCAACCAGATATGGCAACAGTACTCAATGCATGGACAAATGGCAGATTTGTATATGTACAAGATGGATTTCGACGAGAAAAACTTCCGGGCCCGACACAGTGACCCAAACTTCCTAGCATTTTTAATTTCTCAAACATTCATGATTTAAGTATAAATAACTAATTTGCAACTTTAGAATTCATGGGCTTCTTTTTATTTGTATGTAGACAATTGTCTGTTTCCTGTATAAAAAAGTACTCCAGCTCATGTAAGCTGCTTGTTGATCCTAGTAAATATAAGTTAATTTCAAACAGAACCTTTTATTTAATCTATTAGGGACAAGTTCTCATTCCGCTGACCCTGACTAGGGATATCTCATTTAGTTCTTACTAAGTTATTGCTTGCCCTGTTTTCATGGAGTCTAAGTTTGCATTGTCTAACACAGGAAGGTGAACTCCCTATGTCACCAGATTCTTGAATCTGGTGCCTCAGTTCACTAGTGGGACAATTATGAGTATAGATCTCAAAGCCTTAAATCTAATCTGCCTGCTGGTGAAACAGCTGTTGTTATTTGCCATTTCTTTAAATGCTGCTGTTATTGAAACTTTTTTATTGCATGTAAATAATGGTAAGTCCTCTTTCCAGAAATTTAGACAAAAATTTTGTTTTATGATTCTACACCATTTTATGAAGTATTTGTATTATGGTGCCCTTCTACAAGGAATGAACTCTTCCTCTTGCTATATATAAATTACCTGTGTGACTTCCAGGGGTCAGTTAAAAGTAAGTTAAGAGCAGTAAATAAAGGCAGTTGATGGCAATTGACGACAGCTACTAGTCAGGCAATAATCAGCATAATAATACTGTTGGAATTATTTCTATATTACTTATTATTAACAATTCATTGGAATATCTTGTTTCTTGTGATACTCATACACTGTTTTTGAACCTACCTTCTTGTTCCGTGTCTTACTTCTGGCATAAAGTGGTCACCACAACTTTGCAGTTAAGTTTTGCCACAACTCCACAACAAATTGGGGATAAAGATCCATAACAATTTGCTTTCAAATAAAGCTAGCAGAACAGGGTAAAGCTAGCAGAACAGGGTAAAGGCAGTGCAATGTCTGCATGTGTAATTCTTGCAGAGAAAATAAGCAAAACACAATGACAACTTAGTGTAAAGAATGCAAAAATCTGTTGTGCATGGAATGTTTCAAAGTGTATCATACTGTCAAAAATATTAAGTTTACTAAATTAACATTTGCCTGATCACTTTTTAAAATTTTAAGGAGTTAAAATGTCATTTTGATAGTTTGTGTATATTTTGGGTCAAAATTTGAAAAAAAAAAAAGAAATAAAAAAAGAAAAAACAATTATTCTTGGGTGGTGTTCATATTTCTGCAAATTTTCCCCACTAATCAGATCAGGAAAATCTTTTTAATGCAAAAAGATTTTAAAAAATAAAAAATAAAAAAATAAAAAAAAGCCTCTAAAATGTGTAGAAGAGGTGTATTCAGTATTATTAGTTGTATCATTCTAGAATCTCAAAGAATAAAAACAACTTTTTCCGCAAATCATTTTTTGTATGAAATAGGTATAATTTAACGTCTGTTGTTTTCCAACAGTTTTTTTCTTCCTTCTCCAAAAGTACAGAATTCCTATACAAATAAACTATTATAACTCAAAATTTCCCTACGGACCAGACTTCGATGAGAATTATTTTTTTGGTTTTTACCTGTGTGGCAGAAACAATTGTGCAAACTTTTCCCACTGATGAAGGGTTAAACAAACCAGAAGTGGGGGATGTATTTTTTAATAAAAAACCAAAAAAACAAACTTTAAAATGTCTAGAAGAATTCTTTACAGTATTACCATACATATTTTTTTAGAATCTTTCAAAGAATAAAACAATTATCTTTATCACAAAACATTTTTCATATAAAGTAGATATAATTTAACATCTGTTGCATTTCAACAGGTTTTACTCCTTCTCCAAAAAGTGCGACATTCCTTCTAGACCAAACCATTGTAGCCAGAAATAACAAAGCAAACAAAAAGTGCTTTCATGGAACTCACTGTTCTGTAGAGTCAACTCTGTTGGAGTACATACCCTCTCATTTTCAGGGCAAAAGTTTCCCTTGAATGAAATTTTCTTTGGAGAAAGAATATCAAAATACAAACTAAAGACAATTTAGCATAACTATACTGGGGATGCAAAAGTAGGTATACATCAATGAAAAATAACATGTGTGCACAAAACACACACACATATATATATATATATATATATATATATATATATATATAAAAAGAAAGAGAAAAAGCAAGAGATGGTAGGGAGGCATAAGCATACATAAATGCACACACATACATACACATTTGTATATTTGTTTATACAGTAATCTCATTTGAGACAGGTGCCTTAGGAAATCTTAGGGATCAGTAAACAAATTGTCATGACATTTTATTAATAAACACAGGTGGGTCTTAATCTATGTTAATCTTGCGTTATTGTTCATTACCTGTCCAGGATTAATCTCCTTACAGGTTCCCTGCTCACCTAAGACTACCGTAAAATCCACATATTTTTTTTGGATTTGATAGTATCACATGACACAAAAAAAAATAGCCTCGAGCCATGAAACATAAATGCAATTCTACATTCATCCAGTAATAGAACACAATTTAGACACTGCCAATCAAGTGTTTTTCACCCTTTTAGGTGAGAAAAATTCTGATGGAAACAAAGAAAATAGTACAGGACTGTCACATGATATCTGTCCATCAATATGGCAGTAAATGCTGGACAATCTCATCAAAGATCACAGAAAATTTCAAGCAACTGAAATGGTTCCACAAAAGGATTCTGAGGACACCATGGACTGAACATGTGAGCAACGATGAGGTTTTGGAGAGGATGGAAATGAAAAGAAAACTTATACTTAACATCAGAAAAAGACAGTTGAAGTTTCTGGGACATGTAATGAGGAAGGAGGATTTGGAGAATCTGATACTCACAGGACAGATAGAAGGAAAGCAAGTGAAAGGAAAGCAACAGGTGAAATACTTGATAGGCTTGAGCAAGTGGATGGAAAGGCAGGTTTTGGGAGAAATAACAAAAGAAAAGGTATTAAGAGCTACAAAGGATAGGGGTAAGTGGAAGCCCATGATTTCCTATGTCCAGAAAGGACACAGCACATAGAATTTTGAGTAGTTAATGAATCCAAAAACATTTTAACCCCCACTGCATTTATGAGTGTGTGTGTGTACATATATGTGTGTTTTTATTACTCTAAATGTTATTTTGAGTAGATCATGTTTATTTTAATTTATCTATTGGCTTGCAGAAGCAAGAAAATCTAAATAGAACATCTTTCTATTAAGTTTTCTTGAGTATACAGACTGGTAGAGGAAATAAATACTCTTTAAAATAAATGGAGTGTCTTTTCAAATACAATTATCTACTAAAATAATGTTTGAAGCTATAAAAAAAAATTGTATGCATATTTAAAAATATGATAAAATATAGTTTTAAGTTATATTTATAGGGTGAAAGTACTCAATATCTGAGACAGCAAATATGAAAAGTGCAGACATGATACTGCAGTCAAAAATGAGTGTTGGCTGTCTGTTTTCATACTTGAATGCATTTTTCGAACCAAAATGATTGTGAAACAAATTCTCAACATTTTGTGCTGACCTCTGCCTGAACCTTACACAATCACAGGTCCAGTAACCCATTAGGATTATTAAGTACCTAATTTACTGTAGCAATAGTGTTATATCTTGGGCAAGACATCCTAAAGGATGGTTTAAATTCAAAGCTCTCCTTTTCCTAGACTGGTTGCCCACCAAGGCTGTAAGGCCAAGTCTGTGCTGCCATTTACCTACAGCTGGGTGGAAAAGAAACGATGGATTCATAAATTTCTCAAGGGTAGAATTTTGGTGAATATTTTGTTTTTTAATATTGTTGTGGCTCTGCACATTCAGGTTTTAGACTGTGCATTGAGCACTTTTTCAAATAACTGTTTACTGGTCTGACACCTCTTTTACAGCTAAATTATACACATATATAATGTATAGTTGGGCAGCAGCCTTTCTTGTGAACATCTTTTACATGACAGACCTTTCTTGCAAACATCTTTTACATGACAGACCTTTCTTGCAAACATCTTTTCTATGACAGACCTTTCTTGCAAACATCTTTTACATGACAGACCTTTCTTGCAAACATCTTTTACATGACAGACCTTTCTTGCAAACATCTTTTACATGACAGACCTTTCTTGCAAACATCTTTTACATGACAGACCTTTCTTGCAAACATCTTTTACATGACAGACCTTTCTTGCAAACATCTTTTACATGACAGACCTTTCTTGCAAAGATCTTTTACATGACAGACCTTTCTTACGAACATCTTTTATATGACAGACAAGCAAACTTTAGTTTTATTTATTTAGTTTTTACAGCATTCTACATTTGTACATTTGGTGGCAGTAAGTGGGTGCAGCAAAAAGGGTCCATATTGTTCATTGTTCCAAGTGCTTTTGACCACTTCTTTCTTTTAGGTGTTGTTAATTTCTCTTGCCGGAATTTGAGTGAACATCTTTCTATATTTTAAAACTTTCAACACACTGTTCTCAGTTTTAGGAATTCCAGCTGCACTCAACATGCAAAATCTTGAAATAAATGCTTTGTACTATTATTCAGAACAACACAAATAAAATATAAATGGTTAAAACATAAAGAGAAATTAACAACTTTTCAAACAATCCACCTAAAGAAGAATCCTACTCTCACCAAAAAGAAAAATATAAAAACGCTAGAAAATTTAAAACATTAAATTTTGCTTGTCTGTCATATTTAAGTAAAAGATTTTCAGAAGAAAGGTTACTGCCAAAATATACATTAATTTATATATATATGTAACTTTAAAAGAGGCATTTATCAGACCAGTAAACTTATCTAAAAAAGTGCTCGATGCACAGTCGAAAGGTTTGAACATGCAGAGCCACAACAATATATATTAAAAAAAAAAAGAAATATTCATCACTTACATTCTACCTAGGTTTCAACCATATAAGCTTCATCAGGTAGTATATAAAAACTGTATTTCTTAAGGCTTATTCTTTATGATTTGCCCTTAGTGACTGATGAAACCTATATGGTTGAAACTTGGGTAGCAAGTGAATGGTGTATATTATGTTTCTAATATATATATATATATATATATATATATATATATATATGCACACACATATAGAGTGTGATGGGTAAATTATTGCCATTTTATATTTTTAATCTCGTGCATGGCTGTTTGTTTTTGAATATTTCAATTGTACAGTTCAGTAAGGTCAGTTGAGCACATCTATAAGAAAAAAAAAACACTATGATTCAATTCACTCTGCCAGAAATTTAGAAATAACATGCTTGAAATTTTCATCAAAAGCTACAATAAAAACATTTCATAGTGTTTGGGTGTCAATCTTAGGATAGGGCAGAAGATTCAGAAAGAGTTTGATGAATCTAATAGTGATTATGAAGATGTTTGGGAGTGATCACTAGAGAGAGTGATGTTATACATCTGTTCATCTTCACAAAAGCACTCAACATGGAGGCTTACATAAAGTGCCCTGGGGAGGTAGTGCAGCTCTGGGTCAAGAGGATGGCTACTGGAAGACCCTATGTTTGGCAACAGGACTCTGCACCATGCCACACAAGCAGGAGAGCCCAGTCATGTTCATCAAACAATTTCTATGACCACATGATCCCTTACATCTGGCCACCCAACTGCCCAGACTGCAACCTCCTTGATTGATATGATTTGGGCACAGTTGATCGAAAGACCAACAAAATTTCTTGTAACACCAAAAATTATGGTAACATTCAACAACTTAAACAAGGAGACTCTCCAGAAGAGTTACAGGAGATTCTGGAGTTATCTGGAGTCATCGAAGTAAATGGCATTTTTATTGAATAAATTTACTCAGTAGTATTTCAAGATATTTTGGTTCAATTTGGCAAATATATCTGTTAAAATGAGATGTCAGTGTTATTTTCATTTATGCTTAATTTAAATGACAATTTAACCATCGCACCCTGTATATTAGAAAAAAAATACACATACATACAAGCATATATACATATACAAACATATAAACAAATAGACATACATACACTTTTCAGCAATAAATGGATCTTTTTATTCCAGTATTATTTCTTATTGCTATAAAGTTTACATATGCTTCAGTTGACATCCCTTCTTTTTGAAAACAGTAAAATTAATATCTACTGGCCTAGAGGTTGAAAGCCTTATTAAAGGAAAAACGAAACTTGGGTTAAAATTTTCTTTAGTAAGACTTCTAATGTTTCGACTAGCAGATATTAATTTCAACATTTAAAAAAAATATTAGGGAGGACAGTTTGAGTTGACATCCCTGTTTTTTTTGAAACAGTGAAATTAATATCTACTGGCCTAGAGGTTGAAAGCCTTATTATAGAAAAAAACGAATCTTGGGACAAAATTTTCTTTAGTAAGACTTCTAATCTTTCGACTAGCAGATATTAATTTCAGCATTTAAAAAAAACATGAGGGAGGTCAATCAAAATCTGTGTGCCAGCAAAACACAATCTTCATCGTAATAAGAAATCTTATATATTGCTTGTTATATATAATATCAATAAATCTATAGCCTAATAATGAAAAAAAATATTTGGCATGACAGATATAAATTTTTCACCATCTTCATTGTCAATGCTCTTAATCCAGGGATGAGTATTAATCACATTGATCATACATCAGTAAATTTTCTGATCATAATTCTGCTATTAACTAGGTATCAGGTTATAGACTTATTGATGCACCCTTGTATAAACATATATATCTATATCTGTGTCTGTGCGTATTCATGTCACTGCAATTATGTACACAATGTAATATTGCAAGCATATGAGAATGGACGTTTATAAAATACTCTGCTGGCCCTCTTCCTGTTTCATTTGTCTGGCCTTCACTTGTTGGCTGATCTGGAATCAAGCATGCGCAAAATCTATCAATCATAAATCTGTCAACCCATGATCACTTGCCTACAGCGGTTTGGAACTAATTTTGGAGATTAATTTGCCGCAACATCTCCTCAATCCGACGAAGCCCTACTTCATCACCGTTGGCTATACATTGTTCGGTCAAAGTCCTTGCTTCTGCGATTAATCTTTCTTTTCTCTTGATGTCTTTCCGTTTTGTCACCACCTTTTGGACGCAGTCTGCGGTGGTGCTCTTGCACTGGTCGACTATCCCCTGCGCAAAATCATGCAAGGAGTGTATCACCTCCGTTTCATTCCTCTTGGCCTTGGCTATAGCTTCTTCTGCTTTATTCTGAATCATGATGCTCTGAATCATGCAGAATTTGGTCAGGCGGCTATGCATTATTTCCAGGCGAGAGTTCAGTTTCTCAACTCTTTCAAGATACCAAATTGAGGATTTTGATTTTGAGGAAGTAGTGCCTGCAGAATCGGAAGTGCTGGCAGCTGCCCCACCAGTCGCCTGCCTAGGTATGGAATTATTCTCTTCATTTACTGGAGAAACAGCACCTGGTGGGGAGGTAGCAGCAGGAGTGAGGGATTCGAACAAGGAGGAATTCACTTGGGATGGCGTTTCTTTCGTCTCGGCTGAAGTAGCACCAGCAGAACTGTGCGTTGAACTTTTTTTCTTCCTTGGAGCAGCAGCCACGGATGAGGAATTTACACTAGAGCCAAGATAAGCACTAGACGATTTCTTGAAGTATTTGGCTTCATATGATTCAATCATATGGATTTCCTCTTCCAAAGAAGAAAGGCGTGTTTTTAACTGCAAAAATAAAAATAAAAAAAAAGACGTTAGTTTTCAAGTGGTCAGAAAACAACAGGCAATGACAACAGTTACATTTGAAACGATTTTAAGTTAGTATTATCTGGCCCGAGGATTTTTTTTTTTTAATCATTTCATTCCAAGGCATTCCACTGCCACTATAGCGCAGGGGGTTACATAGGAGAAGGTGGTGAGAGTGATTAGATATAGGAAATGTCAGAAGAAAGGTGATAGACGAGTAAGGAGGTACATAAGAAGAGTGTTTGAGAGAATGGGTGTGAGCTAGTGTGTTAGGAGGTGTCTATTGACCTTACATTTAAACTCCTGGAGATTGTAGCTGTCGGGGAAGCAAGTATGTGGAAGGGAATTCCAGAAGCATGAAGTGCGAGAAAAGAAGCTGTTGGAGTAGACATTGTGGTTACATTTTATCGGTTTCACTGTAAAAGGGTGGGACCTAGTTGCTAATTTAGTCTCTCATGCAAATTTGTACCTGGGGAGCACCAGTGATCTAAGTTCATCGGAGCAGAAGGTGTGATTGAATTTAAAATTATTGCATCACCAATAACTATGTCAGAAATAAATACAATAGGAAAGAAAAATGAGAACACAACTTTGGCATCAATAAGAAAAAAAAAGGCTTAATTAAAATGGTTCTCTAAACAGTGGATGTGAGTTGTGATGAAGTGGCTATCAGCTCGGAATGAGAAATCAGGAGAGCAGTGTTCAAATTCCAGTTGAATTCCTAGCATTCATTTATGCGCAAATACCCTACAGTTATGGGTTAAATAACAGAATGGATTAGGTTCTATAGCCTTGGCTGGCAACAAATCCACCACAGAAAGTAATGGCAACCTACTGCGAGATAATCATCTGCCCAGTCAGTCATGTCTCTCTCGAGACATGATCAGCCAAGTGTGTATCACATATGGCACTTAACTGATTGAAGCAGTGGTTAACTGGGGCAAGAAACAGCTTGTAAATTTGAATGCATCCAAAACAAAACTACTCTATTTAACCACTATAGGCAAACTTTCTTGCTTACCATCAACATGGCTGATACACATCTCCTGGAGAGCAATACACTGCATCTCTTTGGCCTCACCTTTGCAATCAACCTGTGGTGAAATGACTATATCGAATCTATAGCTTTGTCTACAGCAATGAAGATAGCGGTCATAGAGCCAGGACAGAAAGTCTTTTTTCATCAGAATCAATCTTGCATATTTATAAATCTACCATTGATCCATGCATATAAGAACCTAATACATTAGCAGCCATAACTATTAGGCCAACCAAGTTTTTTTTTTTTAAATTATCAATTTCATACTATTTTTAGTATTTATTGCCAAGTGGATAATCTAAACTTATTTATAAATGAAACTTTGTCTGTGTGTGTGTGTGTGTGTGTGTGTGTGTGTGTGTGTATCCATTACCTATAGACTCCAAAATGGCTGAACCGATTTTCTTGAAAATTTACACAGTTGTACTATAAGCGTCTGCGAATGTTCTTAGCTAGGTTTTGTGTCGAGGTAGTCCGATAAATTTCAAAAATCGATAATCAAAAGAAATCGGGTTATAGAAGGAGTGGTCGGATTTTAATCAAATTTGATACACACATAGACAGACATCAGAAACGATATCCAGAAGTTTCAAGGTTGCAGTTCTTACAATAGTGCAGAAAATTGATAATATATATATATATATATATATATAAAAGGCAAGATGTTTGTGTGTGTGTCTGTTTATCTGTCTGTATGACCTTTATACAAATCCAAAATTTTTATCCGATTCTCACCAAACTTCACACAAATATTCTTTAGGCAGAGTCTGAGCTCCAAGACCATGGATTAGTTTTAAAGCTTTCATGACACCCAAGCAATGCTGAGCTATACTGCTAGTTCTAAATAAAAAGAGAATGGTTCTTTTGCTTTATTACTTTACAAAATTTTAGAAGGCAGCCAAAAATGCCCAATAATTAAGGCCGGTAGTGTAGATATAGTTCTGTATTAGATTGTGGTAAGTAAAAATCAACCCCAGCCTAATTTCTGCCTGTATTTTTTGGATTACTGTTGCCATATCTGGTTCGGTACTCCAGCTTTTAATCACTAGGTACTTGGCAAAATCCAAAGAAGAATCATCAGTGTAATTGATTCTGGCTTTACATCTCGACTTCAGAGACTTTCTCATCGATGTGACATGGCGTCACTCTGTCTTTTCTAGAAATATTTTCATGGCAACTGCTCTAACAAGCTTTTATTCCTGGTGCCTGAACCACATGAATTCAAGCATGTTACTAGGTCGGCATCTAGGTCCCACCCTTTTACTGTTGAAATAGTTAAATATACACTGTCTGCAGAACTCCTTTCCATTTAATTGCTTCCCTGATAGTTACAATCTACAAAAATTTAAATGCAGCATCAACTGTCATCTTCTATCTTGAATCCTATTCATCTTTTATCTTTTCTTCAATACCCCCGTACTGAGTCTTTTCTCTCACTGTAACTCTTTGTCTACTAATGATGATCCTGCCTTGCTAGCGGTGAAATGATTGACAACAAAACAAAGAAAAAAAATAAACCCAATCAAGCATTACAAGTACTATGAAACAGTAGCAGACTCCAAGTTCTATATTCAGGACTGTCCCATGAGACAATAGAGGAGTGGTTTAAATCATTGATTCATGACATCATTCTTGTGAGTTCAATTACTGGGATTGGTACAATAGACTTAGACTCAGCAGAAACAGGACAATCATGAGTATTTACTATTATATTGACAAAATGAGATAAGATATAGTAAACTGGGAACAGTCTATCATATAGATGAAATAAAGAGTTCTATTAAAAATTTATTGAAGTTTTTATCAAACTTCCTTGCCTGCCATCTGCAAAGCTGATGCAAGTCTTCTTGAGTGCCTCCTTGGCCTCACTTTTTCAACCAATCTGAAATGGAATGACTACATCAAATCTATAGCTGCATCTACTGTTAGGAAAGTGAGGTCATTCATCAGGGTCAGAAAATCTATCTCATCAGAATTGATCTTACACATTTATAAATCTACCCTTTGTCTGTCCATTAAATACTGTTGCCATATCTGGTCAGGTGTTCCTGCTATTCATCTTGAGGTTCTTAACAAAATACAAAGAAGTGTCTACAATGTAATCAATCCTGAATTGGTATCTCAACTTCAGTCACTTTCACACTGACCTGATGTTGCGCCCTCTGACTTTTTTACAAATATTTTCATGTCTACAGGCACAACAACTGAAATGTTGTTATCACAACAATGAAGACATTAGTCCAAATGAAAATAGTGTAAATTATTTCTCATTGAAGAAATGCAAGCAGAAATTAGGCTGGGGCTCATTTTTATTAAACTTACCACAATCTAATACAGAACTATATCTACACTACCAGCCATAATTATTTGGTGACCCAAGTTTTTTTTTTAAATATGATGTATTTCATACTATTTTTAGTATTTATTGCCAAGAGGATAATTGAAAAGGAAAATAGAATGGTTCATTTGTTAATATTGCACAATAAAATGTACATCATATAAACTGTTCTGGTGTCCAGTTTTTCTGCTCTCTTTCCCATGCTAGTCTCTTCTTATTGGTTGGCTGAAGCAAAGGCTTCCCAGCTACCTTGTAAAATTTTGCAAAGTAATAACAAAAGAACCATTCTCTTTTCATTTAGAATTATCATTAAAAAAATGTTTTACTTACCTCCGTTTCAAGGTTTTTTCTTTGCTGCGGAGTAGCAGAGGTTTTCTTTAATTGTAAACTCCTTAGAGTTATTATCAGCGGATACAAATCGGCACACTTTTTTGAGCAATGCTGCAGACGTCTAAAGAAAAAAATTTAAAAAGATGTTGGATCAGTCAAAAAAAAAAAAAATGAAAAGAGACTATGTAAATAGAAAATAAAATAATTTATAGAACACAGGCAATACCTCTAAAAGAAAAAAAAATTGCAGTTTAAAAATATTATGCACAAGTTTTTTGTTCTGTTACTCAGTAGGATTGTATATGTAGATCTGAAAATCTGAGGTTGTTGTATTGAGTATCTTGAAGGCATTTGACATCGTTTGGCATATTGTTTTTCTTGACAAGTTGAAAGGTGATGGTAATTCTTGATGAAATTTTTAACTGATTCAGTCTTTTTTACCGAATCGTAAAATGAAAGTTATTTTGACTCTTCTAGATCCTTATGTACTATACAGGTATCTCCTGGGGATCTGTGCTTGGACTTATATTGTTCCTAATTTCTATCAATGACATTCCTGGTTGCATCAGTATCTATGCTGATGATACAACTATTTATTACAGTCTTAGTAAGTCTGAGTGTTTTGATAAGGTCAAATTTGCAGCTGATATAAAAATGATCTATGCTCTGTTGTTAACTGGAGCAAGGAATAGCTTGTTAATTTATGTCAACAAAACAAATCTGCTCTCCATTAATTACCCGAAGGACCCATTTCTGCCTCCCATCATAAGAGTGACTCATTGCACCTTTTCAGGCTAACATTCTTGGCTGACATGAAGTGGAAAATTTCTATTGAATCAATTGCTACATCTGCTGCTAGAAAAGTTAGTTCATGCTAGACAATTTTTCACATCAGAATCTATCTTACATAGGTATAAGTCTAGCATTTGTCCTTGCTTTGAATATTGTGCTGCCACATCTGATTTGGTTCTCTTGCAATATATTTAGAGATTCTTGATAAAATCTCAAAAGAAATTTGCAATGTTATTGGCTTTAGCCTGGCATCTCAGATTTAGTTACTTTAACACTCATAATATAGCTTCCCTGTGCCTTTTCTATAAATACTTTCATGGTAATTCTTCTGATGAATTTTTCTCTATAGTAACAAGAATCTATGAATTTAAGGGCAGTAATAGATTGGCAGGAGGCACAGTTGGATAGTGGCTCAAATTGAGGAATCAGAGAGCTGAGTTTGAATTTCATGAATTTATTGCATTCATTTAGATGCTAATACCATTGAGAAAGGTATGAACCCATCTTTTCTCCCCCCAGTTATGGGTAAATAGAAGAACACACTGAGTTGTATAGCCTTGGTTGGCAACCAGTCTACCACTGTAAGAACTGGCAACCTATTGCAAAAAAAAAAACAAACTTCAAATTGCTACCTTGCCTGGAGGATAAAGGGGATGGTGTAAGGTCAATACCTCTACCTGCAAAAAAAAAACTTACAAAGTTATAAAAGCAATGGCGACAATGAACCATCCTAGAACAGTGTAGGATGGTGAGGTGTCATCAATGGCCTATGCTCCACAGGGAGTGATGGCAGCAACATCTCATTATTTGAGCTTAACAAACGTCTACAAAATACTACAACAATCATAAATATAAGTGCAGGTTTTATTTAAATAAGTAAGAGAGTACAAATAAAAAAGATTAAAAACTGAGAAGTTTTCCCATTTCACTGAAGCAGACCATAAACACATGACAGTGTTATTACCTCTCCTATATTCACTCAAGCTTTCTTTTTCATATTTTCCATTAAAACAAAAAAATGACTTTCCTATTTTTTTTTTTTTTTGGTATGTAGACAAAAGACTAGCAAGCATATACAGGTACATCGTCTCAATGAAACAGGAACAGTTAATCAATTATCTCAGGTAATGGTATAACATTAAATTACATTATCGAGGGAGTTATTAGATATTTTAATTAGCTTCTAGCTTTTGTTTAATTCCTAAAGCAAATGCAAATGTGTGAAAAAATAATGGCAACATTAAGTAATTTTGAAATTGCAAATTCATATTTTCTGCACGAACTTTGCTCACTGGTGCCTCCTATGTATGAATTTACTTGAGCTACTAGACTCGCAACTAGGTCCCACCCTTTTACAGTTAAACTAATAAAATGTAACCACAATTTCTACTCCATCAGCTTCTTTTCTCACACTTCCTGCACATGGTATGGAATTCCCTTCTGTATATTTGCTTCCCCGATAGTTACAATCTCCAAGAATTTAAATGTGAGGTCAATAGTCATCTCCTATCTAACTGACTCACATAATTTCTCTCATGCTCTTTTCTCCATCCACTCACATCACACCAGTAATCTCATCCTTATATTACCCTCTTCCTGACACCCCCTATAACCTGTCCCTCTTTCTCATTACTTTCCTCCTATGCAACACCCTGCACACTAGTAGCAGTAAACTGCCTCACTTGGGGTAAAATGATAAAAAAAAGAGGATTACTAGTCATAGGATTACTAGTCGCTACAAAAGGGACATTTGATTACTAGTAGCTGCAATAGGGACATTTGATTAGTAGTAGCTACAATAGGGACATTTGATTACTAGTAGCAACAAAAGGGACATTTAAATTACTTGTAGTAACAAAAGGGACATTTGATTACTAGTAGCAACAATAGGGACATTTGATTACTAGTAGCAACAAAAGGGACATTTGATTACTAATAGCTACAATAGGGACATTTGATTACTAATAGCTACAAAAGGGACATCAGATTGCAAGCAGTTACAAAAGTAACATCAGATTACTATAATCTATAGAAGTGACATAAAGTTATTAGTATCTTTTAAGCAAAAAAAAGCATCTGGATTTTCTAAATTCCCAAGCTTGTCTTGATTTTGTCCACCCCAAAACATCATAATCTTTACAGATATCTAAGAAGATTCTAAATAAAGAAAATACTATCTGGGGATTAACAATCTCTCCTAAGATTAAGATATTTGCTTGTGGTGAAGAAATTAGACATATCAAAGTCAGTCTTTTTTGTAAAAGGGAAGTAATCTATAGAAGTTTAAGCTTGTGAAATTCAAAGATATATATATATATAGAAACAAGCAATAGAAAAAGTGTGTTTATAGCTGCTGCCACTAAAGTACAAACTATGATTTCTGTGGCTAGAGCCAAAAGCAATGACACACACTCGAGAAATTAATTTTCGAAGTGTTGATGGGCTGGTTAATATTTAATGTTTGTTACTTCTTCTCCTTTGTGCTATATCTCTTCAAGACATAGGCGATCATGGTCCTCCATGTCTCCCTATTCTTAGTGACCTTTAGCATGCTTTCTCCTGTTACCCCACCCAAACACCACTCTGTCATCCACTTGTTCAGGTCCATCAAGTATGTTACACACTGCTTCCCCTGTGAGTATCAGATTCTCCAAGCCCTATTTCTTCATTAAACAATTCATGAACTTTAGCTGTCTTTTCCTGAGGCTCAGTATTAATTTCCTTTTTGTTTCCATCCTTTCCAAAACCTCATCATTGCTCACATGCTCAATCCAGGATATCCGCAGCCTCCTTCTATAGAACCTAATTTAAGTTGCTTCAAGTTTTTTCTTCATCTATGATGATGTTGTCCAGCATTCACTGCCATATTGAAGAACAGACATCACATAGCAACCCAATGCTCTCTTCTTTGTTTCTAGTGAAATTTTCCTGTCTCTGAATACTCTATTCCACTTCTGGAATGTGTCCTTCGCCATGCCAATTCGCCTTTGGATCTCTGTGTTGCACTTTCCGTCTTCTGTTAGAACACTTCCAAGGTATTTAAAATTTTGTACCTGCTCGATTTTAGTATCCCCCACCTATAATTTGCATTTTGGGCTCCTCTGTTTACTGATGTCCATGCATTCAGTTTTCTTACAGTTTATTTCTAGTCCTTTATTGTCACTCTCTTCAGTTACCATTTTTAGGAGTTTTGTAGTTTCCTTTCCATGACTGCTATCAGCACTGTATCATCTGTGTATCTTATATTTTTCAGACTGTGGCCACCAATGATGAATCCTGGCATAACTTCTAGGGTCCACATAATAGTCTTGCTGTAAAAGTTGAATAGATTTGGTGAAAAGACACATCTTTGTATTACGCCCTTTTGTATCATTGTACATCTACTGAATTTGTTTCTTGTCCGTATCCAGTAGAGGTTCTTGATAACTCTAACGTCTTTCTCAAATATGTCCAGGTTGCTGAGTATTTCTATTAATTCTTTCATCCAGCAGTAGAGAAGTTGGTTTGGCAGTAGATAACAAGGACATTTTCGAGGTTGCTGAGTATTTCTATTAATTCTTTCATCCAGCAGTAGAGAAGTTGGTTTGGCAGTAGATAACAAGGACATTTTATTCAACTTTGCAGTCGATAATAGAGACATAGGATTACTGGTAGCTACAAAAGTGACATAAGATTACTAGTAGCTACCTTTACAGTAGATAATAAGACATTTTATTCTTTATATTCAATTATCATGATGTTAGAATCAATAATTGTTTTGTGAATTTTAATGAAGGAGTTCTTATTCTAGCCTGATTCCAAAGTTGCTCTTGGAAGCAAAGAGATCAAAGTTACCGCAGCCATGAGTTGAGAATTATTCATTCTTAACTATTGTACGCAATGAACATTAAGGGATCCACACTAGCACAATATTTTAAGAATCTTGGAAACCTGAATTAACCTTATCAAAATTATACACCCGCCCCAACAGAGGAGGAAAAAGAAAGTTAATTGACCCTAAAAGTTGGTAATATTCAACAAAACTAGCAAATCTAATGACTGTGAAAGAAGTGGAAAGACAGAGACATGAGAAAGAGTGTTTGAAGAAGGTGCAGGATTATACCAGCATTCAATCATTTCCCACAGTATGAATGACTGCAAAACACTTTCCTCTCCTGTTATAGGCAAAAGCACACAAATGAATGCTGGGATTGTTTTTAGCCAATAAAATAGAGCAGTTCTCAGTTTGACCTGAAGAAGTCCCAGACTGTCTTGTCTTGAAGTCAGAATGCTATGTTTGCTTGTCCAAGCTCGCTTTTGTGTGTCAACACAAATTCTTAGTTTGCAATATTTTTGCCTTATTACTGTTAATTTTTCCATTGTGGTGTAGTTGATATTGGCTGTAAATGAGAAATCAGAAAGAAAAATTTGAATATCCAGTTGTATTCATTGAATTCACTTGTGTGCAAGTACCTTTATCTCTTCTTCCTCCAGCTATGGGGTAAATAGCAAGATAGATTGGACTCTATAACCTTGGTTGGCGATCAGTCTACCACAGAAAGTAATGGCAATTTACTTTGGGAAAATCTTCTGCCCAGTCAGTTGTGTCTTGAAAGAGACACGATCACCCAAGTGTGTATCCTGTATGACACTTAACTGACTGACTGATCTCAATCTAACATTTTTCACTTTCATTAAAAATTCTGAGACTGAAAAAAAAGATTAAAAAAAGAGACATTATATTCATATGTTGTGATTTGGGGTTAGTTCTATATATATATAACTTACATTTTCTTTTTTTTTCTCATTTCACCCCAAGCAAAGCAGAAATGCCCCTGGTGTGCTGGGGGTTATAGTGAGTGAATGAAAAAAGGTAGGGGGCATGTCAAAGAAAAGATAAGCAATAGATGAGAATCAAACAGATAAAAGATGGCAATTGACATTTTATTTAAACTTTTGGAGATTGTAGCTGTCAGGAAAAAAGGGAAATTAAAGTGAGTTCCCCAAGCAGGAAGTGCAAGAAAAAAAAACTGAGTAGAAGAGGTAGTTACATTTAGCTATTTTCACAATATAAGGGTGCGATCTAGATACCAATTTCACAGCACAAGTAAATACATGTACCAGGAAAAATAGCTTGCCAAAGCCACTGCCATAAAAATACTTGTAGAAAAGACAGAGGGAAGACACATCACATTGATAAGAAAATGATTGAAAACAGGCTGACAAGTCATGATTGATTATATTACAGATCTCCTTTTGGAACATCAAGATGAATACCAGGAGTACCAGACCAGACATGGCAACAGTATTCAAGGCACAGATGAATAGTAGATTGATAAATGTGCAAAATGGAGTGATTCTGATGAAAAAAACCTGGCCCAACACAGAGAAACAAACTTCCTAACAGTAGATGCGGCCATGGATTCAATGTAATCGTTCCATGTGAAATCATTTGAGAGAGTGAGGATAAGGAGGCACAGTGTGTTGCGCTCTATGAGACATTTGACATCCATTCTAATGATAGGTGTGTAGGAATGTTTCTCTCTGAGGGATAAAGAAGAGCATATCATCTCAGAGAGTGAAGATGAGGTGGCACATTGTGTTGCTCTCTAGCTGACTAGTGTCTGCCATTCTAATGATCTAAGGAATGTTTCTCTATGGGGGATAAAGAAGAGCATATCATTTGAGAGAGTAAGCATAAGGAGGTACAGTGTATTGCTCACTAGGTGACAAGTGTCATCCATTCTGATAGTAGGTATGTAGGAATGTTTCTCTATGGGGGATAAAGAAGAGCATATCATTTGAGAAAGTGAGGAAAAGAAAACAATGTGTTGCTCTCTAGGAGACTAATGTCATCCATTCTGATGGTAGGTTTGTAGGAATATTTGTCTATGGGGGATGAAGAAAAGCATATCATTTGAGAGAGTGAGTATCAGGAGGTACAGTGTGTTTCTCTCTAGGAGACTAGTGTCAGCTATTCTGATGGTAGGTATGTAGGAATGTTTCTCTATGGAGGATAAAGACCACCATATCATTTGAGAGAGTGAGGATAAGGAGGCACACTGTGTTGCTCTCTAGGAGACTAGTGTCATCTATTCTCATGATAGGTGTGTAGGAATGTTTCTCTATGGAGGATAAAGACCACCATATCATTTGAGAGAGTGAGGATAAGAAGGCACACTGTGTTGCTCTCTGGGAGATTAGTGTCATTCATTCTAATGGTAGGTAGTAATGTTTCTCTCTGGGAAATAAAGAAAAGCAGCTTTATCTTAGAGGCATTAAAATATATGAGCCACTTCCTACCTCATTCACTTACAAATTGGAGGTCTTTTCAAGTGTAGTAGTCATATTTACTTTTCAGACAGGCATAAACAGTTGATGTCATCTGAATAGATGCCAACTTAGGAAATGATTGCATCAGTTAGATCATTGATGAAGATCAGAAAAAGTGTATGACCTGGGATAGGACCTTGAGGGACACCCACATTTGTATGAAAGATCTGGAAGCTTGCTAATTCAAAACAGCCTTCATTTGATAGAAATGATTGGATTAAATCAAACAATTATCCAGAAATACAGTAGCTCTGAAGATTGCACAGAAACATGCCAAACCCTATCAAATGCTTTTGAGATATAAAGAGCAACATCATGAGCTTCACCATTCTTATCAAGAGTCTGATATATATATATATATATATTCAGTGACCCAAACTTCCTAGCAGTAGATACAGCTATAGATTCAATGTAGTCATTCCATTCGAGGTCGTTTGAGAGAGTGAGGCCAAGGAGGTGCAGTGTATTGTTTTTGAGACTAGCGTCATCCATTCTGATTGTAGTTAATGTTTCACTATGGTGGTTAAAGAACAGCAGCTTTATTTTGGAAGCATTAAAATTTAGGATCCATTTCCTACCCACATTCAGTCACAGAGTAGAGGTGTTTTTGAATGGCAGCAGCCAAATTTATTTTGTCAGCTTTGGCAGATTTTCCTATTGAGACAGAAAGTGGTGTCATCGGCATAGGTGCCTCGGATAGAGCCTTGAGGAATGCCTGTGTTTGTATAAAAGAATCTTGAACAAAACACCCTTCATTTCATGATTGGATAAGAACAATTGTCCAGAAATTCTGTAGTTCTGGAGATTGTACAATTTTTTTTATTTATTACTGTTAATTTGTCTTGCATATGAATATTTGTTCGCCTTGTTCTTTTTCTTGATATTGCTTGTTGCAAACATTGTCAATTCTGTTTGTTGGGCAGTTCTGTTACCTATTTTTTTTATTGGACCATGGCTACACATAACAGATTCATAGCTACAGATTTGATATAGAATTCCTCCTCCTAAAATCTAGAATTCTAAAGGAGAGGCATTTACTTTGAATTGCTAAACTTGTTTTCTCCAATCTATGCAGTGATAATCCTAAAATTTTCTCGGGGGAAAAATTAGGAGGAACTGGAGCAGAGTGCCAAATTAAATTGGTTTATTTCATTATCATTGGTAATTTCTCCAAGATCAATGGACCATTTTCTTCCAGAAAAATTAATATAATTAGTTGCAAAGTGCATTTTAATACACATTCCACCTTCTACTTTTAATCACTTGATGTTTTATTGATAGATAAAATATACTCAAATTGATATTAGTTTTAAAGTGCATTTTAATACACACCTCACCTTACACTATTAAGCACTTGATGCCTTATTGATGTATAAAACAATTTATTTTACAATTAATATGTTGCAAAGTGCATTTTAATACACCATTCAACTCATAGCATTAAACACTTGGTGTCTTATTTGTACATGAAACATTTTCAAATTAATTTTAGTTGCTAAGTGAATTTTAATACACCTCTCATCTCACACTATTAAACAATTGATACCTTATTGATATACAAAACATTTACATTCGAATTAATATTAGTTGCAAAGTGCATTTTAATACACCATCATCTCACACTATTAAGCACTTGATATCTTATTTATATATGAAACACTTTATTTTACAATTAACATTAGTTGCAAAGTGCATTTTTTATACACCCCTCATCTCATACTAGCAAGCACTTGATATCTTACTGATATATAAAACATTTTATTTTCAAATTAATATTAGTTGCAAAGAGCATTTTTTATACACACCTCATCTCACACTATTAAGCACTTTATTGATATATAAAACATTTTTGAATCTAAAGTTATTTAGAAACGGAACTTTGTCTGTGTGTGTGTGTGTGTGTGTCTGTGTGTGTGTGTCTGTTACCTATATACTCCAAAATGGCTGAACTGATTTTCTTGAAATTTTACACAGTTGAACTACAAGTGTTTGCGAGTGTTCTTAGCTAGGTTTTGTGTTGAGGTACCCCTGATAAATATCGAAAAAATCATCTTATAGAAGGAATGGTCCGATTTTAATCAAATTTGATACACTCATAGACAAACACATAAGAAACGATATTCAGAAGTTTCAAGGTTGCAGTTCTTACAATAGTGCAGAAAATCAATAATATATATATATAAAAGGCAAGATGTTTGCATGTGTGTCTGTATATCTGCTGTATGTCTGTATTTTTTCAGCCCTTTTATTTTAGTTTTTGCTTCGGGTTTCGCTCTAAGTAGGTTTAATTGTAGTTCTTAGTCTCAGCCATGATACCATTTACTCAGAGGACTTATTTAGCCTTCAAAATTCAGTTTACGACGAAAAAAACTTATTTGATATCAATATCAGGAAATCAAAACTTACATCCATTCATTTTTCTTTCAGTCTATGGTTTCGCTTTAACTGGAAACAACTATTACTTTTTAGTCTTTTGTGCCAACGTCCAAAGAGTCTGAGCTCCAGGACCATGGATTAGTTTTAATGCTTTCATCGCCGGGCTATACTGCTAGTTGATAACTAATTATTTCTTTGCAGAATGGGAGTAACATCAATGTAGACAAGATTAAAGCAGGTTGCTCCGCACTGATTCAAATAATTTTCTTGAAATTGTTTTTATCAAATCAACAGACATGTTGTGAGGTTGAAACTTTTTAAATGCGTTTTTGAAGTTGAGTTTGTGGATAAAGAGTTATTTTTAATGGCTTCAGATTTTTTGGAGAGATAAACAAATGTTGGAAATTGCAAAAAATGATTGACAGGTACCATGGAAATATGCAGAATAGACACCCATGCAAGTCTGATGATGGTGGGGGGAATTGAGGGCTTTGTCACATTGATCAGTGTCCCAGCATAAAGAAAGAAGTTATTAAAAAGTATTAAAAAATACCTGTCTGTCAGGCATAGAAATTTCTAGGTTTTCTAACAACAAAGAAGTGTTGAAAAGCACAAGATTCTGGAGCCAAACGCATTATTTTGTTCACTGGGGTAGAGTGCTCTCATTCTGAGTCATGCCACTCCCAGATGTCTTAGTCATCTCCATTTAACTCAACTCTCTAAGTTTTTGTTCACCATTGCTGTAGCCAGGTATGGAAATCACAATTCTTTGGATCATGTCACTTGATCTAACCAGCACTTTTACCCAATGATGCTTGAGAACACATGACCTGGGAAAGTGACATGACACATGGAACAAGAACAACTTGCTCCAGTGATCAAAATAAAGTGTGCATTTGCCTATTTTTCTGAGATGAGATAGTATTTACAGTATTTACATCCATATCCACTGGGCCATGTATCCTTAAAGACACATGGCTCAGTGTACATTGACATTGGTTAGTTCCTGACTTGACTCTTAGATTTGCGAGTTCAATACCAGGCTACAGCAGTGGTGAACAAGTAACTTGCAGGGTTAGAGGAAGATAACCTATGATTTCCAATCGAGGCTTTACGCAAGGAATGAGGATGATATACCCCTGTGATTGAAATAAAGGATTCGGTTCGAAATTCCTAGCATCTGAAGAAGGCCGGAGTGTACAACGGCTGAAACATTGTACAGATGGCAACAAAGATGAGGACAATAGTCAGAATAATGTAAATACTGCATCAAGTGTGCAGTTTAAAATTCCAATCACTTGAAAAAGGTTGGAGCGTATAACAGTTGAAACATTGTGAATAAAGCAATAAAGATAAGAAAAACAGTCCAAACAATGTAAATAATGTAAACAATTACCATTCCTTATCTCAGAAATATAGACAAAGGGATGGTGATCATCATCATTTAACATACATTTCAATGCTAGCATGAGTTGAACAGGATTTTCTTGATGTCTCTTTTCCAGGTTACCCTATTTCGTGTAACGCCTGGCTGTAATCTCAATGTCCTTAAATCGTCTTTTATATGCTAGATTTATGTTCTACATGGTTTACCTATCCCCCTTCAACTGTTGGTCTCAATAAACCTACAACTGCTGACCAGGTTTTCTGTGTCCATTCTCTCAACATGGCCAAATCTTCTAAGTTTTGTTTCATGCATAACATTTGTTATATTGGCAATATCTAGCCTATTTTTTAACCTCTCTGATGATATTTTATCCCTAAAACTGACATTGCACATCCATCATACTATTTGCATGACAGTTTCAGCAATACTGCTAATATCAACTTTCTCATACAGCCATGTTTCACAACCATATAGGATAACCCTACTAACATATACAGCTTTTTATTTCATCCTATTCAAAAATATGTTAGAAAGGCAAAAGTTCTCTAAATTTTTTCCAATCTGATCTTACACGAGAGACTGAACTTCGCTTCTTCACTTAACATGTCACCAAAGTAGCAAAACTTATCAACAGCTTCATTGTCAACATTATCAATCATAACATTTTGTCATTATCATTTGCAAGTGGTGGGTTAAGGCCAGTTCTGCATTTGAAATTTACTCTATTGTTCAGTTTGCGATATCATTTATGCACCCATTATGTGCATTGTGGTGCAGTGGTTATCGGCTCGGAATGAGAATTTGGGGAGCTGAGTTTGAATTCTTTGCATTCACTTAAGCACAAATACCCTTGAGAAAAGTATTAATCCATCTCTTCCCTCCAGTTATGGATTAAATAACAGGACAGATTGGGTTCTATAGCCCTGGCTGGCAACCAGTCTATTGCAGAAAGCAATGGCAACCTACTGCGGAATAACCTTCTGCCCAGTCAGTCATGTCTCTTTCGAGACCTGATCGTCTAAGTGTGTATCACATATGGCACTTAACTGACTGGTTGCAAAAATTAGAGTTTGAACCAAAACTCTTACAATTAACTCAACCTGGGTGATTTCCTGAGATGAAAGCCACACCTCGGTTTATGTCACTAATTATCACCTTAGTCTTAGCCAAATTCCTTTAGAGCTTTTTACTGTTAAGATTTTTAGAAAGATGAAGTTTGAATTTGTTTCAGCAAGTTTACAACATTTTGTGTTTTGAAGAATCAAGAAAAGAAGAATTGTCAAAGAATGCAAGCATCACTGATCAACAGAACAGATTCTGCTGTAACAGATTATTGAAACAAAAGAGGTACTTTCCAAAACTGGTGAATATTTTTCATGCTTCAAAGAATTGTTCTAAACTCTTCTGATTGCGTAGGAATTTGAACCTAACCAAACAGCAGAGTATAACAACCCCAATACCTTTGCCATTCAATTTGATTTTAAAAAGTAGACTAGTACACAAACATATTCTGTTATTATTGCCACCAATAATAAAAAAAAAATTAAAATCAAACATCTGCTTCTACAATCATTACAACTATCAAATACATCATATTGTTAGGGTTTCTCAAAATAGGTTTAGCTTGAAAAGCCGTGGTTAGACTGTTTTTATTTTTCATTTCTATCTCTTGGAAATTGGCAGCTTTTCCTAAATTGCATTTAATTAAAAGGAAACAGTTAATTAACGCAAAAGCAAGGGAGAGAAGCTAAAGGCAAAAGAAAAGAAAAGACCAAATATTGATATTCAATTAATTTATAAATATTTTCCCCCCTTGTTAAGTTTCCTACTTCAAGAAGCAATTTAATTCTTGATCACTTTGTTCATGTACGAAGAAAAGGAGTGTTCTTAGCATAATATATTGGAAAGCAATTAGCATTCAGAAGTTTACTAATTTTGGCAGAAGAGAGGTCCTCAACTTTCCAGAGGTGTGTACCCAAAACAACCCTACCTCTCTCATTTTCTGCAAAAGAGAATAAACTTCTTTCACGCACTAGAACTAGCAGGGTCACCTTGGAGGTGGTGGGGAAGGACTATAAATCAGCACAATGCTGAGCACTTTATCTTCGTTTGTTCTATGGCATATTGATATTTTCCAGATAACTTAAAAGTGAATTTAGGCTGTTTTGATAGACAATAGATAGTTATACATAGGTATGGACTATTCAATAGTCAAAAATAGATGTGTTTACGGTTTGTATGAGGGTCACAAAATGATAGACATAGATCTGGTTTGAGTGACAGTCAAAGAACTTGGCATATGTCCAGTTTTTGAAAAGAGTCATAAAGGCTGGGATTTGGACAGTTTTCACATGAGTCAAAAGGGGTGAAATATGACCAGTTTAAACATGAGTGAAAAAGGCTGACATATGTGCAGTTTGCACAAGAGTCAAAATGGTTGTTATATGTCCAGTTTGCACTTTTTTTTTAATTTGACAACAAATTTGTCTCCTTTATGGTAAAAAATGTACAAAATTTTGTGGTTCACTATTCACTGTGACCTGAGCTACAAGAGTTTTACTAGGTTAGGCTAATTTCAAAATGGAAAATTTCAGTATTTGCCACTATATACTAATTTTTATCTCCTAATATGATCAAGTTGTATGTCTTTAGAAAGCTCTTTGAATGCTGATTAATATTCACATGAGAACTATGATCATAAAATCAAAAGAATTTGTGTTATTTGTGGTTAAATGTTGACTAATTTAGTTGCTTTTGATTTTGTTTATATTTTTGTTATATAATTTTATTTTTTTAATCATTCCACCCCCAAGCAAGTCAAGAAACTACTAATCCTCAGGGAGTTACAGTGAGGGAAAAATCAGGGTACAGAGAAAATATCATATGAAGTAATAGAGACTTGTAAGATTAAAGTATCATTAATTCCAGAAGGCAACAAACCCCTCTAAAAATATTGGAATGGTAAGGCCATTTCCTTTGTTTCTGTCATTCCATATTTTTAGTGGATACACTCAGGAAAGCACCCATGGGGAGCTTGTTATAAGAATGTAGGTTCAAACTCCATTTCTTAGCAATCACTGTACTCACTGAGTACATAAGCCATATAGCGGACTGAATGGTGGATTAGTCAATGTGATGAATTTCAAATGCAGAACTTGCTTGAACACACCGGACACACTTCATCAAGACAAGAAGGTTGTGCTTGATAATGTTGAGTATGAGGTTGTTGATCAGTTTTGCTAACTTGGTGACATGTTAAAGGCAGGTGAAAGGGCGAAGACAAGTTCAATATCCCACGTAAGATCAGGTTGAAAAAAATTTAGAGAACTTTTGTGTTTTTTTAATAATCGTTTCCCCACAAGCAAGGCATTCCACTGCCACAATGCATACAAGATCATTTGTGAAGCATGGTGGAGGCAGTATCTTGGCTTGTGCCTGCATGGCTACTTCTGGAACAGGCTCGTTCATATTTGTTGATGTTTCAATTCATGATGGGACAACAGTAACAGTTCAGAAGTTTTCCGAAACTATTTCTGTCAATTTACAGAGAAATGCATTTAAACTAATCAGGAGAATGTTTATCATGCAGGAGGATAATTACCCAAAACATGCTTCCAACACAACAAAGGACTTCATAAGAAAAAAAAAAAGTGGACAGCTTTAAACTGGTCAAATCAATCACTAGACCTTAAGCCAACAAAGTATGCATTTCATTTTCTAAAGAGGAGACTGAAGGAAGAAACCCACCGAAACAAACAAGTACTGAAAGAAGCTGTGTTAAAAGTCTGGAAAAGTATCTCAAATGAATAATGCAACAGTTTGTTGATGCCGATGGATTGTAGGCTTGATACAGTTATTGCTAACAAGGGTTATGCAACCAAATATTAAATGTTATTTACTTTAAGATTATCTGTTCCTTTACTTTTACACATCAAAAAAGGGGTGATTGTATACAAAAGTGGTATGTCCTAAGCTGTTTCACATATGTAAATTGAAATACCATGAAATAAAAGTGGTATGTCCTAAGCTGTTTCACATATGTAAATTGAAATACCATGAAATAAAAGTGGTATGTCCTAAGCTGTTTCACATATGTAAATTGAAATACCATGAAATAAAAGTGGTATGTCCTAAGCTGTTTCACATATGTAAATTGAAATACCATGAAATAAAAGTGGTATGTCCTAAGCTGTTTCACATATGTAAATTGAAATACCATGAAATAAAAGTGGTATGTCCTAAGCTGTTTCACATATGTAAATTGAAATACCATGAAATAAAAACTGAAATCTGAAAATCTTGCTATTCATATTTTGAAATGTCAAATGTCTTCGGTGAATGATAAAAGCAAAAGAATAGGTCTTGCCATTTCAATATTTTGGGTTGGGGGACTTTATATAATGCCTTCTGGAATTAATGATACAAATACCTATAAAATCTCTATGACTTCAAATGATATATTTTTAGTCAGTTAAGTGCCATACGTGATACATGATTTGGGAAATCATGTCTCAAAAGAGACATGACTGACTGGGCAGAAGACTATCCTGCAGTAGGTTGCCATTGCTTTCTGCAGTAGACTGGTTGCCAGCCAAGGCTATAGAATCCAATCTGTCCTATTATTTAATCCATAACTAGAGGGTAAAGATGGATTAATACCTTTCCCAAGGGTATTTGTGTGTAAGTAAATGCAAGGAATTCAACTGAAATTTGAACTTGACACACAGATTTGTTGTTCTGCTGCACCATAACGCATATTTTTAGTGAATATCCATATCTGAAATAGTCGCCCTTTTGAATTTTCAATAGTATCTTTCTTTTCACTTATCACTGAAAAAAATCTTAAAGAAAATGTGCATTACAGCAAAGTTCAAACCAGTGTGCCCTTTTATAAGAGAAACCATCATTTAAATTCAATACATTTGATCGTGTCCCTAGAGGGATCATAAAGTAGATTAAGAGAAAATTAGGTGTTCATAGGATGTGCGTTGTGGTACAGTGGATATCGGCTTGGAATGAGAAATCGGGAGCCGAGTTCGAATTCCAGTTGAATTCATTGTATTCACTTACGTCCAAATACCCTTGGGAAAGGTATTAATCCGTCTCTTCCTTCCAGTTATGGGTTAAATAGCAAGGCAGATTGGGTTCTATAGCCTTGGTTGGCAACCAGTCTACTGCAGAAAGCAATGGCAACCTACTGCGGGATAATCTTCTGCCCAGTCAGTCATGTCTCTTTCGAGACATGATCGCCCAAGCATGTATCACGTATGGCACTTAACTGACTGAATGACCATGTATAGGAAGAGCAGTGCAATAAGAATTAATAACTCTAACACATCACTCAAAATATCCTGGGCTTAACTAATAAAACAACAACTTTTCGGAAAAATTCAACTATATTCATCAACATAGTCTCCTTCTAGGGTGATACACTAATTCCAACACCTCTATCACAATTCAATGCCTTTTATGTAGAACAATTTGTCTTTGGCCTCAGAACATTCCTCAGTTTCTGATATTACTTCTTTATTGGAGCTAAGTCTCTTTCTCTGGAGTATTCTTTTGAGTCTGCAAACATCCAGTAGTCGCTGGGAGCCAGCTCAGGAGAATACAGTGAATGTGGAAGCAATTTGAGGTGCAATTCATGTAGTTTTGTCATCGTTGCAATCGACTTGTGACATCGTGCATTGTCTTTGTGAAAGATCACATTTTCTTCTTCATTTGTGGCTGTTTTTTGTGATTTCTTACTTCAAACACACCAATAATGCTATATAACATTCACTATTGGTGGTCCGTTCTTTCTCAGGGCAATTGATGAACAAAATACCTTCTGTCTACCAAAATTGCAGGCCAAAACTTTGTCTGCTAATGTTTGTGTTGCTTTGGATGGTTTTCACCTGCTGCTGTCTAATCATCTGACTGCCAATTTGACTTGAGAGTGAAGTGGTGGATCCATGTTTCATCCATTGTTACATATTTATGCAAATATTCCTTGTTGCATTGAAACAGTTGCAAATGCTCTGAATCGTTGATGTGTTGTTGTTTTTGATTGACTGTGAGCAAACACAGCACCCACTTTCAACACAGATTTCTCATTGACAAATATTCATGTGATATGTTAAATACACCATTGACATGTTCGACACCTCTGTTCGACTCCTCATGCAACTTCAATTTAAAATCAGCCAAAATGAGTTTGTGGATTTTTTATGTGTTTTCTGGGACAGCTGCCGATTTTGGGACAGCTGCCGATTTTGGGCCACCTGAGCATTCAGCATCATTTGTGTCTGTACAACTGCATTTAAAGTCAGCATACCACCTCTTAACTGTTGTTTTTGACAGAGCAGCGTCCAAATAACATTTATCAAGCCCTTGCTTTGCTCAAACAGTATTTTTTAAAAAGCAATGCTTTATCAACACACAAAATTAAGATTTTTCCATTGTCTTGAGGATTTGTAACAGTAGCTTTACTTAAATAACTGTAATTTGTAAGCTAATAATTCAATTGTGCTCAAATTTTGTCATGTACCATTTGAAGGTTAGCACTTCATAAAAATCATATGGATTTTTTATTAATGGAACCATCTATATGTCAGGCCTGGTACTTATTGAGTGAGGTGTTATCGGGGATAAATTTGGTGAGAAATAGAAGTCCTTCTGGGATATTGGAGTAGATAGACTAAACTATCGCCCGGTTCACACTCCACCCACATCTATTGAACAGGTGAAGAGGCTCATACCTTGTTTCCTGTTTAGGATGCGGTTTCCGGTTCTCCCTTTTCAAGACTTTTTCACTCTTTTATTTATTTATTTTTTTCCAATTGGAGTAGATAAACTAAACTATCGCCCGGTTCACACTCCACCCACATCTATTGAACAGGTGAAGAGGCTCATACCTTGTTTCCTGTTTAGGATGCGGTTTCCGGTTTTCCCTTTTCAAGTCTTTTCACTCTTTTTATTTTTATTTTTTCCAATTGGAGTAGATAGACTAAACTATCGCCCGGTTCTCACTCCACCCACATCTATTGAACAGGTGAAGAGGCTCATCCCTTGTTTCCTGTTTAGGATGCGGTTTCCGGCTTTCTCTTTTCCATTCTTTTTACCCTTACGTAGCCCCCTGCGCATCAGTGGCGTTATCGCCTTGCTTGGGGTGATATGATTAAAAAAAAATAAAATATACTATGAAATCCTTTGATGTTTATCATTGTACTTGAAGCATTTTCGAAAGAATGTAGAAACACTCTACGTTAGGGGATATTGTGTATTAATGATTTTGTAATTACTGCAGAGTCTGGAAGGATTAGGTGCTAGGTATACTGCATGGAAAAATAATATGGAAAGTAAAAGACTGGGGGTGAATTTGGCTAAAACTAAGGTGTTGATTATTGATGTAGATCAATGTGTGACTTTCACCTCAGGAAAGCACTCATGGGGAGCTTGTTATAAGAATGTTGGTTTAAACTCCATTTTTGGCAATCATTGCACTTATTGAATACATAAGCAATATAGCATACTGAACAGTAGATTAATTAATGTGGTGAATTTTAAATACAGAACTTGCCTGAACCCACCAGTCACAATTCATCAAGACAAGAAGGTTGTGCTTGTTAATATTGAGTATGAGGTTGTTGACCAGTTTTGCTATCTTGGTGACCTGTTAAAGGCAGGTGAAGGTGCGAAAGCAAGTTTAGTATCCTATGTAAGATTAGGTTGGAAAAAATTTAGAGAACTTTTACCTTTTTTTTAATAATTTTTTCACCCCAAGCAAGGCATTATTACCACTTGTTCACAGGGGGTGACATAATAGGAAAGTGAAGAAAAAGAGGAACATGTCATAGAGACTGTCATAAAATGGGTAAGAGAAGGATAGAAACACTGGTGTAAAGAGAACTGTGTGAGAATAGAGCAGAAAGGGAGAAGAACAAAATACGAGGGCTGTCGGGGAAAAGATAGGAGTCAAGGTGATAAGAGATGGCAACTGATGTTGTTGTTAAACTCTTGAAGGTTGTAGCTATCAAGGAAGCAAGTACACAAAAGGGAATTCCACAGGCAGGAAGTGTGAGAAAAGAAGCTGCCCAGTAGAAGTTGCAGTTACATTTGATTGATTTCACTGTAAAAGGGTGGGAGCTAGTTGCCTGCCTGATAACTTCAGTGAATTCGTGCAAAGGGAACACCAAGGAGCTAAGCTTGTCAGGACAGAAGCCATGGAATATTTGTAGAATAGACAGAGGGAAACCACATTCCGCTGGTGAGAAAGTGACTCGAGTCGAGCTGCAGGTTGGGATTGATTGGATTACCAGATGTCACAGCAGTATTCAATGCATAGGTAGATGGTAGATTTGATTATGTACAAGATGAATTTATACAAGAAAAACTTTCTGGACTGATACGGGGAAACCAACCCTCCTAGCAGTAGATTTAGCTATCGATTCAATGTAGTCATTCCACTTGAGGTCAACAGTAAGAGTTAGGTCAAGGAGGCGCAATGGATTGCTTTAAGGGAGACTAAGCTGATCCATGCTGATGGGGGTAGGAGCGATTGTCTATGGTGGTTAAAAAATAGCAGCTTTGTTTTGGAAGCATTAAAATTTCTTACCTTAGTCCACTACAGTACGGCGGTTCTTTTTTGAGATCAGCAGCAGAGTTTGCTGTGTCAGGCTTGGCAGATTATTTATCAAGGCAGGAGTTAATGGTGGTGTCGTCAGTGTAGATGCCTACTTGAGATCTGATTACATCAGGGAGATCACTGATGAAGTTTAGAAAAGGCATATGACAGAATCTGGAAGCAAGCCTGTTCAATACCACCTACATTACATGATTTAATAGGAACAATTGGATTAAATCAAACAAGCATCCAATTATACCATAGCCATGTAGCTTGCGCAGAAGACCAGCATGCCAGACTTTGTTGAATGCTTTGGAGATATCCAGGGCAATAGCTTGAGCTTCACCGTTCTTACTGAGAGCCTGATATATGTACTCTGTGATGGTCGTTAGTATATTGGCGGTCAACCTAGCAAAGCAGAAGCCAAACTGTTTGTCACAGCTGTGGGCTGTGAGATGTTGAACCACCCCAGCATTGATAATAGCCTTGAAAACTTTGACAAAAATAGGTAGGAGGCTGAAAGGGAAATAATTAGAAGAGTCGGAGGGCTCTCCAGATTTATAAAAAACTGGAAACACTGAGGAAGACTTCCAACAAGCAGAAAAACAAGAAGCAGAGAGGCAGTAGTTGTAGGATTTTGGGAGAACAGAAGAGTGTTCAGAGGCATATTTCTTCATGATGATGACTGGGATTATGTCCCCTCTGCTCACCTAATGGAAGTCAAGCTTTGAAATTATGTTCGACACTAACAAGTGGGTAATGTAAATGTCACTCAGCTGAGCCTCAGTTCTTGGTTGGAAGTTGGGTGCGGATACTCCAGATAAATCAAATATAGAGTTGGTAAAGAATCTGTGAGAAAAGCACTAGACATTTTCCGCTGTAGCTATGTGGATCTTCAATTTATTGATTATAGAAGGTGTTGAAGTTTTGCTGTTGTTCAGCAGACTTTTACAGAGCTGCGAACAATTTTTAGAGCCAAACTTGCGGGATGCTATACACTGCGTCATTCTATCAGCAAACAATAACTTAGCATCATTTAGGACTCACTTACATTCATTGTATACAGAGACAAAAAGGGACCGATTAACACTTTGGCAAAACCAGGAGAAGTGGTTCCTGTGGGCAATGGCAGCCGAGCAAGCAGAAGAGAACCTAAGAGAAGAATGAGATTTGAGTCGGAACTTCCTGGATGGGATGAAAGCATCAATGCCAGCTTTCACTCTAGAGGATGCTTTCATCCCAACCAGGAAGTTCCGACTCAAATCTCATTCTTCTCTTAAGTTCTCTTCTGCTTGCTCGGCTGCCATTGCCCACAGGAACCACTTCTCCTGGTTTTGCCAAAGTGATGCGCCTGACCACAATTGGTCCCTCAGGTGCACAGTCTTCAAAAACTTTGTTCCAATACTAAAAGGGGAGACTAAAAACTTTATTCCAAGAGACATCACAAAGGATGCCAGGGAACACCTCCTAGTTTGCTCTTTGATAGTAGTAGAATATTCTGCAGGTAGGAGGTTCCTGGAAGAAGGGAAAATGGAAACCACTGAATGATCAAAGTTGTCAAGAGGGCAGAACTGCATTGCATGGTAAGAGTCGGAGATAGAAGTGAAACAGAGATTTAGTAGTGAACTAAGATCATTAGGGTTATCAGGGAAATGTGTTGAAAAACCCACCAATTGCATGAGAGATTGAGTGATTGAAAAGTTCACGGTATGACCACAAGCAATATCTGTGACAGAGTTTTTTAGTCACTTGGCATGGTTGACATTAAAGTCACCAAACACAAATATATTAGCGAATAGATGAGAGGAAATGGCCTTCTCTATATTGTTAGAGATGCTGTCTAATATGAAAGTCAGGAGAGGAAGGGAAGCAATAGAGAAAGAAAAGATAACAAACCAAGCTTAGTAGAGAGAGAGACAGCGGCACATGTAGGAATGGTCTGGAATTCAAGATAAATTATCCTGACTAGAGGGAGATGTTTGCTGACTTAAACCCATAGACCAAGCATATGAACATTGGAATCCTTCCTAAAGTGGGGAAGATAACAAGAAATATAGAAATCAGAGGAAAGAATAAAAGAGTCATGGTTAGTTTCACAGAGAGCTAAGATATCAGGAGAGTTTTTGTGTGGGAAGGATCCAACACTGCAAAAGTTGGTATGGATACCACGGACATTCAAGAATGAGATGATGATGGGTTTAGGTGTTTATTTAGCTGGTATAGTTTTATTTATTTGATTGTGTCATCATGATTAGAGAGATTTTTTTGTTAAGGAGAGGCCTAGAGTAGTAGTAACAGTTAGTCGTCAAATGCAACATGTATTGAAAGGGAACTGGAAGTAAGTTGTCAATGGCACGGAAATAACGTCAAGCTGACAGAAAATTTTGTTTAGTAAATTTTAATTTTTGATTTTAAAAGAGTCAGATCACAACCATCAAAGAGTACAGTTGAGTAAAAGCATTGTCCCATGATGGAGGAGGTGGGTGACAACTCTAGCCTAAAGAACCTCTTACTGAATGGCATGTCCCAAAAGATGTCTTTAAAAAAGGAAATAAAATATGATTATATTTTACTAGCAGTATAGCCCTGCGTTGCTTGAGTGTAATAACAGCTTTAAAACTAATCCATGGTCCTGGAGCTCAGACTCTTTGGACGTTGGCACAAAAGATTTAAAAGCAATAGTTGTTTCCAGTTAAAGCGAAACTGTAGACTGAAAGAAAAATGAATGGATGTAAGTCAAATTTTGATTTCCTGGTATTGATATCAAATAAGTTTTTTCGTTGTAAACTGAATTTTGAAGGCTAAATAAGTCCTCTGAGTAAATGGTATCATGGCTGAGACTAAGAACTACAATTATACCTACTTAAAGCCAAACCTGAAGCAAAAACTATACAGAAAAAATACTGAAAAAATATACAGAAACTATACTGAAAAAATATACAGACATACAGGCAGATAAACAGACATACACACAAACATCTTGCCTTTTATATATATATAGGTCTGCCTTCTTCCACCAAATGCCCATAGCCCAGAGGTAGACTCGCCGACTGATGCCAATTCAGTCAGGTTTCAATCCTGGGTTAAAAAGCAATTGGAGTCTAACTGTACTGATGAGCTGTGATACAGCGAAACAGATCTGTCTGCGGATGACAATATATATATATATATATATATATAATCGATTTTCTGTACTATTGTAAGAACTGCAACCTTTAAACTTCTGAATATCGTTTCTTATGTCTTTTTCTATGAGTGCATCAAATTTGATTAAAATTGAACCACTCCATCTATAACCCGATTTTTTCGATTATCGATTTTTGATATTTATCGGAGGTACCTTGACACAAAACCTAGCTAAGAACACTGGCAGACGCTTATAGTACAACTGTGTAAATTTTCAAGAAAACTGGTTCAGCCGTTTCTGAGTCTATAGGTAATGGACACACACACACAAACACACACACCTACACACAGACAAAGTTCCATTTATAAATAAGTTTAGATTTACATATGGGCCTGGTCTATTGTTTTCAACAAGTTGTTTGTTGCAGTTTATTGTTTTACAGTGACGAAAGACAATAAAGAAAATGAAGAAGAAGATTATAAAATGTCATATGAAATTGATTTTTGCAAACAAGTCAGGAAGGGAAGCAATAGAGAAAGAAAAGATAACAAACCAAGCTTAGTAGAGAGAGACAGCGGCACATGTAAGAATGGTCTGGAAATCAAGATAAATTATCCTGACAAGAGGGAGATGTTTGCTGACATAAACGCACAAACCAAGCATATGGACATTGGAATCCTTCCTAAAGAGGGGAAGATAACAAAAAATACAGAAATCAGTGGAAAGAATAAAAGAGTCAAGTTTAGTTTCACAGAGAGCTAAGATATCAGGAATGATGATATGAAGTATTTGTGTGTAGATGTCAAGTTGAGTGGTCCCCAACAAAGTGATTTATGATTTGGAAAGTTTAATCACCACACAAAAAGTTTAAAAATAATCGCTGTAGCAGTCACAGTGAAGGCCACAGTTTTCTTTCCATCATCATTAGACATTGTGGTTACTGAAACATTCATTCAGTCATCATTATTAATCGTTCATCCAGACACCGAAGTCCCAGCATTTTGTTTGAGAAAAATTGTTTCTGTGAAAAAAAAGACTATATTACACAACCATCCATGTGCAACAAGGTACTACAAGAACCCTGATATTATTCAAATATTGATCAGAGCAACCTCTGAAGATACTACGCAAGAGTTCAGGCTCCTAACTACCAGTTGGAAGCAGCAACCAGGAAAATGCCAACCCGGTACCTTCAGTATGAAGAGACACTACCACCATCTACACACATTACAAAAACTGGCGATAGCACCATGGTTAAGACCTGAGCAGAGGAAAAAAAATGGGAATGTCTTCCTAAACAGGAAACAAGGGATGAGTCTCTACTCCTGTTCAAAAGAAGGGAGAAGAGTATTGTGTCTTTTAGTATCTTGAGTATTTTTGTATAGAATGAAAGGAAAGCAGCTATATACAGCTTGTGTTAGAAGTGTTATGCTTTATGTTAGTGAAACTTGGTCTCTTAAGGAAGTTGATATTAGCAGACATGCAAATGGTGTAGTGGATGTGCAGTGTCAGACTTAAGGATTGAAAATCATCAGAGAAGTTAATAAATAGGCTGAATTATTGCTAATATAACCGATGTTATGTGTCAAGCAAGACTGAAATAGTTTGGGCATGTTGAGAGAATGAACATAGAAAACCCAGTCATCAGTTCTTTTTCTTATTTACTGAATAGGTGACTGGAACGGAACCCAGTCTTTAAGAGAGGAATTGCTGTACAAGGAAACAAAGGCCAATCAGGAATTGCTTGTCAGTTGGATTGCTTGTCAATGGATATTGGCTTCCTGATGACAATTTGCCAATGATGATTCTAATGGAACCTACCAAAATGACATATCATTGACTAGGTCATCATTTGTATTTATTTATTTTTGCTTTTGCCGATACCACAAGCAGAGAAGCTATAGTTTCGACTTTTTCTTCTCATTTTTGGAAGTGTTGATTCTGGCGACAATGGGTTGATGCAAAACTCATTACACAAATAGCATACGAGAAACAGAAGTCTGGTATAGCATTTCATTTAGAGAGCAGCTTGCTGGAATAGAACTTAGTAAGTCAGGATTGTCCTCTGACAGACAGTGTTAAGCATACCAAATAAAGTACAATAGTGTATGTATGTATGTATGGCTGGCGGCTCGTATCCAAGGTTGTTTGTCTACCAGGGCAGCTAGCTAATCCCTGCTGCAATCACCTGCTCAGGTATATTTGTGTTTATTTAACACCAACAAAGCTCAATTATAGTTTATTCTGCAACTATGCTGAGCAAACCTTAGTTACAGTTACTGGGAAAAAGTGCTTTATCTAGCATGAACAAGAGTCTGAACTAGGTCAAAATGCTCAAACCCTAATTTACAATGACTTGTGACTTCATCCTAGCAAAACATTGATGGTTCCTAAAGAGTATATTAACGCTCTCTTTCTATCTCAAACACTTTATGACAATAAATCTGCTTGCCTAAAATGCCTTTCTACCAGTAAATTACTAAAAAGCAGCAATTTTGACACTAAGCATCATTACAATTTAAGACTATAAATATATATATTATACTCTCATTAGAACTAACCTCTCTAGAGGGGAAAATCTTTAAAAAAGTTACGTCTGCGATTTATGCATTACACTTCAGCAATAAGTTGAGTTCTTTCGGTGACAGGATTGTGTATACACCACTTATATATAACACTCTAAAATTGCCCTTCTCTGATTCCATGCACCTATGGTTTACGAAGTAGCGTCTCTGACTGATACCAAATCAGTCAAGTTTTGTGTCTAGCAACACTGGTGAGTTGTGATAAAGTGAAACAGGGTTGTTGTTGGTTGGTTGTTTTTGTTTTATGACATATCAACCTTGGCGGGTCATTTATTGCCAACTAAATTTCATTTATTTATTGCTGGTAATACCTTTTACTTTTCAACACTTTATTGTTGTTTATATATAAGTTTTGTGTCTAGTAATACTTTTTTCTGTTTGAGTACCAAGATTCATTGGAATTTGGTTTTAAGGGCAGGGTCCCAAAGTCCTACCCTGTTATTTAACCCATAACTGGAGGGAAGGGACGGATTAATACCTTTCCCAAGGATGCCAGTGCTTAAGTGAATGCAGGATATTCAACTGGAATCTGAACTCAGCTCACCGATTTCTATTTCCGAGCCAATATCCACTGCACCACAACGCACATCCGTCACTGAACGCTTACAGCACCTGGTATTCCCAAGCGGTCACCCATCGCAGTACTGACTAGGCTCAATGTAACTGAAATTTGGTGACCGAGCGAGAACTGGTGTATTCAATGTGATATGGCCATAAGGCGAAACAGGCTCATATGTTGATGACTATATATATATATATATATATATATATATAAATCAAATATAGTTTAATTAGATTGTACCAACAATTTCTATATAATTTTGTATGGCATTTTTACATTTTTTAAATATTAGGACCTTGAACAAGTTCTTGCTGTTTTCCAATAGACGACGTTCCCAGAAGTGCAAGTGCATAGTTTCAGATGGTAAAGAAAGTGTATTACTTTATTATAAATTCTGCAGATTTATCACACAGAATTCTTGTTGAAACTAACAGTGACCATGTTCTGTCGGAAACAACATGCAGAGATTGATTATACTTTATAATAAGGGTTCTGAGTATGATGATAAACTGCATCTGGCAGCAAGGCTTCTCAATGGGAGGTTGGGAGGTGCAGGGAAGCACCTCTTAATTGATGTTGTTCCCAGGTCTACCCTGACCCATAGTATTAGCACCTTTTAGGGTCCCAGCTATGGGCAAATAGTTAAACCCCAAACTGGGTTTAAAACACTATGAAAGTATAAAACTAGACTTTTATAGAAATATATACATTTTTGAAGGTAAAATATTACCAACAAAACATTTTTAAATACAAAACTGGAAGATATCTTCAGTTTTATAAAATAAAAAAAAATTTTTTTTCATCAAAATCCATACAAAATCATTCTTCTCACTAAAACTGAACATTAAAAAAATACCTTAAAATCTCACCTTTTTGGCATTGAATAACCCACAGAGGTTGATATGTCGTTAAACAAAACTCAAACTTAAACTTCACAATAATGATTTTGATGTTGAAGATAAAGAACTCGCTGATGAACTGAAAAAGTTTGATGACAGAATAGTAGACATTACTTCATGAAGACTCAGGCTTACAGCCATATCCCGTTGAATACACCGGTTCTCGCTCGATCACCGAAGTTAAGCAATGTTGAGCCTGGTCAGTACTTACATGAGTGACCACTTGGGAATACCAGGTGCTGGAAGCGTTTAGTGACGGATGTGCATTGTGGTGCAGTGGAGCCAAGTTTGAATTCCAGTTGAATGCCCTGCATTCACTAAAGCACTGGTACCCTTGGAAAAGGTATTAATCAGTCCCTTCCTTCCAGCTATGGGTTAAATAACAGGGTAGGACTTTGGGACCCTGCTCTTAAAAACAAATCCCAATGAATCTTGATACTCAAAAAGAAAAAGTATTACTAGACACAAAACTTATATAAAAGCAACAATAAGTTGTTGAAAGAAAAAGGTATTACCAGCAATAAATAAATAAAATTTAGTTGGCAATAAATGACCTGCCAAGGTCATTAAAACAAAAAAACAAAAACAGCCAACCAATTATGAAGACTCATGTCAAATGCAAGCTGAACTTGCAGAGTCATGGGTTCAGCTCAGCCATGCATCAATATCAGCGGCAAAGCCAAATATCCATGCTTTGTAGTGTCTGCTCTGCATTTGGTGGGATCAGCTGGGCATAGTTTATTATGAACTGCTCAAACCAACTGAAACCATAACGAGAGATTGCTATCAACTACAATTGGTGCATTTGAGCTGAGCATTGAAGAAAAAAAATGGTTGCTATACAAGCAGAGACACAACAAAGTGATTTTGCAACATGACAACGCAAGGCCACATGTAACAAAATGAATGATAATCTACTTGGAATCGCTTAAATGGGAAATTCTACCACATGGATCGTATTCACAAGATATTGCCTCATCCAATTATCACTTGTTCTAATCGATGACATGTGGCCTGGCCAAGCAGGATGCTTATGAAGATACAAAAAAGTGGGGTGACTAGGCATGTCATTTTTCTGATGTGGAATTCAACTGCTGCTAGAAAGATGGTAAAAAGTAGTGGTTAGCAATGGACAATACTTTCGACGACATGTTTCTGACGAATTTTTGAAAAAAAAAACATTACTTTAGCGTGAAAAAAAGAATTTATTCAAAGACCTAATGACATGTTGAACATCAGGATCAAAATTATGAACGGTTCATGATTTCTTTTATTTCGTTTCTTTTAATCAACCATCTTTGACATTGTCTAGCACTGGATACTCTCAGTGTGATAGACAAGATTTTGTTGACTAAGTCTTGGTACTTTTTTGGCATGCTAGGATTCAAAGTGAACAAAAGTGATGCCATGTGTAAAATGATATTTGTGAGGTAGAATGAGTGCTTAATAAACTTATTCAGCACAGTATTTGGTGCTAATGGATATATACAAAAATACAGAAGAATAAGTTACAAATAATTAACAAGGCAAAACTTATGAGCAAAAGGGAGGAGGGTCTTAATAGCTGACAAAGTAAATCAGTCTGAATATTAATCTACTTGACACGAAAAAGAACCCTTTAATTACATACTTGTAGACTCTTTCAGACTATGAGCCAGTTCTTTGATTAGAGTGCTGAAGGGATGCTAGCTACTCTTCAGCATGAGATAAACTGCATTAGAAAATAATATAAATATGCAAGCACATTATTATTATTATTGTTATTATTATATTGTGTACAAATTAAATAACTGATTTATACAAAATTTTAAAACACAGTCTCCAATGGTAAACTATATTTTATTTAATGTGGCATATTTCTCTTCAACCATGTATTGAATTCTTCTGCCTTGTCTTTTCAGGATGTAGGTGATCACGGCCTTTTACGTCTCCCTATCTCTGGTAGCTCTTAGCACGCTTTTTCCTGTTACACCACACAACCCGTTCTGCCATCCACCCACTCAGGCCTGTCAAGTATGTTACACACTCAGGCCTGTCAAGTATGTTTCCCATCTCTTCTTCCCTCTATCTGGCCTGTTAGTATGAGATTCTCCAAGCCCTTTTTCCTCATTGCATGTACCAAGAACTTTAGCTATCTCTTCCTGATGCTCAGTATTAATTTTCTTTTCATGTATACTGGTGCCATATCTGGTCAGGTGCTCCTGCTGTTGATTTTGAGGCTTTCGAAAAAAATCCAAAGAAGGATTTGCAATGTAATCAGTCATAATTTGGCATAGTGATTTCATTTACTTTCTTACCAACATGACATGGCTTCTCTCTGTCTTTTCTACAAATATGTAGATGGCAAGTGCTCTGATGAGCATTTTTTGATATTGAGAACTAAAAAATCCTTCTTGCCAAAATATCTTTTATCAGTAAAACTACTAAAAAACAATCTTTGCACCTAAAATTATCATAATTCAACACTATATATATATATATTTGAAATTATTTGTTAGAACATGAAAATGTCTTAGTTTTGTATTCAAAAATGTTTTGCTGAGAATAATTTGTTTTCCTTCAAAAATGTGTGATGGTAATAATTTTTTCTTCAAAAATGATTTTGTTGGTAAAATTTTTCTTTCAAAAATGTAATATTTATGCATATTTTTCTATAAAGGCTATTTTATGTATATATTTCTATAAGAATGTATTTTTATATTTTCATAGTGTTTTTGACCCCTGTTTGGGGGTTAACTATTTGCCCATAACTGGGACCATAACAGGTGCTGCCACTCCAGGCAGGGTGGACCTGGGAACAACAGCAATTAAGAGGTGGTTCCATGCTTCTCATAACCTCCCAATCAGGGGCCTTGCTGCCAGATGCAGTTTACTGTCATGCCTAGGACCACCCGAGAATTGCTGAAATCCATGAACCTCAGTGTCATGTGCAAAACGTATGATAATATGTATATTTATTAATATATATATATTTCTTTAAATGTGGATATGTCATGATATTTGGTTATATATTTGCATTATATTTAAAAGCAAACATCTTAGATGTGTATATAGTCATATTTTTGTATTTAGAGGTATGTGTGTGTCTATATGTGTATGTATTATTATTGTTTTTTTATCTTGCACCTGTAAATAAAATAGATCCATTAAAAGACTGGATCAATAGCACAACAAATTCTTGTTTGTTCAAGCAACTTAATCATCTTATTGGCAACACCATATTTAGTACAGAAATGCCTTATAATCTATTTTATAGAAATCTATTTTAATTGTTTTAGTATAGAAAAATATTGCAGATGATTTTATTAAAGAAATGCATTGTAAATGGTTTTATGAAAAAACTTTGTTGAACATTCATTATTCTTTGACTTGACATTGTTGCAAAATATTTGCTATCATTTACAATTATAGCAAATGTCCACGGCCAGTAATAGACCTTGTCATCTTCAACCCAAATCATTAACCATGCTAATAAGTATGGTATAAGCATCAATATTTAAATTATGCAACCATCAGTTTTCAATCAGCACCATGGTTTTAACATTTTCAGTTTTGTCAGGAAATTTTTCTTGACTGAGGTCTTAACAGTCAGCACTTTTATAAAAATAAAAATAATAAAACCCTATGCAGGTGCCAATATATACATACAGTTCGTATGCATGTATAATGACATTAAACAAAAAGCAAATTGACTGGTTCTAAATTTAAATATTTGATGTTTCTAGCAAAAGTTTAGCATTTTAAGAATTTTAAATTTTAGAGTTTGAATTTTTATTTATTTTTTAATCGTTTCACCCCAAGCAAGGCATTCCACTGCCACTATTGCGCAGGGGATTACATAAGGGAAAGTGATGAGAAAGAGTGGTTAGATATAGGAAATGTCAGAAGGAAGGTGATAGATGGGTAAGGATACCAAGGATGAGGGTTGGGGAGATGGGAAGAGTGTTTGAGAGAATGGATGCGAGTTAGTGTGTTAGGAGGTGTCTATTGACCTTACATTTAAACTCCTGGAGATTGTAGCTGTCGAGGAAGCAAGTATGTGAAAGGGAATTCCACAGGCAAGAAGTGCTAGAAAAGAAGCTATTGGAGTAGAAATTGCGGTTACATTTTGTCGGTTTCACTGTAAAAGGATAGGACCTAGTTGCTAATCTAGTATCTCATGCAAATTCGTACCTAGGAGGCACCAGTGATCTAAGTTCATCAGAGTAGAAGCTGCGAAAGTATTTATAGAAGAGGCACAGGGAAGCCACGTCACACTGGTGAGAGAGTGACTGTAGCCGGTCTGCCAAGTCAGTATCAATCACATTACAGATTCTCCGTTGCATTTTGTCAAGAACCCCAAGGAGAACAGCAGGGGCACCTGACCAGATGTGGCAGCAGTATTCAATACACAGGCAGATGGATGGATTAGCATTTTTTTTTGTTCTAAAAGAATATAAAAATGAGCTCTGATAATAAGTTCACTATAAATATAAAGTTTCAATGTGAAACTCTCGAGTTCATTAAGTAAATAAGTTACTCAAAACTTCTTCCTTTATGAAGTATATCAAACAAAAAAGAAAAGCTTTTCTCCACCATCTTCCATTCCATGAGGAACTTCATGAAGGTAAATGTGAATATATAGCAGATATGAAATTAATTAAAATCAACCTTCTTCACTTTTACAAAAATTCACAATGATGTGTGACATCTTGGTTTTCCGAAATAGAAAAAGGATTGAGCATGTGCTTAAAGAAAAAGCCGAAACCAGATTTCGCAAATAGGTGTTAAAATGATTTTTGACCAATAGGAGCCACTTGCAAGACCAAAAAGGACTTCAGGAGTAAATGCAAAAAATCTAGATTACAATAAAAAGACTTCATCAGCTTCAGTCAGTCAGAGAGTTAGTTGGGGTCTGCAAGATGAAACAACTAAAATGTAACTTCAACTTCAAATCAACCAGGAGATAAGGTCATATCACACCTTGTTCTCTTTCTCCTTATCTCTTTCAGTAATTACTACTACATACATTTTCTTCAGCTCTTAATACCTTTAACTTTCTCATTATACCCTTAACTCAACTTTATCATTGAACATGAACTCTACCCTTAACTTCCTAATAATGTTTATAATTAATTTCTACAACTTATGTTATTTCTTCCTTTTAATAAATTTCTATTTTAACACAAAAAAATGTATATTTTATTCTTACACTATTCCACACGATGTCACATATTTTCACCCTGCTGACAACCAACCTTCTGATAATGATTCTGCATAAAACTTGTAAGCTGTAGGGAGTTTGGTTAAGTGTTATGAGGATGCATTTATACATAAAGAAATAATATTGATAATGTTTAAAAAGTTATAGTAAGGGATTCTATTGAGTCCTACTTGTTATTACAAAAAAGTTTTAATTCATGAAGTAGTTGTTAAATAGAGAAATTAGGAATAGAACGTTTTGGAAGATTGTAGAATGTTCGAGTAAAATCAAGAGAATTCAAAATGTTCTAGAAATATGCAAATTAGGTGTTAGCCCCTATAAAAATAGGTTTCGGAAAGAGAGTAGTTAGTTGTTAACAGAATTTGCTGACATTATCAACTCCAGCCCGATTCGTGGATCTGTGCATCTAGCAAAAAGAATCTCTAAGAAAAGTTGCCAACCAACTAAAACCTGGAAGAGAACCTCATGGAACCAAAAGGGAAAATAGATTTTTTTGACCTTTTCATTGACCATATTGAAAATTATTCTTTATATACACATTTGAGGATTTCTAAAAATTATAGCACTTAAACTACTTTACTAACTTTACTAGGTAAAGATACTGACTCTTCCATCCCCTTCGTAACACTTCACTTGCCAGTAGTAAACTCTACATTTCTGTTATGGTGAAACAAACCTATTCCTCAGATAATGGACTCTCCCTCCTATATTAATAAGAGTTAACAGGAAGTTAACGCGAGTAATTCTTGGGCAGTTCATAGGAGTTCTTAGAAGTTCTAGAGAGTTTTTTAGAGTTCTATTGAAGTTCAGTAAAACTACTAAGCAGATGATATTACTCGGCAGTTAGCCGAATACTAAGGAGTCAGCTTACAGTGGAAGATTACCAAGTTCCTAACATTTTGGGTGTGTTAAGTCAATTAGCAACCAGAAAAACATGATTATAACTTTCAGTGTGAAAAATATTCCACAACAGTTTTGAATATAAAAAATTGTAAATTTTGTATATATATATCATTTTGTGTTTATCATAAATTAAATATTTGTATGTAATTTGTATGTTTTGGTCAATACTTTTTTTCCTTTTGTTACACTTAACACATAACATAAGTATGACTCAAGGCCGAATCAAAGAAAAATTAACCATCTCCCTACGTTACAAAGGTTCTTATTTTGTACTTTGTATTTAAACAAAGAAGCATCATGGAGAAAAAAGATATCATTAAGTTTTCCAATGTGTAATTAGGGAATGCTCTAAAATATACTTAAAACTTGCTGAGTAAGAAAAAAGTAAACTATGGAAGATGCTAAGTGATGTAATTTATTGCCTAATAAATAAAAGTGAGTATACGTTGTTGCTGAATTATTATTTATGTACTTTTTTAATGTAATTATTATTTCTATGTATTTTATTTTGTTTAATTATTTGGATATTAATTTATTCCTTTTAAATATTTAAAGATCCTGAGTTAACAGTTTTCTTATAATTTTTTAAAAATTCTTATGGTCAAGAATGCTGGCTTTACTAAAGAGTATTTTCTTTAAGAAAAGAAATATTTGGGGAGAAAAAAAATCCAGAGTGTAAGTTTACTCTTTGGCATGAGTTAATACCTGCACTCTCAAGAAATTTTGCATAAGTATGTTATTTTCTTTTTTTAATAAGTATGGCCTTTTGGAGATTGAAATTTTTGTGGAAATTATTTCAGTGTATAACACAGACACCCTTATGTATAACACACTAAAATTTGTCACTTAGCTGACTGAGCCTAAACTCAGCACCCCAACTCCAGGGTTTCATAGACGAATATTTTTGTTAAATGTTCAGTCCACTCATCTGGAGGTTTTAGCAATTGACTGTTGATTTTCTTTTTTTTTTATTTTTATACAAAGTCTAAAAATAATTTACGTGTTATTTATTGGTGTTTGATTCATTTTTTTCATTGCATTTGTGTGTGTGTGTGTGTGTGTGCATGTAAGTAATAGGTCATAATTATTTTTATACTATCTCCCTATATATATGTTTGTGCTATTAAATTAGAATATAGAAATCCCAACAAAGTTTTAAATTTGACAAGCAGTATAGCCTGGTGTTGCTCAGGTGTAATGAAAGCTTTAAAACTAATCCATGATCCTGGAGCTCAGACTCTTTGGACATTGGCACGAAAGACTAAACAGCAATAGTTGTTTCCAGTTAAAGCGAAACTGTAGACTGAATGGATGTAAGTCAAATTTTGATTTCCTGGTATTGATATCAAATAAGTTTTTTTCGTCGTAAACTGAATTTTGAAGGCTAAATAAGTCCTCTGAGTAAATGGTATCATGGCTGAGACTAAGAACTACAATTATACCTACTTAGAGCCAAACCCAAAGCAAAAACTAAAATAAAAAAGCTAAAAAAAGTAGACACACAGGTAGATAAACAGACACACACACACACAAACATCTTGCCTTTTATATATATATATATATATATATAATCAATTTTTTGCGCTATTGTATGAACTGCAACCTTGAAACTTTTGAATATCATTTCTTATATCTTTGTCTATGAGTGTGTCAAATTTGATTAAAATCGGACCACACCTTCTATAATCCAATTTTTTCGATTATCGATTTTCGATATTTATTGGAGGTACCTCGACACAAAACCTAGCTAAGAACACTCATAGACGCTTATAGTACAACTGTGTAAATTTTCAAGAAAATAGGTTCAGCTGTTTCGGAGTCTATAGGTAACGGACACACACACACACACACAAAGTTCCATTTATAAATAAGTTTAGATTAGATATGTGGAAGCGTTTCATGAAAATAGATTTGATAGAAAGCTGATAATGCATTTCGCCATTCCAGGCTTCATCTGATCTAAAAAGGAAATAAAATATGTGTATGTGTATTTGTGTATATGCTTAAATAAATAATGAATTATGTTACTTTTTTCCTCAACTGGCATTTCCCATAAATAAAGAAGTAAAAGAGCGAATCTTAAAATGTCATTAATAATTATTCTTAGAATTCTTAGTTCAAATCAAATGTTTTGAAATTTTCCCAGCTTTTTTGTATCGGATCAAAGATAAAATCTTCTTCTCATTATCAAAATGGTTCGAAAGTAAGAAATTCATTTAGTCTTTTCTGAATCAAATCCAAGGCAGATCCTCATACAATCTTTCAGAATTGGTTGAAAATAATAGATTGGTTTGTGACCTATCCATGCATTTTCCTTATTGACAATACGTTATTAAAATAGGATATAGAAATTCCGATAAAGTTTTAAATTTATTAAGTGGAAAGGTTTCATGAAAATAGATTTGGTAGAAACATGATGCATTTTGTCATTCTAAGCTTTATCAGACCTAAGAGTGAAAGGGTAAAATCTATGCGTATTTAAATAAATAATGAATCTTAGAACTTTTACCCCCTCAATTTGATTTTCTCATAAAAAGAAAAAGTGTGACTTTAAAAAAAATCGTGAATAATTATTCTTAGAATTCTCAGTTCAAATCAAAATTTTTTAAAAGTTTTCTCAGCTTCTTTTTGTATCGGATTAAAGGTAAAATCCTCTCCTCATTATCACAATGGCTTGAAAATAAGATATTCATTTAGCCTTTTCCGAAATGAATCCAAGGCAGATTCTCATACAATTTTTCAGAATTGGTTGAAAATAATAGATTGGTTAGTGGTTTATCCATGCACTTTCTGTGCGGACTATATGTTATTAAATTAGAATGTACACATTGTTCATTCAGTCATTAATATGAACACTCTTGGCTACTGGTGTGTGTTACATTGTGTATATAACATGCTAAAATCCACCTTCCTCCACCTAGTGCTCATAGCTTAGAATCGCGAACTGATATCAATTCAATTGGATTTTAATCCTAGCTAGTAGTAATCGTACGTCTAATCATACTGACAAGCTGTTTGTAGATGACTATTTATGCTGTTGCTCGCTGATTGTGCACTTTGGAGAAATGGAAGACTTTATAAACAGTAGCTGCCCACACATTTACGCATCGTTCATTCAGTAATGAATTTGAACACTCTTGGATAATCGTGTGTGTTTACATTGTGTATATAACAGGCTAAAATCAACCTTCCTCCACTGAGCACCCATAGCTTAGGGGTAGAACTGCTGACTGATGTCAATTCGATCGGGTTTCAATCCTGGCTAGAAGCAATCATATGTCTAACCGTACTGATGTACAAAAATATATAGATATATATAAAATGGACTCTCCCATAATTTTCAACATATGAGGGTCAAGCAGTTCAGTTCTTAGAATGAAACAGCCAGACTACCCACACATCATTTGGCTATAGTGGTGAATGCATAACCGATCAAAATTTTTGAAGGAACTGAATAGAGAGAACTGGTGTACAGCGAGCTACAGAAACTCTACTGGTCGCTCCTCAAGGTTTGAATTCAGAGTTGTCCTTCTCCAAGGCCAGTGACTACCCGGGACCCAGCCGGTCCTGCTATTTTACCCATAGCTGTCAGAGTTGGGAAGAGTAGGATTCATACCTTGGCCAAGGATATTAGCACACTTCTGAATAATCAACTTGACTAAGAACAGAACTCAACTCTCCGATTCCTTAATCCAAGTAGTTACCCATTTAAGTGTCAAACATATACTTTTAGAGTGTCCAAACTTAAATAGAGTGCAAAAGAAGTATTACCAAACAAGTAGTTTGAAAAAACTATTTATAGAAACAAGACCAAGCAGGATACTTGAATTCTTAAAAGAAATCAGAATGTACTCAAAAATATAACTGGTTGAATACTATTTCACATGCACATAGATATATGTATTTCTATCAACTTGCTATATATTCCAAAACTTACTTCTACAAATGTGCATTTTCAAATCTTGTATATGTAATATATATATATACATACATACAATGTATGTAGGCTGGATTTGGCTTCAGATAAACCGTGATGGTTGGTATACCATAAAATCTAAACAGCAAAATTAAATATATACATTTTTAAAAATTATTTTATTAATTTAAAATGTGTTAAATACATAAATTTGGTAAATGTATGTAATTTTTTAGGTATATAAGTATATATATTAATTTGTTAAATATATAAACTTCTTGAAATTGTTCTTAACTTTTTGTTCAATTTTTAATAATTTGATTCAGCATTAAATGACCCAAGATGGGTTGATATGTCGTAAAACAAAACAACCAAACCTACCCATTACTCTACCATGCCTCATACATCATGGGCATAAAAATCAACATGGTGACTTTCATCTTTAAACCTAAAGAAATTATCAGACCATATGTCACTACTCTTTCTATATGGTCTACAGTGGGCTATGATAAGTATTTACCCACCCTTGATTACAGCAATTTTAGCTTGTGTAATAACGTCTCTTCTTTTTTTCAAAGTACTGAAAGACAGGAAAATCTCATTAGAAACAAAGAAAAGAGTGATGGATTGCTATGTAATATCTCTCCTTCTGTATGGAAGTGAATGCTGGACAATCTCATTAAGCATGAAGAAGAGGCTTGAGGCAGTAGAAATGTGGTTTTAGAGAAGGATGCTGAGGATACCATGGAAGGAGCAGGTATGCAATGATGAGGTGTTGGAAAGGATGCAAACAAGAAGAAAACTTTGTTCATTCAGTCATGAACCCTCTTGGCTACTGGTGCGTGTTTACATTGTGTACATAACATGCTAAAATCCACCTTCCTCCACTGAGTGCTCATAGCTTAGAGTTAGAATCGCCAACTGATATCAATTCAATTGGATTTTAATCCTAGCTAGAAGTAATCGTATGTCTAATCATACTGACAAGCTGTTTGTAGATGACTATGCTGTTGCTCGCTGATTGTGCACTTTGGAGAAATGGAAGACTTTATAAACAGTAGCTGCTCACACATTTACGCATTGTTCATTCAGTAATGAATTTGAACACTCTTGGATAATCGTGTGTGTTTACATTGTGTATATAACAGGCTAAAATCAACCTTCCTCCACTGAGCACCCATAGCTTAGCGGTAGAACTGCTGACTGATGTCAATTCGGTCGGGTTTAATATCAGAAGAGAAAATTGAGATTCCAGGGAGACATAATGAGGAAGGAGGGCCTGGAGAACTTGATACTCACAAATTAGATAAAGGGAAGGAGAGACAGGGGAAAGCAGTATGAGAAGTACTTGTAAGGTCTGAGCAAATGAATGGCAGAGCAGGGTTTAGAAGAGATACTAAGAGAAAAAATATTGAGAGAGACAGAGCCAAGTGGAAGTCCATGATTGCCTACGTCCTGAAGAGACACAGCACATGAAATAGAAGAATCAAGCTACTTTCATCCATGAATGATAGTTGACTTATATTTAGCAATGAAAGTTCTCGAAAGTAAGGAAATTGGTGAATTTCAACAAAGACAAATAATAGGATGGCACTGGTGTAGCAGGTCAAATGGATAAATTGCGAGTTTTTTTTTGGATTGATCATCAAACAGAGAAAAATATTGTCAAGAAATTTAATGAAGAAGGCCATTGTCATGTGGAACAACATTTGTAATATAATAATCTGGCCCCACCCAAGAAGGCTGATGAAGCGTGGGTGTTTTCGGTCATTGAAAGCAGCGGATGTCATTTTGACCCTATTTCCGACAGAGCGGAAATAGCTCAGAGCAAACAGACAGGTGTCTCTGAGAATTTACGTAGGCGTCGTGTAGGCGTCGCGTGATCAAGGCAAACCCGGAAGAAACAAGTTCCGCTTTTGGAAGATATATAAAGACTGCGAAAACACAGATAAGTCAGTCTCCAGAAGTCGAAGAAGAAGTCGACAGTCAGAGCCAGTCAGAGCCAGTCTCGACAGCCAGTCAGTCTTGACAGTCAGAGAAGAGTCACAGTCAGCCTCGACAGAAGTCAGTCTAAGAAGTCGGAGAAGAAGTCAGTCTCGAGAGGCAGTCAGTCTCCAGAAGTCGAAGAAGAAGCTAGACGAGTAAGCAGAGAGGCTACAGTCCCGTCGAACCCCCATTAGAAGCGCGCTCTCAATTCTCTGCCCTGTGCCACACGGTCCATCGGTCATCAATAAAAAAATATAAGATATATTTTTATATACACCCGTGTTTGTTATTTGTCGCTATATAACACATTCAGAAAGACCAAGCATCATGTCTGAGTGAACAAAAAGGGCAGTGAAGACGGAAGTCATCAGAAACCGTCGTCAGAGCATCGAAGATGTTACCAACAGCATGGAATTGTCATCACATATAATAAGAAAGACTCTGAAAGAGCTCAGCTATCAAAAAAGAGTTGCAATAAACAAGCTCTTCATTTCAGAGATTAACTCTTGAATACTGAATACTGCTTCCACATCTGGTCAAGTGCCCCTGCTATTCTCCTTGGGCTTCTTGACAAAATACAACAGAGAATCTGTAATGTGATCGATACCGACTTGGCAGACCACCTGCAGTCACTCTCTCACCAGCGCAACGTGGCTTCCCTGTGCCTCTTCTATAAATACTTTCACGGTTTCAGCTCCGATGAACTTAGATCACTGGTGCTCCCTAGGTACAAATTTGCAAGAGATATTAGATTAGGAACTAGGTCCCACGCTTTTACAGTGAAACCAATAAAATATAACCACAATTTCTACTCCAACAGCTTCTTTTCTCACACATCCAGCCTGTGGAATTCCCTTCCACATACTAGCTTCCCTGACAGCTACAATCTCCAGGAGTTTAAATGTAAGGTCAATAGACACCTCCTAACACACTAACTCGCATCCATTCTCTCAAACACTCTTCCCATCTACATCCTTACTCGTCTATCACCCTCCTTCTGACATTTCCTATATCCAACCACTCTTTCTCATCACCTTCTCCTATGTAACCCCCTGCGCAATAGTTGCAGTGGAATACCTTGCTTGGGGTGAAATGATTAAAAAAAACAAAAAAAAAAAAAGAACAGGCACATAGACTGAGTGAGAGTATTCAAGAGCAAAGATTATGAATTTTGGCAGTCTGTAATTTGGTCAGATGAAAGTAAATTCTGCCAATATTCGAATTGAGACAGCTTTATATTTGGAGAAATCAGAAATAGACTTGGAACATTAAATGTCAGCAGGTGACTGAAACATGGATGGATTGGATTGGAGTAACAGTGTAGGGCGCTGTCTGGTTTGGAGGCAAACCCGAGCTGGTTCTTGTTGATGAGTGGTCGAATGGTCCAAAATACAGTCAAAGGACTACTCTCTATTTGAAACCAATCAGACTGACAAGAATGTGTTTACCTTTTTCAAGAAGATGGAGCATCATGTCATTCGAGCAAAATAGCAAAGGCCTGGAAGAAATCGCTAGGAATCAAGTCACTGCCATGGGTAGCCCAAAGTCCTGATATGAATCCAATAGAGCATGTTTCAGAGCATGTTGGCAGAAAACTTTACGTGAGTGCAACCAAAATCACATCAGTGGTAACCCTTAAATAAACTTTGCTAAAAGAGTCACAAAATACTGATCAGACAATTGTTTATAACTTCAAATCCATGAAAAATTAAATACAAGCACTGAAACTAGCAAATGGAGGACTTACTCCATAATAGATACAAATACCTGTTTATTTATATTGAGTTGGGATTATGTTTGGTTGTTTTGTTTTTATGGCATATCAACCTCGGCGGGTCATTTATTGCCAACTAAATTTTATTTATTTATTGCTGGTAATACCTTTTTATTTCAACAATTTTACTGTTATTTTTATATAAGTTTTTGTGTTTTGAAATTGGATGTAGTTTATTTATCCTGACTAAAATCTTTTCTTAACCCACCGTATATATGGCCCCCTGGAGAGTCGTACGGGAATTAGAAGAAGTGTAAAACTCATTTTCTCAAATTTTTGGTTTAATACTAGCGTTTTATTATTTGCAGTGAGGTGTAATGGATGTGGGCTCTGAATGAGAAATCGGAGAGCTGAGTTCGAATCTCAGTTGAATTCGTATAAATTCATCTCTTTTACCTCCAGCTATGGGTTGATTAGCAGGACAGATTGGGCTCTATAGCCTTGGCTGGTAACCAGTCTACTGCAGAAATAAATGGCAACCTATTGCGGGAAAATGTTCGGTCCAGTCAGTCGTATCTCTTTCGAAACATGATTGCCAAACATATATCACGTACGGCACTTAAGTGACTAATATTTTATATTTATAATCCTATAATCCTAATCCTGCATTTGTTTATTTCATTTCTTTGTATTTTACATTTCTATTATCAATTTTATTTATTTTCTTTTCTTGTCACACATAAAGTTTAATAGACACATAGAGTGCTATGGATAAATTGTCGTGTAAATTATGCAAAAATGAAAATAATACAAATATCTCATTTTAACAGAAAAATATCTTGAAATGGTAAAAGAGTAAATTTATTCAATAAAAATCAACATTGGTTTCAGCTAGGGTCTTCAGATGACTTTGCAATCTCTTGCATCTCTTCTGGACGGTATCCTTGTTTAAGTTAATGAATATTGCCATAATCCTTGCCGTCAGTTCATCTTTCGTGTTGCAAGGAGTTCCGTGGGTCTGTTGCTTAATCAAAGAGTTTGCAGTCTTGAGAGTTAGGTGAACAGATATAAGATGGGACATGGTAGTAGAAACTGTCTGACAACCATGACAGGGTTTCCCAGCTTGAGTGGCATGGTGCAGAGACCTGTTGTCAGCAATAAGGTCTTACAGAAGCCATCCTCTTGATCCAAGGCACGACTACCTCCTCAAGGTAAAATTACACAAAAAATATCTTGAAATACTAAAGAGTAAATTTATTCAATAATATCACCAGGGCCTTCAGACAACTTCAGATTCTCCTACAACTCTTTTGGATGGTCTCCTTGTTTAAATTGGTGAATGCTGCCATAATCCTTCAGTTCATTTTTAGTGTTACAAGGAGTTTTGTTCGTCCCTTGCCCAACTGCACCCCACACACTATAATCAAGGGGTTGCAGTCTGGAGAATTTAGGTGGCCAGATCTAATGAGTGATGTGGTCAAAGAAATTGTCTGAGAGCCATGACTGGGTTCTCCTGCTTGTGTGACATGGTGCAGAGTTCTGTTGCTAGACATAGGGTATTTCCATAATCCGCCCTCTTGGCCAAGGACAGCACTACTTCCTCAAGGCACTTGATATAGACCTCAGTGTTGAGTTTGAGGCACTGTGGGAAGATGAATGGAAGAATAATGTCATCATCAGTAGTGATCACCCTGAACACCTTCGTAATCCACATTAGACTCATCCAACTCTTTCTGAATTTTCTGCATTGTACTCAAATTGATACCTAAACCTTCTGGAATATTTGTATTGGAGCTTTCGACATGAATGCCAAGCGACTGAGCAATGCCATTTCCAAATTTTTGATAGAGTGAATTGTGTCAATTGCCATCTTCTATCTCCCTGAATTTAATACAAAACCCTTGTACCTTTCTTTTCTCTCTTTCTCTCACTTTCCTCGTGTGCAACAACCGGCGTACTAGTGGTGATCCCACCTTCCTTGGAGTAATGTGATTAAAAAAAAACAAAAAAAAACACAGAAGAAATGTCTTGGGAGTTATCTCGCCAACCATGTAAGATAAATTGTGACACAAAGCCCTTGAACAGAGTAAACTTGATAAAACTAAAATAACTAAATTATTTACTTTCTCACAGATGGTGCCCAACAGACCCTACTATACTGTGCAGTTGACAAAATAAAAAAAACAAACAATACTCATGTGTGAAATAAAAAATCCGAAAGGAGCACAATTTACCCATCGCACTCCATAAGTTTTGCATCATTATCTGTTTAGTCTTTTTAACCATGATATTACTGTATGTAGTGTAGTAGCTGTTATCTCATGTAAAATTCGGTATTCATCAGAAAAGAATTCTTTACTGCTGAGGAGAGAGTGTATGGATAAACTGTGTGAACATAGAAATCAAAATTGTATGGTGACTTCTGATAAACACCTAAAATGTGAAAATGCCAGTCACTATGCAATGTTGATTCCCATATCCACACTGTTAATACTTGAATATCTTTCCTCTTGCCATAGCTAATCAGATTTCCTTACGAGGTATTCACTGCTGTTGGTAAGAGCTGGTAAATAGTCATTTACAAATTTGTGTAGGGAATGATGTGGGCACAAGCTCAGATTTTAGAAGAACACCAAAATAAATATCAAGTCATGTGTTCACAAATGTTCAGATCCACTTTGAAATTTTTTGTAAACAAAGCTCTGCTTCATAAAATTTGTATTTAAGATACCAAGAGAAAAAAAAAGATTTTTCGAGAATTATTGAAACTATTTATTTATTTTTTTTATAAGAAACTTAACTCTACTTCCTGGTGTTATTTTAAATTCTATGATGTAACCTTCATCTATGACAATATACATAATGACGAGGGCAAATCTGCAGTTATAATTATTTTTATTTTTAATATTTTCGAAATTGTTTTGTGAGAATTAAAAAAAAATTCAGTAATAGGAAAGGGGGAAAATCTGTTCAAAGTTAGTTTGACACGGACACCCTTTTTTTTTGGTAATTATTTAAAGCAGTTTACTGGGATTAAAATGATATATTTTGGCTTTTTAAGCTACTTTTACTTTCTGTGGTGTAATTGTTACACAGCTAGTCTTGCTAGGTCAGTTACCACTGAGTAGAGTGAGAGAGAGAGAGTGAGTTCTATACTTACAAAGTGCTTCCTGCTTTCAGCCTTGTGCCATATCCATTCTATGCTCTGCTTAATAAACTATTTATTCCATCAATTGTTTTAACATGCAATAAAATAAAATAAATAATTTAAAAAATGTAAAATTTACATTTTCAAAATTATTTATTTCATTTTATATTTTAAATTTATTTTCTGTAAAATATTATTTTTCAGGCTTTAAAACGCTTTTCTTTTATAAACATATTTCAATTTTAAAGTCTCTAACCCAGGAATTATTAATATAAAATAAATAAATAAATAATTAAATAAATAAATAAAAGAGGCGTGTTTTTCTTTCTGTCCTTTTTTTTTGTGAGTTTAAATGTCAGTTACAAGGTTAAAATAGATTCAAAGTTTCTGTTTGATAACAACATTGTACCTTAGCTGGGATTAAGCTAAAAGTTAAACTGTAAAAGTTTCATATTCCTAATTCCTTATCACTTAAAACCCCAATTTTGTTAGGGTTTCCTTAAAAGTTTATTGACGTTAAAAAGGATGGCGTCATATTTTTGTAGACAGCTGCGTGGGATGTGATATATAAACAATGTTATTGTTAAATGTTAACAAACACGGAAATGATATACCTTTCTTCTTCTTCATTAAATCTTTAATAAATTAAAAATAGTCTATTTTATTATTATTTTTAACTTGGAAAAGATTTAAAACGAATTGTTTTAAAGCAAAGAAAAAATGATTTAGAAATAATAATAAAAAAAAATATATATATACGCACTGTGAAAAGACAGAGATACGAGAAGACATCTGTTCGTCTTCTTTCGGATAATCCTCCACTTTTAGTTCTAAAGCTGACATTGCTTTTTCCCCGGCTGATTTCAATGCAGCATCCAGTAGGTCTCCCTGGGGTAAGGCTTCGGAAAAACCGGGGTCGCTGACTTTAACAACACCATTACCATCAGGTTTCAACAGCACCTCATGAGCGCCACATTTACTACAGGTGATCACATATGCGTCGGAACGTTCTCCTTTCTTGCCGACGTTTCGGCCCAGGCATTTCTTACAATAAATCGGAAGAGATGATGGATATAAAGGCTGTAAATGGGCGGAAGCACCTTCCCCGGAATTATTATTATTGGACTGCGTAGCCGTTTCTGATTTCTTCTTCTTCGGCTTCTTAGCCTTCTTCTTCGGGTTACTGCTGGCTTGTTGTATTTCGAGTGTCTTATTCACCACATTATTCGCAGACTGGTGATCATTTTCACCCGACATGGGCACATCAAGATTATTCAAATTACTATTCGAACACGTCGTAGAATTCTGTTCAACCGAAGGTGGTGACTGTAAACATTTTTCAGCGTTAGATTTTGAGTCTGTCATTGCGCCGTCTTCGTCGTCAGATCGAAAAGGAAGCGTGAACTGCAACAAGTGATTACGGCGGCACAATGATGTAATAATTGTATATATAATGCAGATAAAAAAAAAATCGACTTTAACAGTGTTCTTAATATCTATATTATCTCCCTTAAGAATTAGCTCTTTATTTTCGATTCAAAATTTTAAAAATAGAAAATAATTTTAAACCTGTTCATTTAAATTAAATACATACATTCACTTATTGCATAGCACGTCTTTTTAGAATATTCTGGATTAATTTTAAAAGATGACTGTATTCGGTTTTATTTGAATATTTATCATGGTTTAGCATTCACTTTTACGACAATCTTTTTGTATAGCCTAAAAACAATTTATCATTCTAATATACATTTTAAAAATATTTGCGCATTTTTTTCGAGATCTATTACCGAATTTTCAAATTGTTTCTTTTCTGAGCATCCATACATTTTCTTATTACGTGATTGCTTTCATTTTCATTTAGTTCGTGACTTCATGTAAAACAAACTAAAATAAATGTTTATTTAACTTAACTTTTTAAGTGGACCTTTATTTAAAAAAAACACTTTTAAAATCATGATCTAAAGCGCTTATATTTCTCGGTTTTAGTTTTGAATGAAAAATTATCTTGCTTACTTCGCGATGTTTTGGAGTTTTGTACAAAGGAAAATAATGTTCGGAAAATCCGTTTAAAACGAGAGAATAAATTAAAAAATAATAAAAAAAAAATAAAATAGATTGATAGCTATTTTCAATAAAATTATCAAATTAAGGAATAAAAAAAAAAGAAAGTAATTCTATTTTTCTAATCACTTTTAGTTTTTAATTTTACAATAAATTTGCTTTTTCTTTGTTTACGAAGGGAAAATCCCCATGATTACTGCGAAAGCAATTATGCATGTAGCATTCATTTTCAGTTCTTAGTTTACTTTTTTTTTTTTACATAGAAAATACTTAGTATTCATTAATTAATCTTTCACAAGAAATCATTTTTTTTTTATGTCTTTTATTTTATTTTATTTTTATTTACTGTTTTTGTTTTTAGGTGTTGGAAGTTGAAAAATCTAATTTTAAATTTATTTAAGTTATAATTTTTTTTTTTATAACCAAATTTTTTATTTATTTATTTAACGGAAAACACCTCAAAAAGTTAAGATTTACAATTAAATTTCTTTTTGAAATACACCAGTTTGATTACTGGACATAAGTGTTTTAAATCATTTCGCTTTAACAAGTAAATCAAAACTTCAAGAAAGCTTTATATTTTTAAAAAATCATTTTAAAACTTAGGTATGGAAAATTAGTGGAAATACCTAAAAAAATAATGTTAGTTTTTACTTTTTAGTTAAAAAAAAAACAAAAAAAAAAAACAGTTTTTGTATTTATACGTTTTAATATTTTAAAAATTTTTAATACCTTGTTCTTCTTTCAGTAGTGATTTTTTTTTTAAATAATAGTAATTTTAAAAAATATACATTTTTTATTATTATTTTAAGCCTTAAGGTGAGTACACTTACACTCTATATACGTCAGTAAAAAAATAAAATTAACAGAAATTGCTACTGTATTGTGGAACAAAATTTGGTGATGCCAAATTTCGGCACTCAGCCTTCTGGAAACTTCAAGGCAAATTAATTACTGCATTCTTCTTCAGAAAGAGAGGTTTTGCCTAGAGGAACAGTGCTCTGTTGCTTGAGCACATTGTAGTTTTATTTATTTATTTTTTGTTTTTTTACTTTCATTCTTTCCTTTAGTTTTAGGCGAATTTAACATTTTCATTTATCGGAGTTATTTTTTATTTTTCCATCAGAAACTCTCATCGTGTTTTTTTTTTATTATTAAAATTAACAAAAACAAACTTTATCCTCATAAACAACCTTTTAATTTAACAATCAAGAATGCAACAACAATACAATTGTTAAAAAATTAAAATTATAAAAAAAATCAGTTAATTTCTATTATGAAATGAGAACTCAAGAATCTATGAGGTCTTCGCATTTCAGTATAAAAAACAAAATACTATAATCAAAAGGCAAGAAGAAGAGATATGCGATCTGTATTTGAATTTCCTAAAGATTAAGACGCAACTTTTCCTAAATCCAAAAAGCGTGCGTGACATATACAAAATGCTTGATGGTGCCTAGTTAAGCGTTTGTCTTTTGACCACAATTTCACAGCGGCCATGAAACGAATAAAGAGTTTTACTCTTTCTTGTATTTTATTTTTATTTTTTTTTTTTAATCATTTCACCACAAGCAAGGCATTCCACTGCCACTATTGTGCCTGGGTCTACATAGGGGAAGGTAAATAGAAAGAGTAGTTAGATATAGGAAATGTCAGAAGGGGGGGGGATGATAGATAGTTGGGTGGGTGGGAACAGTGTTTGAAAGAATGGAAGCGAGTTCTATGTCGACTGCAATGTCACATTCGTCTGATTTCGAAAAAAACTTCCAGTGTCGAATTACTACAAAAGCAAATAATTTAGTTATTTTATTTTTATCGCAATTAACGCTAAGGGTTTCTGGTCACAATTTGTTTTGTACTTGTGACGAGATAACTTTTTTATAATCACATCACTCCAAGAAAAGTGCGCAGGTGGTTATATATATATATATATATATATATATATATATATATATATATATATATCCAAAATGAAGCGGTTTGTTGTTAAAATCGCAAAATGGATCCTATTAATATTAATTGTTAAAAGTTTAATTATTAAAATTGATCCAGCTACAGAGTTCAATGTAATTAAAATTATTTATTTACAGAGCCAAAAAATATATTACATTGTAGTGAACATAGAATTAAAAGTAACTCTTTTCCCTTCTTCACTTTTACAGAAATTCACAATGACGTATGGAGTCCTGATTTTGCTGAATAGAAAAAGTATTGACCCCGTACAGAAAGAAAAAGACGAATCCGGATTTAGGGATCAGATGTTAAAATAATTTTCTAACCAATGAAAGGAAACAATTTGAAAAACTGACAGAAAGTTAAGAAGTCTATGTTAAAATTATCTTTGGCTATATAAAAAAAAGCAAGTCAGAATCAGTCAATCAGATCGGAGCAGAGAGAGACGACATGCTAAAATGTAACAAAAAAAAAAAAAATTCAAGCATGACCCGGACGTATGAAGAAAGTTAGAATCAGTCAGTAAGATGGGAACAGTGAACTAGGGATAGTCAGCCATGTCCAGTACAAGGCCAATTCACAAACATAGCCGACCCCCCCCCCCCGCAACTTAAGGGTTTATCAAAATCATCAGGAGGATAAGGTTGGATGTTGGAATGTGGAAGAATAAAATGTTTCGTTTTGTATGTTGAAAGTAAAATTTTATTAACAGGATAACATGAATTTGTAGTTGTTAAATGTTCAATGAGAAATAGTAGCAAGGAGTTAAGTGAACCCACAGCTTGTCGTCGTAAGTAGCAGAAAGATTAACAGGTTACTAATAAAGTCTGTGGTCCATTCCTTTTTTATGGCCGACGAGAAAGTGAAAAGGAAGGTAAAGCAATAAAGGAAATTGTACTTATCGAACGTTAGTTTTTAGGAGTCATTTGAAGTATCTTGTTGTTGTTGTCGTCTTCTTCTTTGTTGACTGCGAGAATGTTAAGGACGGAGATGAGGTAAAAGAAATAGTACGAGTGAAGAAGGAGAACGAATGTGTGACTGGACCGTTAGATGTCCGGGTCATGCTTGAAGTTTCTTTTGTTACATTTTCGCGTGTCGTCTCTCTCTGCTCCCATCTGATTGACTGATTCTGACTTGCTTTCTTTTTTTTTATAGCCAAAGACAATTTTAACATAAACTTGTTAATTTTCTGTCAGTTTTTCAAATAGCTTCTTTTTATGGTTAGAAAATTAATTTAACATCTGATCTCAAAATACGGCTTCGTCTTTTTCTTTCAGTACGGGGTCAATCCTTTTTTTATTCGGCAAAATCAGGCTTCACACGTCATTGTGAATATCTGTAAAAGTGAAGAATTGAAGAGAGTTTTTTTTTGTTTTTTTTTTATAAGCGTTTCACCCCGAGCAAGGCATGTCACTGCCACTACTGTGCAGGGGGCTACGTAGAGTGGAGAAAGGCTGGTTAAATATAGGAAATAACAGAGGGTGGGTGATAGGCGGGTGAGGATACCGAGAATGAGGGTTGGGTAGATGAGAGTGTTGTGAGAATAGTTGGGAGTTAGTGTGATAGGAGGTGTCTATTGACCCTACATTTAAACACCTAGAGATTGTAACTGTCGGGAAAGCAGACTTGTGGAAGGGAGTTCCACAGGCGGGAAGCGCGAGAAAAGAAGCTGTTGGAGTAGAATTTACGGTTACATCTTATTTGTTTAACTGTAAAAGGGTGGGACCTAGTTGCTAATCTAGTATCTCGTGTAAATTCGTGCTTAGGCGGCACCCTTTAATTTCGTGTTTACTACAGCATATAAAAAATTCAAATTTTACAAGATCGTTAGGCCATTTCAACAATTAAAACAGTACGAGAAATGAAAGGGTAAGTCAATAGTGCCTGCTTGACATGTTCGAGTGAAGCACAAAATTGGATCCTCTCAGTGGAGTAGACAAACTGGCTCGTGCTTATACTTTTTAAAAGTCAAAAGAGGATCGCTTTCAAATATATACTTTTTGTTATTTTATAAGGTAATATATGTATATTTCTTTTAAGTTATTTTTTTAACCGGAAGATCTGCGTCGATCCTCGTGCGCAGAACCGCATTTATGTCATTCTGTTTAAAATCGCCAAAGTGATAACTTCCTTTTCGATCACAGTTGAAACATGTATGGAATTCAGGGAGATAGAAAATGGCAGTTGATGTTGTTTTAGAGATTGCAGGATGTGCGTTGTGGTGCAGTGGATATCGGCACGGAACGAGAAATCGGGGACCCGTGTTCGAATTCCAGTTGAATTCCTTGCATTCACTTACTCACAAATACCCTTTGGAAAGGTATTAATCTGTGTCTTCTCTCTAGTTATGGGTTAAATAATAGGACAGATTGGGTTCTATAGCCATAGCTGGCAACCAGCCTACCCTAGAAATCAATGGCAACCTACTGCGGGATAATGTTCTGCCCAGTGAGTCCTGTCTCTTTCGAGATATGATCGCCCAAAGCGTATCTCATGTGTATCACTTATCTGACTGACTGAGATATCAGGGAAGCAAGTAAAGGGTAGGGATTTCTACAGGCATAAGGATCGAGAAAAGAAACTGTTAGAGTAGAAGTGATTGTTAGATTTAACTATTTCAACGGTAAAAGGGTGGGACCTATATGGCAATCTAGTAGCGTGATTAGATACATATGGTCGGGGCACCAGGGAAAAAAGTTCGCCATGAAAATATTTGTAGAAAAGAGAAAAAGAAGCCACATCACGTCGGTGAGAAAGTGAGTGAATTCGAGATGACAAGTCAGGATCGATTACATTGCAGATCCTTCTTTGGATGTTGTTGAGTACCTCGAGATTTATAGCAGTAGCACTCGATTAGATACGGCAACAATATTCAATGCGCGGACGTATGGTAGTTTTATAAATCTATGCAGTTATCGATTCGATGTAGTCTTTCCACTTTAAGCCAGTTGAGAGAGTGAGACCAAGGAGGTGCAGGGTGTCACTTTCCAGGAGATTAGCATCACCCATTCTGATGACTGGTAGGAAAGTTTCTTTGTAGTGGTCTTGCGAGCATTAAAATTTACCAGCCATTTCCTACCCCAGTCCATTACAAACTGGAGGTTCTTTTCAAGAGCAGCAGTCAGGTCTCTTTTGTCAGCCATTTTGCGAGAATAAACGGTTGGGTCATCTGCTTAGATGGGATCTGATTTCATCAGGAAAATCATTGATGAAGATTAGAAAAAAAAAAGGCGTCGGACCTAGCATAGCGCCTTAAGGGACGACCGCGTTCGTATGAATGCATCTGGAAACTTGTTCGTTCAAAACGAGTTTCATTTCACGATTTGATAAGAACGAATGTTGAAAATACTTGTTGGTCTTGGTATATTCAATCGTGTGACTTTTTAATATTTAGGGTCTGATTGTTATTGAAAAAAATAGTATTTCTCCAGAAGCAAACCTGTGTTTGTTTAAATACGAATTGAGAAGTTTTTACGATTTTACTTTTCGAAATATTGCCCTCGGTCGGTATCATATAATATTCACAAAACAAAATAAACATTTTTTTCCCAAAAATGAGGCATTTCTGTACAGCAAAAACGGTAGCTAACCAAAATAAAGTAGGATCATTTTCAGATTCAGCACCCTCAAAACGGATGTTTGGTATCTCGACACCATTTCAACTATCTCTTTGTTGACTAGTATAATTATTACATTTTCCCCACTATTTTAAAGTAAAATTTGACTCTACAATCTACCATTCAGTGATCACTTCTTATATTAACACTGCTTATCATGTTTTGCGGGAATAAACACTTTGTTGTGAGGTATAAAGGGTATACCTTTAACATTGAACGGCTTCTGATACATTTCTCCCCCAAACAATACTTGGTACTCCTGACAGGACCGTCTTACAGCATTATGAGCCCCCTGGGCAAACCAGTGGAATAGGGGCTTCACGACAAACACTCAAAAGAATACAAAATAAATGGTTGATAATATTAAGCATACATTTATTTTATTGACAACTAATCACTTAATTGAAGTAGATAGACTAAATTATCGTCCGATTCACACTCCACCCACGTCTATTGAACAGGTGAAGAGGTTCATCCTTTGTTTCCTGTTTAGGATGCGGTTTCCGGTTTTTTCTCGTTTCCAATCTTCTCACTCTTTTTTTTTTCAATGAGAGTAGATAGACTAAACTATCGCCCGATTCACACTCCACCCACGTCTATTGAACAGGTGAAGAGGTTCATCCCTTGTTTCCTGTTTAGGATGCGGTTTACGGTTTTTTCTCGTTTCCAATCTTCTCACTCTTTTTTTTTCAATTAGAGTAGATAGACTAAACTATCGCCCGATTCACACTCCACCCACGTCTATTGAACAGGTGAAGAGGTTCATCCCTTGTTTCCTGTTTAGGATGCGGTTTACGGTTTTTTCTCGTTTCCAATCTTCTCACTCTTTTTTTTTCAATTAGAGTAGATAGACTAAACTATCGTCCGATTCACACTCCACCTACGTCTATTGAACAGGTGAAGAGGTTCATCCCTTGTTTCCTGTTTAGGATGCGGCTTCCGGTTTTTTCTCGTTTCCAATCTTCTCACTCTTTTTTTTTCAATTAGAGTAGATAGACTAAACTATCGTCCGGTTCACACTCCACCCACGTCTATTGAACAGGTGAAGAGGTTCATCCCTTGTTTCCTGTTTAGGATGCAGCTTCCGGTTTTTTCTCGTTTCCAATTTTCTCACTCTTTTTTTTTCAATTAGAGTAGATAGACTAAACTATCGCTCGGTTCACACTCCACCCTCGTCTATTGAACAGGTGAAGAAGCTCATCCCTTGTTCCCTGTTTAGGATGTGGTTTCTGGCTTTCTCTTTTCCAATCTTTTCATCACGCATTTCTCTTTTTTTTCAATTAGAGTAGATAGACTAAACTATCGCTCGGTTCACACTCCACCCTCGTCTATTGAACAGGTGAAGAAGCTCATCCCTTGTTCCTTGTTTAGGATGCGGTTTCCGGTTTTCTCTTTTCAAATCTCTTCAATCTTATGTAGCCCCCTGCACATCAGTGGCGTTACCGCCTTGCTCGGGGTGATATGATTAAAAAAAAATCAATATGCTAAACATTTGAACAACACACAAGGCTTGATAAACAATAATACTCAGTCAATTAAACATATTAGATGGCACAATATGAAATTACTAGAAATCTTTTAGTATAACAAGCATTTACGGCATTTCTTTTCAGATATTTGCTTTATTATTGTCTTGAAGTCAATGGTTTTCCAGAATAGGTTGTCATTTTCCATGACTTTAGTGAAAGCCAATTTAAACAATACTGCCCAATTGTGCGACGAAGCAAGTTTCAGTTTCGAAAAAGAACGTTTTCCTGTATAGTTGGTCACTTTTATGCACATAAACACCCTGAGTGTGTTACACACATTCATTTAAAAGACCATCATAATTCAGGTCCTTTCTTGAGTGCGTCAGAAGCAATGGTTTTCAATTCACTGAAGAAAGAAAATAGCTTTCTAATCTAAATCTTAATCTAAAATTATTTATAAATGGAAATTTGTCTGTGTGTGTGTATGTGTGCGTGTGTGTGTGTGTGTGTATGTGTGTGTCCGATACCTATAGACTCAGAAACAGCTGAGACAGACAGACAGACAGACAGACAGAGAAGTAAGTTGAAAGCAAGTCACTAAAATGCATTTCCATTATTACAGCTGATCTTGTCGTGTCGCTGTGATAATCAACGAGAAAATGATTAAAAAAAATTTCGCAATTTATACTAATGTGTCACGTAAGTACGTAAGTGTGTGTGTGTGTGTGTGTGTCCGATACCTATAGACTCCGAAACAGCTGAACCGATTTTCTTGAAAATTTACACAGTTGTACTATAAGCGTCTGCGAGTGTTCTTAGCTAGGTTTTGTGTCGAGGTACCCCCGATAAATATCGAAAATCGATTATCGAAAAAATTGGGTTATAGAAGGAGTGGTCCGATTTTAATCAAATTTGATACACTCATAGACAAAGACATAAGAAACGATATTCAGAAGTTTCGAGGTTGCAGTTCTTACAGTAGTGCATAAAATAGATAATATATATATTTTAATCATTTCACCCCAAGCAAGGCATTCCATTGCCACTATTGCGCATAGGGCTACATAGGGGAAGGTAAAGAGGAGGAGTGGTTAGATGTAGGAAATGTCAGAAGGAAGGTGATAGATGGGTAAGGATACCGAGGATGAGGGTTGGGCAGATGGGAAGAGTGTTTGAAAGAATGGAAGCGAGTTATTGTGTTAGGAGGTGTCTATTGACCTTACATTTAAACTCCTGGAGATTGTAGCCGTCGGGGAAGCAATCATGTGGAAGGGAATTCCACAGTCGGGAAGGGCGAGAAAAGAAACTGTTGGAGTAGAAGTTGCGGTTGCATTTTATCGGTTTCACTGTAAAAGGGTGGGATCTAGTTGCTAATCTAGTTTCTCGTGCAAATTCGTATCTAGGGGGCAGCAGTGATCTAAGTTCATTGGAGCAGAAACTGTGAAAATATTTATAGAAGAGACACAGGGAAGCCACGTCGCGCCGATGAGAGAGAGACTGTAGGCGGTCTGCCAAGTTGGTATCGATCACATTACAGACCCTCCGCTGTACCTTGTCGAGAAGCCCAAGGAGAATAGCAGGAGCACCCGACCATATATATATATATTTTTTTTTAAAATCATATCACCCCAAGCGAGGCGGTAACGCCACTGATGCGCAGGGGGCTACATAAGAGTGAGAAGATTAGAAAAGAGAAAACCGGAAACCGCATTCTAAGCAGGAAACAAAGGATGAGCCTCTTCACCTGTTCAATAGGTGTGGGTGGAGTGTGAACCGGGCGATAGAAAAAGAAAAAAAAAACAAAGTGAGAAGATTAGAAAAGAGAAAAAACCGGAAACCGCATCCTAAACAGGAAATAAGGGATGAGCCTCTTCACCTGTTCAATAGATGTGGGTGGAGTGTGAACCGGGCGATAATTTAGTCTATCTACTCTAATTGAAAAAAAAAACAGTGAGAAGATTAGAAAAGAGAAAAAACCGGAAACCGCATCCTAAACAGGAAACAAGGGATGAGCCTCTTCACCTGTTCAATAGGTGTGGGTGGAGTGTGAACCGGGCGATAGTTCAGTCTATCTACTCCAATTGAGAACAAAAAAAAGTTAAAAGATTTTAAAAAAAGATTAAAAAAAAGTGACTTATTAAGTTTTAACTTAGTTAAAGTACAGTCAAAAAAATTTTCCCTAAAATAAAATCAAACCTACAGTTAGACATGAAAAGTTTTAAAATTAAGCAAAAATATTGGGCAAAAATGGAGAAGAAAACAAAACAAAAAAAAATATGGCATACCTATAAGTCAAGTTATGATTCCAAGACGAACTACGGGCAAATTGAATTGTAGAAAAGACAGAGGGAAGCCACATTATGCCAGTGAGAAAGTGACTGAAGGCGAGTTGCCAAGTCAGGATCGATTATATTGCAGATCTGCCTTTGAATTATGTTGAAAACCTCAAAATGAATAGCAGGAGCACCCGACCAAATATGGCAACAGTATTCAATGCAAAGACGTATGGTAGATTTATAAACATGCAAAATGGATTCTGACAAGAAAAACTTCTTGACCCAACAGTGACACAACCTTCCTAGCAGTAGATGCAGTTATGGATTCGACATATTTATTCCATTTGAGGTAACTTGAGAAAGATGGTGCGATGTGTTGCAATCTAAGAGACTAACATCATCCAATCTGATGGTAGGCAGGTAAGCTTGTCTATGGTCGTTAAAAGAGAGCAGCTTAGTTTTGGAGGCATTAAAATTTACAAGCCCTTTCTCATGCCATTCAATCACATATTGGGGATTTTTTTAAAAAGTGAAGCAGCCAAGTTTACTTTGTCAGCCTTGGTAGGTTTCTTATTGAGACAGGCATAAATAGTGGTGTCATCTGCATAGATGCCTACTTGGGAACCAATTACATCAGGGAGATCATTGATGAAGATCGGAAAAAATGTAGAACTTAGGATAGAGCCTTAAGGGATGCCCACATTCATATGAAAGAATCTGGAAGCTTGCTCATTCAAAACAACCTTCATTTCATGATTTGATATGAACAATTAGATTAAATCAAAGAATCACCCAGAAATACCATAGCTCTGGAGCTTGCACAGAAGGCCAGCATGTCGAATGTTTTTTAGGTATCGAGAGCAAAAGCTCGAGTTCTTGCTGTTCTTATCACAAATTTGTAGCTTATACAAATTTTCGGGTCTTAGCGAGTTAAAATCAGACGTGCTGCAGATGTTGATGATGAAAGTGCCCATGATTCGGTGGGGGGGGGGTCACGTTAGTCTCACTGACTGTGATTGCAAAGACGGGTACAACTACTACTCCAAACAGCCATATCCTTTTCTACATCATTAAGAGCTACAAAAGACAGGAAGTTGTGGAGAGCCATGATCGCCTACATCTTGAAGGGACATGTCACATGAAGAAAGAAAAAAATGACAGGTCTCCATTATTTCCTTGCTGTTAGACTTACTTTTTTGAAGTCACAAAATTCATGCTTTTTTCTAGAAGCTTCTAAAAAATTTCATAATGTTGAAATGTGACAAAAATGTACTTACAGCAAATACTTTGTCTTTGCTCTGTGAGCGAAACAGTTTTGTTGGTTGGTCAAGCAGTTCGTCTGTAACTGACCTGACAAGAGTGTGGGAGCTACTGATATGGTGCTTTCGTTCAGTAGGCATTAGTAGTAGAGCACATGTCTGGCACATTATCCGGTCAATAACTGGACAGTCACGAAATATTTTCAGCCTTTGCATGAATTTCGGCAGCAGTATTCAATGCACGGGCGAATGGTAGATTTATATATGTGCAAGATAGATTCAGACGGAAAAAACTTCCGGGTCCTACTGTAACACCCCAGTGGACGGTCCGAACAGTTTCTCCAGCGGCTGTTCTCCACGCTGTTATTTTGCCGGGGTTTGTTGAAAAAGTCGGAGCTTCAAGCTGGGGGTACATGATTAAACTATAAGGAACGAACTTCCACAACTTGGATGAGTTGAAACGACGCTTTATTTCGTTTAGAGTTAGTCTTTTCGGTTGGGGCAGGCGAATGTGACACACAGCTCTAACTCTAATTGATGGAGATCAATTACCGAACTGACCGACACAAGACGAACGGAGTTTCTACTTCAAGCACACGCCCGGCTGAATTAACTTAACTCCTCTCACTCAACTCAACTAACTGATCGGCTCGGGAAAATCACTTGTATTTATTTAAATTAATCCGGAAATGCTTAGACCCCCCCCCCCCCCCCCCGGGCGATAAGCATTGGCGACTGTAAGTCCAAAATTTCAAGGTACTTAAATTTTCCTTCTTTTGATGTGTAAACATCCCGGCAGACATCCGGTATTTTCCAGGATTTTTTTTTATCTTTTTATCTTAATAGAGCTTCCTGTGAAGGCCACGGGATGTTTTTATAGCCCTGACACTTTATAACCAGGCGTTTTTTTATTGCCTGAAGAAAGCGAAAATTCTATTATGTTTTCTTTATTTTCTTAATGTGTGGTCAAGATACAATAAAGACACTCAAAAATATATTTCCTAAACTTTATCTTTTATCACATCAAATCACTTAGTCAAATATTTACCGGAAGACTGGTAGGATTTAACAGTAATCTGATACCCTTTTCTCTTCCACAAATTTCCTTATAAAAGAAAAAAGCGTTTATTTTTTTCTCTTCTTTTTCACTTTTCTTAAACGAAACACATGTTTTTAACCTATTTTCTATTCTTAGCCATTTTCTATTTTAATCTATTATAATAAAATACATATTTTACAGATCCACCTAGTTATCCCCTAGTTATCGTGTCACACTGCACAGAGAACCGATTTTCATATCAGCGGATTTAGCAATGGATTCGATATAGTCATTCCATTTGAGGTCCGCTGTAAGTGTGAGACCAAGGAGGCGTAGTGTTTTACTCTCTGGGAGGCAAGCCTGGTCCATGCTAATGGGAGGTAGGTGCGATTGTCTGTGATGGTTAATTGATAGTAGCTTTGTTTTAGAAGCATTAAAGCTTGCGAGACATTTCTTACCCCAGTCCACTACGGATTGGAGGTCCTTTTCAAGCTCGGCTGCAAGGTTAGCTTTGTCGCCTACACCAGATTTTTGGTCGAGGCGAGAGAAAACTGTGGTGTCATCGGCGTACATACCTGCTTGGGATATTATGGAATCAGGGAGATCATTAATGTATATCAGAAAGAGCGTAGGACCTAGGATAGAGCCTTGAGGGACACCTGCGTTCGTATGGTAGTTCTGGTGGGCATATCCGTTTAATACCACCTTCATTGTGCGGTTAGAGAGGAATGACTGGATTAGTTCAAACAAATGTCCAGTTATACCATAGCTCCGCAGTTTGCATAGAAGGCCAGCATGCCAAAATCTGTCGAACGCTTTAGAGATATCCAAGGCAACGGTTCGGGCTTCACCATTCCTGTATATGTACTCGGTGATGGTCGTTAGCATATCAGCAGTAGACCTGGTGAAGCGGAAACCATACTGTTTGTCCGAGAGGAGCCTGTGTGCTGTGAGATGCTGAACCACCTCGGCGTTGATAATGGCTTCGAACACTTTGCCAAAGATCGGAAGAAGGCTGATAGGTCGGTAATTTGCGGGGTCCGAGGGTTCTCCAGTGTTTTTAAATATAGGAACTACAGAGGAAGATTTCCAACAGGCAGGAAAGCAGGAAGCAGACATGCAGAAATTGTAGAGCTTAGAAAGTACAGAGGAAAGTTCGGAGGCACATTTCTTTAAGACTATGATTGGGATTCCTTCCCCTCTGCTCGCTTTGTGAGGGTTAAGTTTTGAAATTATCTTAGAGACAAGCGAGGGTGTAATATGGACGTCATTCAGTTGAGCATCAGTTCTAGGTGGGAAGTCGGGTGTGGAAACTCCATACGAGTCCAGTCTCGAATTATTCGAGAATCGGCGGGTAAAGCATTCAGCCTTGTCCGCTGGGGAGGTGAGGACCTCAAATTTGTTTATTAGTGGGGGTATTGTGGACTTGCTCTTGTTAAGTACTCTTATATATTTAAATCGATACCAGGAAATCAAAATTTGACTTACATCCATTCATTTTTCTTTCTCTACGGTTTCGCTTTAACTGGAAACTTTTTAGTCTTTCGTGCCAACGTCTAAAGAGTCTGAGCTCCAGAACCATAGATTAGTTTTAAAGCTTTCATTACACCCGAGCAACGCCGGGCTATACTGCTAGTCTGTGAATAAGCCTCTGCACGTTTTGTCAGTTCAAAGATTAGTGTCCAGAATAGACAGTAACGTTTCCATCTTGAACTTTTTGGTTTTGCTGAGAAGTCACTTTCTCACTGGCGCAATGTGGCTTCCTTTTGTCTCTTCTACAAATACCTTCACGGCTTCTGCTCCGGACATAGCGCTCTGGTGCCCCCTATGTATGAATTGACTCGAGCCACAAGATAAGCAACTAGGTTGCACCTTTTACTGTGAAACCAATAAAATGTAAATGCAAATTCTACTCCATCAGCTTCTTTTCTCGCACTTCTCGCCTGTGGAATTCCCTTCCATTTACTTGCTTCCCAGACAGCTACAATCAGCTACAGACAGCTACAATCTCCAAGAATTTAAATGTAAAGTCAATAGTCATCTCCTATCTCACTAACTTGCATCCTCTCTCTCATGCCCCTTTCTCCATCCACTCCACTCTCATCAATATTCCCAATCTCTCTTTTACCCACTTCCTGACACCCGCTATAACCTGTAACTCATTCTCATAACTTTCCTTCGATGTCACCCCCTGCGCACCAGTGGCAGTAAACTGCCTTGATGGGGCGATAGGATTATAAAAAAATGAATACCGTTTCTGTTGATAGCTTATTTCAATTAAGACGCACACTTCGTTTTCGTTTCTGTTTTTTTTTTTTTGTTTTTGTTTTTTCATCACTGTAAATCTGTATCTGGGAACATACTCCTGGCTTTTAACTCATAATCATTAAATTTTTTTCTAGTTTTCTGAGGTTAGGTTTTTCTAGACTCAAGAAGATTCGTAGGTATAAGAATGTTCACATCCTTTCATTGTAGGACTTTGCTTGTTTTGTTCATTCTTTCTAGCATACCATTCCAAAGAATTGGGAGAAAGATCGTTTCCAGATTTTCTAAATTTTTTCTGAATCCTTTTGCCTCTCGCCTTCACTTGCTGTTCTTTGTCAGATGTAAGAGAATCCAGTGCATGTTCTAATTTTTTCAAAAACCTCATACAGAGCATGAACAGCATCGAAATGACCAGAAAAATATTTTTCTGGTGATGATGTCAATGCATTCCTTGTATTGATATAAGCGATGAGTAGAACCAGCAAAAAATGAATGCAGATGCTGAATAAAGAATTTTAGAGTCTGTAGACAATACTTTGCTGCTTTTACTCCTACTAAATTCAAACTATGTCCAGTGCAGGGGGGGGGGGCATATTTCGCAAACTCATTGCTTTGATGAATCCGTACATGCAAATACTTTCATGCCTTCTGCTCCAACGAAGTTAAGTCATTGGTGCCTCTGCAATAGGTGTAACCAGACTGGCGACTAAGTCTCACCAATTCACAATTAGATCAACCAAATGCAGATGACAATTCTACTCCTGCAGCTTCTTTCTTGTACTTCCAGCCTGTGGAACTCATTTCCATCTTCTTGCTTTCCTGACAGCTACAACCTCCAGGAATCTAAATTCAATGCCAACACTCATCTTTTAACCATTTGACTCTAGTTCTTTCTACACCACCTTCCGCCTTTGCACCTGTGTTCCCATCCTTCTCTTGCTCCTTTCTAACTAGTTCACCTTTCTCCTCACTCTCTTCAATCTAATCTTTTTATTATTATGTAGCCTCCTAATCTTTTTACTCTGATGTAGCCCCCTGCACATCTGTTACCGCCTTGCTCGGAGTGAGACGATTGACAAAAAAAAGTTCAGTGTATCGTTCAGATATATCGTATGACTGACCATTGCATTTTAATTGTGGAATTTTGTTTTCATTAAGAAAATCCTCAACAGTTTCTGTTAGATCTTTGCACCATGAAAAAGATGGAGATGAACATCAAAAAACGTTTCACAGGCTCACAACCTTTAATGCATGGGACAATAAATGTTAGCTGCTCTGTGTGTTAGATGTCTGGAGTGGAATCGACACTTACTGAATAATACTATGTCTCTTTTACTTCTTCAAGAATAGTAAAAAGAATCTGTTCAATGAATTCAATAAATTCCTCACAAATATTTGCAAATAAATATGACGGATTCTCTTTTCCAGGATGCCCATACATAGAGGTCCTTCCAAGAAAGGATCAAATTCATTCAGTAGTTATAGTATACTTAAATAGTTAACATTTTTCCTGACCCAATGATCAAATTCTCTCCAAGAATTAGCAAACTTCTCGAGGCAAGAAAAGGAATCATAGAAACCAAACGAATCAAAACCTTATGCCAATATTCCTGCTATAAGCAATGGTATCTGTATCTGTACGGTGTTCACCCTGGTTGGGTTGAGCCGGCTTCTTCCGATGGAGAAAGAATCGTTGGGATTTGTTTTAAGGGCAGGGTCCCAATTACTACCCTGTATAGACCTCAAGTATTTTTTTAATTATGCCAATATCTGCTGCAGTAGATTGGTTGCCAGTCATGGCTATAGAACCCAATCTGTCCTGTTATTTAACCTATAACTAGGGAGAAGGAGTCATGGCTATAGAACCCAATCTGTCCTGTTATTTAACCTATAACTAGGGAGAAGGGACGGATTAATGCATTTCCCAAGGGTATTAGAGAGAAAGTGAATGCAGGGCATTCAAGTGGAATTCGAACTCGGCTCCCTGATTTCTCTTTCCTAGCCGATATCCACTGCACCACAACGCACATCCGTCAAGAAACGCTTACATCACCTGGTATTCCCAAGCGGTCACCCTTCTAAGTACTGACCAGGCTCAACGTTGCTTTACTTCGGTGATCAAATGAGAACCGGTGTATTCAACGTGATATGACCGTAAGCAATGGTCCCCAATAAAGAATCTACATTATGCTTTATCAAATATACTGTTATGCATTTTTAATGTTCTTCTCCATTTTCATGTTTTACACTGACTTTGCTGTGCTTTCAGTCTCTGAACTCCGAATTAGCAAAGGGAGATTCTTTCCTGGTCAATAGGTGATATACAAGCAGTATAAACGAACTTGGGATGGTTATACCCACTCGCCATTCGCTTAAACTCATTCTTTGTTAAATACCTTGCCTTCATAATGATTCTGACATGACGAAGCCCCACAATGAATCCAGTATTCTATTGTGTTCGTATCTAATCTAAACTTATAAATTGAACTTTGTCTGTGTATGTGTGTCTGTGTGTGTTTGTTTCCATTACCTATAGACTCCGAAACGGCTGAACCGATTTTCTTGAAAATTTACACAGTTGTACTATAAGCGTCTGCGAGTGTCTTAGCTAGGTTTTGTGTCGAGGTACCCCCGATAAATATCGAAAATCGATAAAAAAATCAGGTTATAGAAGGAGTGGCCCAATTTTAATCAAATTTGATGCACTCATAGACAAAGACATAAGAAACGATATTCAGAAGTTTCAAGGTTGCAGTTCTTACAATAGTGCAGAAAATCGATAATATATATATGTAAAAGGCAAGATGTTTGTGTGTGTGTCTGTTTATCTGTCTGTATGTCTGTATTTTTTCAGCCGTTTTATTTTAGTTTTTGCTTCGGGTTTGGCTCTAAGTAGGTATAATTGTAGTTCTTAGTCTCAGCCATGATACCATTTACTCAGAGAACTTATTTAGCCTTCAAAATTCAGTTTACCACGAAAAAACTTATTTGATATCGATACCAGGAAATCAAAATTTGACTTACATCCATTCATTTTTCTTTCAGTCTACGGTTTCGCTTTAACTGGAAACAACTATTGCTTTTTAGTCTTTCGTGCCAACGTCCAAAGAGTCTAAGCTCCAGGACCATGGATTAGTTTTAAAGCTTTCATTACACCCGAGCAACTCCGGGTTATACTGCTAGTCATTAATATTCCGGATCTGTCTATTGAATTACAAACTCCTTTACTGTTATAGATTTAGGTATTTCTTTCTGTAAAATATCACCAGCAGCTGCAATAGGCAATGATGGTATGTCTGCTGAAACTGGATTTTTGGTAGCAGAGATTTATGCCGATTTAGATTCTGTATTTGAAGGAACAATACCACTTGCTGATATTGCAGGAGAGGATGTGTGGTGATACCGAGCAAAAGCGATGAACCAGATGTTTGCGCTTTCACGACCAAAAAGCAAATGACCAAAAGTCGTCGTTGCGCATCCGGGTTCGCGCAGATGTTCCCGTTGAAAAATAAAAAATAATCAAATATCAAATTTCAATTTCGCGAGCCTACGCGAATTTTATTTACCAGCCAATGGGAAGAATAGAATCAAATACAAGTGTGAAATCCCAAAACGAGCTGCTTTTGATCCAAAAAGCAGATATAAAAAGCCGAGACAGAAAGCACCCAGCAGAGAGACCGAAGGATACAGACTGACGGACAGACGAGCGTGATTAGTACCTCCCTTGACCCAGTCAAGAGGCTACTACATTCGCCTCCCTCCTCTCTCATTACCTTCTTCACTGTCTCAAAAGAATTTACTGACCTAAGGAGCGACTACATCAAAGACATTCCTTACTCACGTATCTCCCACATTCCTAAGCTTTAAATCTCTTTCAGCTTATTATTTGCCATGAACATTTTAACCTCCGTTGGACCTATACTCGAGTATTGCTTTAATTGTATAACATTAATTGATATGTGTTTATATAAAAATGTTATTTGTAACTCAATTTGCTTTTCTTGAATTTATAATCATTTTATGACTTATAGTGGGCTATCTACCACAAGGCCAAATTCCGTTAACCTGCAACGGTATAAAACTACCCTTCACTAGAACGGACTCCTACTACAACCAGAAAAAGAATAGATAAGCAACCCACTATGGATGCATTTGTGGATGTTATATCGCAAGGAATGAGAATGAGTGGCTGTCATTGCACATGTGTTAAGACACGATGTTAATTTTGGAAGTTTTTTGTGTTTTTCTCTTCTCTGCAACTCTTCTTTTTCTGTACTCCATTCAAAACATTACATTTCATTTCTGCGGAAAGATTTATTCACCTGGAAAAAATATATATTAAATATTTAGTATTTAATCCCACACCAGGATGTAGGGTTATAGTGTGTAAGTATGCTTGCAACAAGAACTAAATATTTAAACATTCTGCCTACATAATTAATATGTCTTTTCTTTAATTGTACAAACAGTATTTATTCCTCATACAAACTCTACTGTGTACTGATTCACAAAACTAGAAGACCTAGATCAAATTTAGTGGCATAGTTAGTCTGGTACTGATCTAGACTCATCTATGTATAGCTGTACAAGAATACGTTCAATACTATTCTCAACTTATACATTTGAAAATGTCATCCATTCATATATATATATATATATTTTTTAATCATTTCACCCCGAGCAAGGCAGAAACGCCACTGATGTGCAGGGGGTTACATAAATGTAGAAAGATTAGTTAGAAAAGAGTGAGGAGTACAAGCTAGTTAGAACGGAACAATAGAAAGCTGAGAAAGCAGGTGCAATGACAGATACATGGGCGGAGAGAACGTGAAGATTATACAGGGGAGGGGAGAGAGCTAGAGTCCAGTGGTTAGTAGGTGAGTATTAACTTTGCTTTTAAATTTCTGGAGGTCGTAGCCGTCAGGAAAGCAAGAATACGGGAGTGAGTTCCACAGGCGGGAAGTGCGAGAGAGGAAGCTGCAGGAGTAGAATTGTCGTCTGCGTTTGGCTAACCTGACTGTGAATGGGTGGGACCCAGTTGCCAGTTTGGTTGTACGGGTAAACACCTGTTGAGGAGGCATCAGTGACTTAAGCTCATCCGAGCAGAAGCCATGAAAGTATTTATAGAACAGACAGAGGGAGGCCACATTTCGATGATGGGAAAGTGGCTGAAGTCGAGTCGCCAGATCAGTACCTATCACATTACAGACTCTCCTTTGGAGCTTGTCAAGAACACTGAGGAGAACGGCAGGGGCACCTGACCATAAATGGCAGCAGTACTCCATGCACGGACGGATGGTTGACTTGTATATATGCAGGATGGATTCAGGTGGAAAAAACATCCTGGATCGACATAGTGACCCAATCTTCTTAGCAGTCGATTTTGCTATGGATTCAATATAGTGCTTCCATTTGAGGTCTGAGGACAGGGTAAGTCCGAGGAGGCGTAGTGTATTACTCTCCGGGAGAATCATCTGGTCCATGCTTATGGGAGGCAGAAGAGGTTGCCTGTAATGGTTGACAGACAACAGTATTCACAAAATATCAATACCTGGTCATTAGTACTGCGTCATATACTGATAAAGTTAAATAACTATTACATGCTTACTGTACAAGTGTTCAATGTTGTGACTGAATCTCAGATTCAATCACTAATAATCTATTCATCACACTATATCTGGATTCAATTACAATGTGTAAATATTTCCAATAATTAGTACTACAGTAGATTTAATGCTACTTTCTCTCTTTTTTTTCACATTTACATTAATGTTTAACTCAAAATATTTAGCTAGTTGCAATAACTCTGATTTTTTAAAATATGAAATTTTTTTAAAATATGAAATTTTTTTAAAATATGAAATTCTTTATCTAAATTGAATGAAGAAATAAATTCTTCAACGGAAATCGACATTTTTAAACGAACACAAATACAAAATCAGTTTTATCAAAAAACTCTGAAGCAAAATATAACGTACTTTGTTGTTGTCCTTGCGAAATAAACATCGAATGAGAAAATTATTTGTTTTAGTTAAGAAAGATGAATTCCTGTTTTTGTTTTGAAATTATGTCTAAAGCTTATAAAAAACACCCATTTGGTCAGGGTTGTGACAAAAAGAAAAGAAAAAAGAAAAAGAGAGAAGGCGAAAAGGAAAAGACAATAAAGAATAACTATCAATGCTAGAGTTTTATGACAATAAAAATAATTTATTTACAAAAGTAAAAATATAAATACAATACATTTAAACATTCAAAACAATATTGATTCAGTATAGGAGAAATTTAAGAATTAAATCAAACCAAAGAAAAATAATATTGTCTCCAACAGACAGTCAACAGTTGTCTTGGTCACAGATATTAAAAGATAGAAATGAGAGTTTTACCAGCGAGTCTGTGCTAAGACAGTGGGAAGTCTGACCGTCGAGAATCAGAGTCAATGTTTTGATCCTTTCCGTGATAGTGAAATTGTCGACAAGTGAACTAAACTGGCAAGACAAACCATCCCTTCTATTTATATAGGTGGGCGGTTTTTTTTGGAGAAAGTCATTGCCCTTTACTCTGTCTTTTAGTTTAAAGGGGGGGACATTCTTACATTTTCATTTTTTTTGAGAACCAAGTCAGATGAATTAAATGTTTCTGTTATAACATATCTTTCCACCATTCGCAATACGCGTGGCTTGTCGTAGTAATTTTTTTTAGGATATTTCTTAAAAGGGGTGTGCGTTGTGTTGTAGTGGATATCGGCTCGGAACGAGAAATCGGGGAGCCGAGTTCGAATTCCAGTTAAATTCATTGCATTCACTTACGCGCAAATACCCTTGGGAAAGGTATTAGTCCATCTCTTCCTTCCAGTTATGGGTTAAATAACAGGACAGATTGGGTTCTATAGCCTTGGCTGGCAACCAGTCTACCGCAGAAAGCAACGACAACTTACTGCGGGATAATCTGCCCAGTCAGTCATGTTTCTTTCGAGACATGATCGCCCAAGCGTGTTTCACGTATGGTACTTAACTAACTGACTTATATATATATATATATATAAGCGTTTCACCCCGAGCAAGGCATGTCACTGCGCAGGGGGCTACATAGAGTGGAGAAAGGATGATTAAATATAGGAAATCTCAGAGAGTGGGTGATAGGCGGGTGAGGATACCGAGAATGAGGGTTGGGTAGATGAGAGTGTTCTGAGAATAATTGGGAGTTAGTGTGATAGGGGGTGTCTTTTGACCCTACATTTAAACACATGGAGATTGTAGCTGTCGGGAAAGCAGACTTGTGGAAGGGAGTTCCACAGGCGGGAAGCGCGAGAAAAGAAGCTGTTGGAGTAGAATTTACGGTTACATCTTATTTGTTTAACTGTAAAAGGGTGGGACCTAGTTGCTAATCTAGTATCTCGTGTAAATTCGTGCTTAGGCGGCACCAGTGATCTAAGCTCATCGGAGCAGAAGCCATGAAAGTACTTGTAGAAGAGGCACAGGGAAGCTACATCACGCCGGTGAGAGAGTGGTTGCAGCCGGTCTGCCAAGTCAGTATCAACCACGTTATAGATCCTCCTTTGTATTTTGTCAAGAAGCCCAAGGAGAGCAGCAGGGGCACCCGACCAGATATGGCAGCAATATTCAATACACGGGCGGATGGTAGATTTGTATATGTGCAGAATAGATTCAGGTGGGAAAAACTTCCGGGCCCTGCACAGAGAACCGACTTTCATAGCAGCAGATTTGGCAATGGATTCGATATAGTCATTCCATTTGAGGTCCGCCGAAAGTGTAAGGCCAAGGAGGCGTAGTATTTTACTCTCTGGGAAGCTAGCCTGTCCCATGCTAATGGGAGGTAGATGCGATTGTCTATGGTGGTTAGTTGATAACAGCTTCGTTTTAGAGGCATTGAAATTGACCAGCCATTTCCTACCTCGGTCCTCCAGGTTTGGGGGTTAGGTGAAGGGTTAACAACCCTGCCCCGTACAGAAACAGCAACAAAAAAGTTACTGCCCTATGCACCATTGGGTGTGATGGATAAATGATGATATTCTATTATTTAACATGCTGTTGGCGGGAAGAAAGGAGATTCCATACTTTACCCAATGAAAGTGAATGTAAGGAACGACTGGAAATCGAACTTCGTTCACCGATGTTTAGTTCCAGTGTATAATGCATTAGTCGAAACGCTGTATCAACAGCATCATCATCACAAAGAATGATTTCCATGCTCCGAACGTGACGTAGAATAAAATGGCGTAGTTATCCATGTTATTTCATTATGCTAATCAATTTTCTTCGGCACTATTTGAGGATTTTCTTTCAAAATTAAAGCCCAAAGACAAATGAAAGCAACGTCTAGAGATGAATTCTTGAAATAAAACTGTCACATTTCCAGACTTGTTGCCAATCATTTAAGTCTTTGATGTCTTGAAATTTTAATTTGGTCCTTGGCATAAACCTGTTCTGTACAAAATAGCCCATCTTCGAAGCAACAGGAATTAGGCAGCCCGAAGCAAAATGTCTGCAATCTTTAACCAGGGGAAAGTAAGTTACACTTCGTTATTGCTTATATTAAAACCGTTATTGCTTATATTATAATCGTTCTTCTTCTTCTTCTATGTGACATGTCTCTTCAGGACGTAGGCGATCATGGCTTTTGATGTCTCCCTATCCCCTGGTGGCTCTTGGCACACTTTCTCCTGTTACCCCATTGAAACCCCGCTCTTCCATCCACCTACTCAGGCCCTTCAAATACGTTATCCGCTGCTATACGTTATCCGCTGCTTTCCCCTGTCTCTTTTTCTTTCTACCTGACTCGTGAGTATCATATTCTCTAAGCCTTCCTTCCTCATTACATATCCCAAGAACTTCAGCTGTTTTTTTTTCCTGATGCTCAGTATTCATTTCCTTTTCGTTTCCATCATTTCTAAAACCTCATCATTGCTCACATGCCCGGTCCATGATATTCGCAGCATCCTTCTGTAGAACCAAATTTCAGTTGCTTCAAGTTTTTCATTCATATTTGATGATATTGTCAAGCATTCACTGCGATATTGAAGGACAGACATTACATAGTAATCCTGTACTCTCTTATATTAAAACCGTTTTTGCTTATATTAAAATACAATTGGGGGTTTGACACCTCTACGGACGGAATCGGCTATAAATAGAAAATATTTACCTTCTGTAATAGAAATAGAAAATATAACACCCATGTGCCAACACTAAGTTCAATAGCAAATCGGGTGCGAATAGTAACAAAAGCAGGGACACAAATCCAACGTTATCCTCACAACAGTTAAAATCGCACGTTCTCTCACCAAGTTCAAAATATCACTGTCTCAGTAACCATAACCAATGAAATTATTTCTCGAGCAATTTTTCTGATTGGCCACCGTCTAATAGAGAGGAAGGAAAACTAGTATAGCTCATGATACTCATAGCAGCCCTTTTTGTGCTAATAATTTTTGGTAATTTTCCTTCGGCAGACCACGTACGAGGTGCCTTCAATAAATTTCCGGACTTTTTTTTGAAGAGGCATTTAAAATTATTGTAGGCTCTTGAAATTGCATTGAAATGTTATTCCTATAGGTCTGATGAGATGGCAGACCCATTTTTATCATTTCAGGTTCATAGGGACAACTGAAACAGGACTTGGAACGCTCTCAACTAAACCCGTGTCGTCACAGCTGACGTTTTTTGAAAATGCCGTAGATCCAGCTTTCATCACACGTCACGAGTGTCTCAAGAACATCGGGATCTGAATCATTAAGCTCGACCATCTCCCTGCTGTCGTTATGACGTCTTTCTTTCTGTTCTTCAATGGGCACCCTTGGGACAAATTTGCGCAAATCTTCCGCAGCTTCAGTTGCTCATGAATGATTATGTGTACAGTTCCCATACTGACATCAAAGTTTGTACTTATTGTCTCTATAGACACACGACAGTCCTCATTCATAAAATTATGGATTTACCCCATCAACTCTGGTGTTCTGACCTCCCTACTCCTCCCACACCTCTCGTTATCCCTCACAGCCTCTCTGTCTTCCTTGAATCTCATAGTACATAGGCTGGACATTATTGTTAAAAACGAAAAAGAAAATACTTGCTTATTAATTGATATGGCTTGTCCAGCGTATTGTAACATAGCAACCAAGGAAATCGAAAAACTGTCAAAATAGAAAGACCTGGAAATTGAAATAGAAAAAATGTGGAAATTGAAAACAAGAATCGTACCAGTGATTGTAGGAGCACTTGGAATGATAAAAAAAAAATGAAACAATACAACACATCGAAAGAATCCCAAGAAATAAGAAATATACAAAAATTGTCCTGTTAAGTACAGCCCACACACAAAGGAAAACTTTGTCTATGTAACGTTAGGGATATTAGGGGAGATAGAAAAAAACATTAAATGGGGCCATAACAACATACCACGACCTACCTCAGGTCTTCCCGCAGATTTCGTAGGTAGTGCGACCATAGCAGAAATATGATGAAAAATGACATAATAATTATGACCCAGTTACAGGTGTAGGACCTGTAACAATTTTATGGGACTTTGCTATACATGTAGACAAAACAGTCAAAGTTAATAGTCCAGACATTGTGATCAAGACCCCACCCCCCACCCCCCACCCCCCAAAACGAAAAAAAGTTGCTTTCTCATAGAAATGGCAGCTCCTGAAGAATGTAATGTATATTTTGAAGATCTTTAAAAAAGTTAAGAAAATGGAAGGTTTTTCAAGTACAAATCTCATAGTTGTGGCAGAAAAAGACATCTATAATTCCAGTAGTTGTTGGAGCCCTCGGTTTGAGTAGGTGTCGATAGTCTCATTAAAAGGGTTCCTGGTAGACCATGACTTAAAGAAAAAAAAGTGTACTTATACATTACGATAAACTTTACATATGTAAACTATGTGTAATCTTAGTTGTTGTTGTTGCTGTTTAACAAACATGGACAGAGGAAAATGTTATAATGCCATTTCAGAACTTAAGTCTCTGGTTGGGACCAGGAAAGAAATCTAAACTTATTTATAAATGGAACTGTGTGTGTGTGTGTGTGTGTGTGTGTGTGTGTGTGTGTGTGTGTGCGTGTGCGTGTGTGTCTGTGTGTGTTCGTGTCCGTTACCTATAGACTGCGAAACGGCTGAACCGATTTTCTTGAAAATTTACACAGTTGTACTATAAGCGTCTGCGAGTGTTCTTAGCTAGGTTTGTGTCGAGGTACCCCCGATAATTATCGAAAATCGATAATAAAAAAAAATCGGGTTATAGAAGGAGTGGTCCGATTTTAATCAAATTTGATACACTCATAGACAAAGACATAAGAAACGATATTCAGAAGTTTCAAGGTTGCAGTTCTTACAATAGTGCAGAAAATCGATAATATATACCGGGTCTGATCAAAATCTGTTTCTGCAGCCCTTTTATTTTATTTTATGCTTCAGGTTTGGCTCTAAGTAGCTATAATTGTAGTTCTTAGTGTCAGTCATGATACCATTTAATCAGTGGACTTATTTAGCCTTCAAAATTCAATTTACAACGAAAAAACCTATTTGATATCAATAACAGGAAATCAAAATTTGACTTACATCCATTTTCTTTCAGTCTACGGTTTCGCTTTAACTGGAAACAACTATTGCTTTTTAGTCTTTCGTGCCAACGTCCGAAGAGTCTGAACTCCAGGACCATGGATTAGTTTTAAAGCTTTCATTACACCCGAGCAACGCCGGGCTATACTGCTAGTAAAATATAAAAATATATACAAACGTCCTGAAAGGGAAGCACATCAAAAATAATTAGTTCAGTGTGCATCTGTTAAGCTTTTAAGAGTGTAACGGAAAAGTGCGTTGTGGTGCAGTGAATATCGGCTCGGAACGACAAATCGGAGGGTCGAGTTTGAATCCCAGTTGAATTCCTTGCATTCAGTTACGCGCAAATACCCTTTGGAAATGTACTAATGCGTCTCTTCCCTCCAGTTATGCGTTAAATAACAGCACAGATTGGGTTCTATAGCCTTGGTCGGCAACCAGTCTACCGCGGAAAGCAATGGCAACCCACTGCGGGATAATCTTCTGCCCAGTCAGTCAAGTCTCTTTCGAGACATGAACGCCCAAGCGTGTAGCACGTATGGCTCTTAACTGAACTGAAATTGAAATTTGGATTTAAAAGTGATTAGTTTCTCTTTCGACGATGGTAAAGAAATCAGATTATTTTCAAAACTTTCTATCCACCTGTTGATTTTATCCTAATTCAGTTGGGGACAAAATTTGGTGAAATGGTTTTAGCACGAAAGTCTTGTACAAAGTTTCGCTTGATGACAATCGTTGTCAAAATAAAGTGTGTAATTTAACTCCGGTAAATTGTCGCTTATCAAATTGGTGTGTTGGAACTTTCTTTTGTTTTTTCGAATTACGTTCGTCGGCGATCTCTTTTTATTTTATTTTATTTTATTTTATTTATTTATTTATTTTTGTAGTCAGTTCCTTTTGAGACACATCTTTTCGAGTTATCAGCCAATTCGTTTTTTTTTTTTTTTTTTTAGTTTTCTTATGATATAATCTTTCACTTCGCGGACTGATTGTTTTAATGTCCCAGCTTCTTTTTTCGGTTTCACTTTTCTGTCTTATGTTTTGGCTTCTTACCGCTTCTTTTATTGGGTTTTTTTTATTTTTTTTTTATTACTCGTCTTTCCAGGTTATTTGTCAGTTTTTCTCTCTCATTTCATTTCATTTCATTATCTCTCGTTCGCTCTTTCCGGCTTTACTTTCTCTTTTCATATTCTTCCCTCTCATTCTCAGTTTTCTTTTTTCTTTCTCTCGTTTCCTCTCCTTCACACTCTCTTTGTAACTTTACTATTTGTTTTCAGTACATTAGTCTCCCTTGTTCTTTCTTTTAACCGACTCTCTCTCTCTCTATCTCTCTCTATCTCTCAGCTTCTCCAATTTTGTTCTCCCAATTCGGCCTTTCTCTCACTATCTATCTATCTATCTATCTATCTATCTATCTATCTATCTATCTATCTATCTATCTATTTCAGTCTGTTCATATCTATCTATCTATCTATCTATCTATCTATTTCAGTCTGTTCATATCTATCTATCTATCTATCTATCTATCTATCTATCTATCTATCTATCTATTTCAGTCTGTTCTATCTATCTATCTATCTATCTATCTATCTATCTATCTATCTATCTATCTATCTATCTAGTCTATCTATCTATCTATCTATCTATCTATCTATCTATCTATCTATTTCAGTCTGTCTATCTATCTATCTATCTATCTATCTATCTATCTATCTATCTATCTTTTTGTTTCCATCACTTGACTTCTGTTTCTCTTGTTCTCTTTATTTCTTTTCAGGTTCCTTTTCGTTCCAGTATTTTAATTTGTTTTCTCTTTTTCCTTTTTCTCTTTCATTTTTAATTTCTTCTTTATTTTGTCATTTCAGCGACACTATATGTATTTTCCCTCTTTTTATTCTCTTTTTTTTCTCTCTTTAGCAACTTTCCCCTCTCTCTGTTCACTTCCTTTCCCGCATTCTCTTTTTTCAGCTTATCTCTTCTTTGTCTCTTTTACTCTCATTCTACTTTTCCAGCGTTGCTTCATTTCTTTCTTTCTTTCTTTCTTTCTTTCTTTCTTTCTTTCTTTCTTTCACTCTCTTTTATTTTCTGTTCTTTGTCCCGCTTTTCAAATTCTTCTAATTCATTTTCTCTTTCCGTCTTTTCGTTCTCTCTTTTAATCTTCTTCAATCACTTTCTCTCTTTTCAATATTTCTTTCTTATTCTTTTTTTTCACTGTTTTTCAATCTTATTTTCAATCTCACATTTCTCATTCATCACCCACTTCTTCATCCTCGCCTTCAATATTTTATTTCTTACTAGCTGTATAGCCTGGCGTTGCTCGGGGTTTTTTAGTCGTTATGTTAAAATAGTAAGGTCAAGTCAGTTAGTTAAGTGCCATACGTGAAACACGCTTGGGCGATCATGTCTCTTTCGAGACATGACTGACTGGGCAGAAAATTATCCCGCAGTAGGTTGCCATTGCTTTCTGCGGTAGATTGGTTGCCAGCCAAGGCTATAGAACCCAATCTGTCCTGCTATTTAATCTATAACTGGAAGGATGAGACGGATTAAGGGCATTTGCGCGTAAGCGAATGCAATGAATTCAACTGGTATTCGAACTCGGCTCCCCGATTTCTCGTTCCGAGCCGATATCCACTGCACCACAACGCACATCCGAATATGATAAAGTAGAAGTTACAAAAAAGACCCGATTTTTGTTGGAATACAACTAAGCGTTTCGGAGAAATAAACAATCGCAAAACGCAATATTTTTCATTCACTTTTGCTGCACTCTCTCTGCCAATTGAAATTTTTGTTCGCATATTAAGGTATCAGATCTTGATCTGCCAATGATTCGATTTTGGTTTGAATTTGATCATAGCGTCTTGGAGAAATGCATAAACGTGCGCAAAAGACCAGCCAAAATTACGTTTGTCGTTGATTTTTGACGAACCCTGTATACTTATTTGAAAAAAATTTGTGTTCGGACCTTCATTTACAAGTTACACGATTTTGGTTAAATTCGCATAAGGCGTCTCGGAGGAGAAGAGTTCGTAAATTCTAAGCGTTTCGGTGATTTCTGCCGTATCTTGTAAATCGATGAGAAACATCTTTTCGTACATTAGAGACTCATGTAATAATCGACAAGTGAACCAATTTTGGTTGAAATCAGACCAAGTGTTTTGGAGGAGCAGGGTTTGTTAGAATGGAGACACACAAACGCACTTACAAACAGACATATCCATATATATATATATATATATATATATATATAGTCATCCGCAGACAGATCTGTTTCGCTGTATTACAGCTCATCAGTACTGTTAGACTCCGAGTGCTTTTAACCCAGAATTGAAACCCGACCGAACTGGCGTCAGTCGGCGATTCTACCTCTGGGCTATGGGCGCTCGGTAGAAGAAGGCAGACTTTTTAGGGTATATATTATCATTATACATGCCCAATAGCCAGTGCTCTAATTCATTACGGAATGAGCGATGCATACATGCCAGAGTAGCTACTGTTTTTCAAAGTTTACCATTCTTCCAGAGTGCTCAATCAGGGTGTGAGAGCGTAAATAGTCATCCGCAGACAAATCTGTTTCGCTGTATCACCGCTCATCAGTCCGTTTAGACTCCGATTGCTTTTAACCCAGGATTGAAACCCAACCGAATTGGCGTCAGTCAGAGAGAGGAGGTGTATCATTTTCTTCTTTCATTTAATTTCCTCTTCCGTCATTTCATCTTTTCTTCATCGTTTGCCTTGCCCTTTCATTTTCTTTACTTGCATTTACCTTTGACTTTTTGTTCTCTCACTTCATCTTCTCTTTCTTTCTCTTCTTGTAGCTTTTACCTCTTTCTCTCTTTTAGATGAATTGTTGAAGGTAGTAGCTAAGCTAGTAGTGCACTTAAATTCACACAGTCCCGCTACGAAAGGGAAGAGCTCATTAAAACAACTGCCATGAAAATAATTATAAAAAAGACAAAAGGAAGCCACGTTCTGTCTGTATGTAAAGTTTCATAAAATTATTAGGGGTAGTAACCTATTTAGTAGTACGCTTAAATTCACAGAGTCGAGATATCAAGAAGAGAAATTAAAACAACTGCTATGAAATATTTATATAAATGAAAAAGAAAAAAAGAAAAAGGGAAGCCATGTTTTGTGACTATGTATTTTTATCGGTACTTTCTTTCATTCGATTTATTATCACCACTCCATTTTTTTTTTTGTATATGTTTTTTTCTTTTTCATTCTTTCGCTTTTTTTGCATCCTTTTTGGTTCTTCTTCTTCTTCTTCTTCTTCTTCTTCTTCTTTTTCTTCTTCTTCCTCTTCTTCTTTCTCTCTCTTCAGTTTTTCCCTCCTTTTTTCTTTTAGATGTTTACTGTATTAGTTATCATTGCTTCTTTCCTATTCGTTTTCTTCATCCGCGTTTTCTCTTTTTCACTTCTTTCTCTCGATTTTCAGCTTTTCCTTCGGTTTTTCCTTCACATATTTATTCTCTTATTTAGCATTTCAGTTCATTCCATATCCGTTCCTCCTCTCTTTTCAATATTTCTCTCACGCTTTCATTTTCTCAACTCCATATTTTCTTTCTTTCTTTTCATGCTCTTTCTTCAGCCTTTCCTTGATTCTCTGCTTCTGCTCTGTCTCTCTCTTTCTTTCTCTCAACTGATTTTCTTCACTCTCGTTTTCTTTTTACAGATTTTAGTAATCCCTCTCCTCCCTCTCTCTCTTTTTCTACTTGCCATGTTCTCTTCTGTTTCTTTTCTAATTTTCACATTATCAGAAGAACAAAGAACACTTTCAATTGTCAAAACAGCCTTTGAAGTTTTAATGACACTCCTCAAAGTTACAGACAAATTATAAAACGTAACAGGATGAATCATTGAATAGATAATAGTTTGCAAGATGATTGACTAAAGTATGCTTATATCGCCCTGTACAAAGGTAAAGTAAGCTTAGAAAATAGTTAATCTTTACAATCCTGGGTACTATCTTCACAAGAGAAAGATAAGCCCGAAAAATTGATATCTCAGCTGGAGCTACACAATCTTCACTTTACAGTTTTTGCTAGCCTTTTGCCACTCTATCGCTATTTTTAAGTTAAACGTCCAGACGAACTATATTTCTTAGTTCCTCCAGTTCAGGCTTTCACAGTGAAGAGCACCTATGCCACGTACACAGGGGAAACTACTCCTCGATTCTAACGTTTTCCAACAATAAGGATAAAATATGATTAAAAAATAGTCATTTTTTTATTCAATTTCTGAAATTTAGAATAGGGATCTAACCAGTAAAAAATGAACGTGACTTTTTGCTCAACATAACAAAATTAGCTAAGATTTTTTTAAAGAGAACGGGCGGTTAAACCATATAACTTACCTTTCATTTACATCTACTCTTCGTTTTAAACGAGGAGTAGATTTTAAAAAAAAGAAAGTTATATGGCTTAAACCATCGCATTGTAGACTATCTAACTTTAACATTAGTAAATATTTTCTGAAATTGGTAAGAAAACACATTCATGCCAATAACCCCAATACAGAATCTTTAATAGAAATATTATTAAAATTAATTATTTTTACGCAAATATAGATAATATCAATAATTCCCACAACAGACAGACTGTAAAGAATTTAGATAGACTAATATTACAATTGGTATAATACGCTCATGCATTTTCAGGCCTATCCACGTTTGTCCCGTGGAAAGTAAATGTAAGTCTAACCAAGGGATCTATCATGCCAACATCTACCCCAAATATAACAAGAATTATAAACAAATTTACATTGGAATTTTTGCGGAAGAATTTAAGCAATTTTACTACTCCCATAAACACTCATCGTCCAGCCCCAATCTAAAATTTCTAAGTTCCCTTTCTTTAAGATTTTGATGAAAGAGGAGTGACTTAACCCATTAGTGAGGTGGAGATTAATAGTTTTTGCCCGCACCTCCAATAATCTTTACGATACAGGAAATCTATGTTTAGTTGAAAAAAATAAAATATTAGAATAAAAATTTGCTTTTAAACTTACGAGAAGAATTCTTAAGCAAATATGGACAAAAATTTAAATTTACGTCCAAACTTTTTAATAATTAATCTAAAAATATTCCTTAAAATAGTTGTTTCATTTCTTATTAGCCGTATAATTAAATTATTTTATATAAGAACTTCTCAATCTTAAATCCATATTCCATCTCGTTCTATCTGTTTAATTTTTAACTATTTAACCAGTTTGCTTTAGAATGAACATTATTCGTGGTCCTTTAACAGTAGCCTTGAAAAGCTATAATTTCGTCTGACATATTTCTTCTTTATTTTCATTTTTAATTAATTTTATTGTATCTTTTTTCGTTACTGTCATCCAGGGGCCAGATTCAGCATGTTCCGGTAGCAATGATCTGTCTCGTTGTTTCTTTTTCCTTACCCTTACTTCCCTTTTTCATACGCACACAAACAAATAAATTTAATTTCTCAAAACGTTTTGGCCTCGCTGATGAAATAGGCATTAAATCTACCCGTCGAAATAGTCATCCGATATAAGACAAATTGAATTTTTTATATTTAATAAATATTGGCTCTGTAAATAAACAGATTTCATTACATTCATATCTCTAGCTGGATCAGTGTTAATATCTAATATTAATAGAATCCTTTTGGATTTACCACCTAGCCGTTTTTTTCGGATTTATGAGCAATATATATATATATATATATATATATATATATATATATATATATATATATATGTATTATAGTTTAGAAAATGTACAAATTACAGTTTAATACAAAGGTGTACATTTTGTTTCGACAGTAAATGAACAATGTCGCATCAGATAGTTTACCAATGGTAATAAACGTTATTTTTGGAAACGAAAATTAAAAACTAAAAAGAAAATTAAAATTAAAAATATTTTTGATTTTTCTTTTTTGTTTTCTTATCTTTTCTATCCTCTTTACCTCGTATAAGAAATTTTCTAAGATAAAAGAGGAGTGAGATTTTTTAACTTTCTTTTATTGCCATCATTAAAATACCTGACAAGCCATTGTTCTTTCGATGTCGAAATAAAATGTACACTTTGTAGTAAACTGTAATTTGTTCATGTTCTAAACTATAATTTTTAATAAATATTTACAGCATTATTTCTATATTGAGCACTATTTTAAATTAATATTTTGAACGTTGTTTATATTTTCTTCGTACTACATATATATTTTTTTCTAAACATATATTGTTAAATATAACAGATAAGGAATGTCTATTATGTTTAATAATGAGCCGTTCTAAACATCGTATTTTGGCTTTAATTTCAGGTGAGAATAAAGACACAAACTAAATCTACATTAAATAAAAGCAACCCACACTTAATAAAATCACATTTGGATCTGGTCATAACACATTACATTGCATAAAAAAAAAAGATAACTGAAATTTCAGACTTACAGTCGCCAATGTTTATCACCGGTGGTCTAAAGCATTTCCGGATTTCCGGATTTCCGGATTCATTTTAAATAAATAGAAGTTAGTTAGTTTCAAGTTAGTTCCGCCGGGCGTGTGCTTGAAGTAGAATCTCCGTTCGTCTTGTTTCGGTCAGTTCGGATTTGTTGATCTCCATTAATTAGAGTTAGAGCTGTGTGTCACATTCGCCTGCCCCAACCGAAAAGGCTAACTCTAAACGAATAAAGCATCCTTTCAACTCATCCAAGTTGTGGAAGTTCGTTCCTTATAGTTCAATCTTGTACCCCCAGCTTGAGGCTCCGACATTTTCAACAAACTTCCGGCAAACATCACAGCGTGGAGTGGAGAACGGCCGCCGGAGAAAATTGTTCGGACGGACCGTTGGGTGTTACATCCCAATAAAAATTAAAAAGAAATTTAAAATTGGCCAAACAGTTACTCCCCCACCACCTACCACTACTAGCCCAAGGGTCAGGCCACATACCTCCCACTACCAAGGAGGAATTACTATTAATTCCTTCTCACATCCTAACCCAATGAAAACAAATTCACCCCAACCCTTTCCTTTACCTAAACTAACATCTGGACTTATAATTTTTTCTCATTTTCTGTTTAAAATGGGTTGAAGAATGCATGACTTAAAGTGACATGTTGTAAATGGCTATTTTCCCACTAAGTTTTATCTGAATTGATATATATATATATATATATATATATATATATATATATATATATATATATATATATATATTAAACTGTGTGTATGACGTCTGTCCGTTTGCGCTTTCGAGAAGTATTAGTAAAAACTTGTCTTATTTTCTGAAGAACAACACAGTTATCAAAGTCCTGAACAGTTCGAAAAAATTATATGTATGTAGAAGATCTCTTCAAAAGATTTTGTTATTTTATTTTTATAGAACAAATATAGATAAATAATTTATTACACAGCTATCATCATTTTACGGGTATCATTATTTTCCGTAGGTAGTAGTAATCTTCTTAAAAATCTGTTTAAATTTTGATTAGCATTTCTTTTCAAATATGCAAAAACGAAACCAATTGCATAGAAAACAAACTATCAGAGACCTGGAACTATTATTATTATAACTATTATTTGTACCCAACAAATTTGATAGAAATTTGATTTTAAAGTATTTTGCTAACAGATATCGTGCTACAATGTGCCAATTTTTGTTGTTTTACGTTATAAAATAAAATAAAAATGTCGTCCTTCTTATCGTGGTGAGGTGAACGGATACTGACATTATTATTATTAAATAAGGAAATTGAAGGAATAATGCTTTTAGAGTTTTTTTACACTATGTTTCATTCTATACAAGGCCTGAGGGCTACTCGAGGCAGAGGGTTTCATTTAGAGGTAGTTTACATGGATAGGAAGGTAGGATAACCGCTAACTCAAAACTTGAACCAGTCAAGATTGTATCTTATGACTTTTTTTTTTTTGCTGTGTTACATTACAAATGAAATACAGCTGGGATCATTGTCATCGAGATGAACGTGAATAGATACCTGCAAAACATTTTCTCAGTCAGTCAGGTGATACACGTTTGGACGAAAAGATTTTCCCGCAGTAGATTGTCATTACTTTCTGCAGTAGACTTGTTGCCAAACAAAGCTGTAGAACCCAATCTGTCCTGCTATTTAACCCATAGCTGAAGGGAGAAGATACTTTTTATAATCATATCGCCCCAAGCAAGGCAGTTTACTGCCACTGGTGCGCAGGGGGTTACATAGGAGTAAAGTTATGAGAAAGAGTGATAGGTTATAGAGGGTGTCAGGAATTGGGTAAGAGAAAGATGAGAATACAGATGAGAGTAGTTTGGTGGAGAAAGGAGCATGAGAGAGAGGATGCAAGTCAGTGACATAGAAGATGACTATTGACTTTAGAATTAAATTTAAATTATTGAAGATTGTAGCTGTCGGGGATCAAATAAACGGACGGAAATTCCACAGGCGGGAAGTGCAAAAAAAGAAGCTGATGGAGTAGAATTTGCGTTTATATTTTATTGGTTTCACAGTGAAAGGGTGGGACATAGTTGCTAATCTTGTGGCTCGAGTAAGTTCATACATATGAGGCACCAGAGAGCTAAGTTCATCGGAGCAGAAGCTGTGAAAGTATTTTGTAGAAGAGACAAAGGGGAGCGACATTGCGCCGGTGAGAAAGTGACTGTAACTGAGCTGCCAAGTCGGGATCGATCACATTACAGATTCTCCGTTGGATTTTGTCAAGATGAATTCATATCTTTCCCAAGGATATTAGTGTATAAGTGAATGCAACAGATTCAACAGCAATTCGAACTCGGCTCTCCAATTTCCTATTCCGAGTCGATATCCACTGCACCACAACGCACATCCCTCAATATCTACTGCACATTTGACGGGGAATTGTTTTTAGAGTATTTTAACTGCATTGTGCTAACACATATCTTGCTAAAATGCCCTTTTTTTTGTTGTGATGCAATAAAAAAGCAGTAAGCAAAATGGGATTATTATAATCTAGATTAAATGTTAATCCGAACTAGGATTGGATTCTAAAATCCGAGTTTGAACCTAAAAGCCCTTTATTTGTACACTCTCCCCTTCCAACAATGTCACTCTCGATGGACAGGTTGTCTACTGCTTTTCTTTCTTTTATGCTCGCTGCACAATGAGTTGATCATTTTGTACTTAATAAAGTTCTTTTTCATTAGGTTTCATGTAAGCAAACAGAATGAATACATATCGTGCATGTTGGCGTAATGAATTCGATTATTTGGCAGCGGGTAATTAAACTAAATCTTCCTTTGAGATCCAAAACCGTTCTTTGCACATCAAACCCATAAAAGTGAACACTGCGCCATATTGTCGGTGGCGGGCCAATCAACATTTCTCGCTATCGATCGCGTTTCTTCCTCTTTCAAATTTTCTCACTATTGCTTCTTCCTTTTTGTTTGTTTTTTTTTTTTGTTTCGATTCTGTCGATTTTCTTCCGTATTTTCATACACCACAATTTTTAAAAGTTGACCAAACAGTTACTTCCCCACCACTACCACTACTAGCCCAAGGGTCAGGCCACATACCTCCCACTACCAAGGAGGAATTACTACTAATTCCTTCTCCCATCCCAACCCCTTCCTTTACATAAGCTAACCTCTGGGCTTAGAATTTTTCTTTTTTCTCTGTTTATAAGGGATCGAAGAATGCATTCCTTAAAATGACACGTGGAAAATGGCTATTTCCCCATTAAATTTTATCTGAACTTACATATATATATATATATATATATATATATATATATATATAGTCATCCGCAGACAGATCTGTTTCGCTGTATCACAGCTCATCAGTATGGTTAGACAGCCGATTGCTTTTTACCCAGGATTAAAATCCGTGCGAATTGGCGTCGGTCGGCGATTCTACCTCTGAGCTACGGGCGCTCAGTAGAAGGAGGTAGATCTTTTAACGTGTTTATTGTCATAGTACACGCCCAATAGCTGAGAGTGTTCAAATTCATTGCTGAATGAACGATGCGTAGATGCCAGAGTAGCTACTGTTTTTCAGTGTACTATTCTTCCAGAGTGCTCACTCAGGTTTGAGATCATAGTCATCCGCAGACAGATCTGTTTCGCTGTATCACAGCTCATCAGTACGGTTATATATATATATATAACAGTGTGTATTACGTCTATTCACTTGCGCTTCCGAGAAGTATTAGTAAAAACCTGTGTCTTATTTTCTGAAGAACCACACTGTACGTTATGAACCGTTCGAAACAGTATTATGTGTGTCGAATATTTATTCAAGAGATTTTGTTATTTTATTACTATAGAAAAAATATACAAAACTAATTTATTACAAAATAAACCTATCATCATTTTACGGGTATCATTATTTTCAGCAGGTATTAGTAATCTTCTCACTGTTTTACTGTTTAACTTTTGATTAGCATTTCTTTTCAAATATGCAATAAACAAAAACAATTACATATCTCAATTAATTTAATATTTTTCTCTTTTAATATACCCTCTTCTGATGTTTAGCTGTGGGACATTCGTCCTTGTTTGCATTCCTATAAATATATCTTTGTGCCAGACGAAGCTGATTAAATATCAAATAGACGTCTCACTGTAAACATCCTGCAGCAAGGGCTCTGATCGGAAGTTTTTGAGGAGCGTGGAACCACCTCCTAATTGCAGTTGTTCCCACATCCACTCTAACCTAGAGTGGCAGCACCCGTCAAGGTCCTAGCTATGGGAAAACTGTTAACCCCAAAACTGCGGTCAAAACGTAATGAAACCATAAAAATATATTTTTGTAGTAAATTTGTTTGGATAAAAATTTTTGACAAGCAATATATTTCCATTACAGAGTCTGTCGCCGCTGGGTGTTGACTTCAATGTCCAGTTTTATATTTACATACACTCTAACTCGTACACTGAGCACTTTAACTCATAAATAAAGCAGACCATAAAACTGTATTTTTATAACACACACACACACACACACACACACACACACACACACACACACACATATATATATATAGGGAGTATTTTGACTGTCAGTCTTTACTCGGACATCAAGAAATGCTTTTATTCTACACATGCTCTCTCTTTACGTAGAGTTTTCCTTTGTTCTAATATTATTTCATTTTAGTATATTTTTTCGTCAAGAAAATTTTGCGCAAAAATGAGGAACCTAGTGAGGATTGAACTCACTACATAATATTAAATAGTCAGCCAGACTAGGTCACCATGGATGTACCTACGTGGACGGTTGTTCCACGTAGGTACATCCAAAACATTTACTATGCTTAACATAGTTTTGCACGAGTATAGAGCACACATTGAGGGTCGAATCTCTACACAGTAGTAAATAGTCAGCAAGACTAGTTTACTAACCATTTACTATTGATCCATGTAGGCGCATCCATGCCATTTAATACGGTTAAGACAATTCTGCAAAAGTATGGGGTGTCTAGCGAGGATCATTACTACATAGTAAATAGTGAACCAGACTAGGTCACCGACCATCAACCCATGTAGGTTCACCCATGTCATTTACTATGCCCGTAATAGTTCTCTCACAAGAATGGAGACTCAGTGAGAATCGAACTCATTACACAGTAGTAAATAATCAACCAGACTAGGTTATCTAAAATTGGCCTACGTAGGTTGACGGGCTTGAGCAAATGGATGGTTGAGCGGGGTTTGAGTTGGGTTACAACAGAAAGCGTGTTAAGATCCACTTGGAATGGGGATGTGCGATTACAGAACATCCGGATTAAAAGGGAGAATTTAATGCGGAATATCCTGTCCACAAAATACAACATAAATTTCAAGAAAAGACAACGCAATAAAAATTATTTGTAATAATTAGAAAATAGAAATATTTAACAACATATATACAGAATAAACAATTTGTATATTTCTTTTCTATATTTTGTTTGATAGAAAAATGTCTTTTAGATTTAAGCGAATGTTGGTTGAAAAAAAAGTGTCTATGTTTTGCTGTCTGTAATTCAAAACAGTGGTAGAACAATGTTTGTTTCTTTTTTTGTGTGTCCGCCGCCAAGTAGGTAGAAAAGGAAAGGGTTTATCAATTTAAGGTGAAAAAGAGTGTGAGTGAGAAATAACTGGAGAGAGAGAAAAGGGTAAAATAGAGATAGTAGTAAGTAGCAGAATGCGTGCGTGTAAAACGACTGAATCTACTTAACTAATAAAGTCTGTGTTCCTTCTCATTTCTGGCTGGCGAGTGATGTAAAAAAGTTTTATGGAAGATATCTTGTTGTTGTTGTTGTCATTTCCCTTTCCTTCTTCTTTTCTTTTGTATTGATTGAGTCGGTGACGGACACTGTCGGTCGATTCTCTGGCCTCACTGATCTCTGCACCTTTCTGACCGGTCACGGACGTGGATAAATAGTGGATTTCAGCCATGTGACCGGCTCCCATGGGGCACCTACTTTTTTAGGGGTGATAAACGTTTGACTGACGTTGCAATATGAATTTTCTATTTCTTATCCAATTAGGATCAAGAATTTTGCTTTTCACACTGACTTGTGAAATTTGTCTTAGTTGGGTTTTTCTAAAATGTTTTTCGTCGTTGGATCCGATTTTGCGAGTGTGCAATTTTATTTTGTGTGTTTTAGTTAACTGTTAGATGATATAGGATTTGTATCCTATAGGGACATGTGGAAGGTCATGATCGCCTTTATCATGAAGAGACACTGCACAAAGAAGAAACAGAGAAAAAAGATGCATCCATACCATTTACTTTGCTTAAGTTTTGCACAGGTATGTGGTTCCTAGTGAGGATCGAACTCAGTTCTCAATAGTAACAGTCAGTCAGTCTAGCTACTCTTTGCTCCTTCTCGAGGCTCGGCACATTATTAAGTACAGTTAAAATTTCTTATACGAAAAAAAAAAAATACGAAACAAACAAAAAACCAAAAATAAAAACGAAAAACAAAAACAATTCTCTTTTATTTTGATCTCAATACTTTCAAATTATTTTCCCCGTATCGTTTCTTTTATTCTTTTTTCTTTGCTATCCTCGCTTTTCACTGTCTTTGATCACGGGAAATATGAGATCAATTAAGATGACAAGAAACGAGATCAAAGAGCAAGGTCTGTTGGGTGCGCATGCGTGCAACCGACGGTTACTATCGGGATACATATAACAATGGTAGCTAGGTTTAGAGTTGGAGTGGCAGTGGCAGTGGCGGGAGGAGCGAACAAAAAAGCTGCAGTTGAATTAGCATGAGAGAAAAGAAAGAGTTTCTGCCAAGTTAAAAAAAGAAAGAGGAATAGATTTTTCAAGAAGTAATTAAATGATAACTTGGGGCTTTATCTGTGCATCAGTAAGACTCGACTTTCTCAAAATTCAATGTTAGCTGATTTCGAGTATACAATACAGAGATTCTTTTTAAAGAATTTCATAGCAGACTTCTGATATTTACCACCGAGCCAGTTGTAATTGTAATGATAATATTAATCCTTTTCCTACAAGGGCATTCATTGATCAAATAACCAATAGTGCTTTCGCTTGTGGTTCTGTAGCGTCAGTCCACGCGGCTCGATTATTGATTCACACGAAACCATTTTTAACCATTGATCGGAGAAAGAGTTTGTGTACAGGTGACAGTTTAGACCAGTAGTTCCCAAACTTTTTCTGTCATTTCCCCCTACACCCAGTTCAACCATCCACATTTCCCCCTTCATGTATATGAGAGAAAGAGCAGTTAAAACACACTGAGACTGTTTACTAATTTATTTTTCAAATGTACAAATATACTGATAAACTTATAGTTACAGAGTAAAGTGGAAAGAGAGCAGTTAGTAACAAATAAGCATAGCCATCTGCGTTGTGGTGCAATAGATATCAACTCAGAACAACAAATCGGAGAGCCGGGTTCGAATTCCAGTTGAATTCCTTGCATTCACTTATGCGCAAATACCCTTGAGAAGGGTATTAATCCGTCTCTACCCTCCAGTTATGGTTTAAATAATAGCACAGATTGGGTTCTATAGCCTTGGCTGGCAACCAGTCTACCGCAGAAAGCAATGGCAAACTACTGCGGGATAATCTTCTGCCCAGTCAGTCATGTCTCTTTCGAGACTTGATCGCCCAAGCGTGTTTCACGTATGGCACTTAACTGACTGACACTCGCAACAAGAGTGATAGGTCAATATGAAGAGCAGTATAGCGGCGCACTTAACAAAACTAGAACTGTAATTTTAAAGATTTTCTTTACAGCATCGTTTAATAGGCATTTTGTTTGCGTTGGAAGGTTTTCGATCTTGAAGAAAGAAAACTGATATATTTGGCACTTGAACCTCGGACAGAGTAAACCTAATTCAATGCTCTTATGAATTGGACATACCACAAAGTAGATGAGGAAGTGTGAATAATGAAAATATACTTTTCACCAAATCAATCTAATCATGCATTTTGTTACTCAGTGAGTTTGACATTATTGAGTGCATTGTTTCTAGACATTTCGTTTCTTTTTTATATCATTTTTTTAATTCAATGATCAGTTAGAATACTTAAAAAATTGGCAAATATATAGGTTTTGATTTCGGATTATAGCTATTCACTCGGTTCGTTAAGTAGGTATAAAATATATTTTTAAGCAAATATTTTATTAAGGCACCTTGCTGTATTTACATAAGGCTGATCTACCCATAATGTACACGATAAAAAAAGGCAGGCATAATCTATCTATCTATCTATCTATCAATCAATCTATCTATCTATCTATCTATCTATCTATCTATCTATCTATCTATCTCATCCTGTTTATATCTATCTCATTCTCTTTCTTTCTTTCTTTCTTTCTTTCTTTCTTCGGATAACGAAAGATGCTTTCCAAAAGCAAAGTCGGCTTACAGCCTATCACGTTGAATACACCGGTTCTCGCTCGATCAAGCTTTTCGTGACGAATGTGCGTTGTGGTGCAGTGGATATCGGCTCGGAAAGAGAAATCGGTGAGCCGGGTTCGAATTCCAGTTGAATGCCCTGTATTCACTTAAGCACTGGTACCCATGGGAAAGGTATTAATCCGTCACTTCCCTCCAGTTATGGGTTAAACAACAAGGGTAGAACTTGGGGACCCTGACCTTAAAAACAAATCCCAATGAAGCTTGGTACTCGAAAAGAAAAAAAGTATTACTAGACACAAAAGTTATATAAAAACAACAATAAATTGGTGAAAGATAAAGGTATTAGCAGCAATAAATAAATAAAATTTAGTTGGCAATAAATGACCCGCCGAGGTTGATATGCCATAAAAACAAAACAAACAACAGAAGCAAAATATTAAGAAACAGAAAAATGTCGTTAGTTACAAAAAGAAAAAATACTGCTGAACAGTTACGTGACATCAATCCTACCATATGACAATGAATGCCAGAAAATCTCCTTACAATTATAGGTAAATTTAGACCATCTACCTGAGTGTACACACTCAAGCCCCACATTAAAAACTGACCTTATGTTACAACCCGCCCAAGTGGAAGTGGGTTGGGGTAAATATATTTTCTTTAATTATCTTGATTAAAACTAGTAGCTTATCTTTTAGACTCCTTTGGAAAGCCTTCAATTTTTTAATGTGGGGCTTGAGTGCATACACTCAGGTAGCTGGTCAAAATTTACCCAACCCCCGCATACGGGATAATTAGGTACTTGTCTTAGATTCTTTAAGCTTGTTTTAGCTGATGACACCACTTGCAGAAATGTGGTTCTACAGAAGAATGCTGAGAATACCATGGACCGAATATGTCAGCAACGACGAGGTTTTGGAGAAAATGGAAAGAAAAAGACACTTATAATTCACAACAAGGAAAACAGTTAAAATTTCTTGAACTCATAATGAGAAAATAGGCCTTGTAAAATAGACTTGAAGCAACAGAAATGTGGCTCCACAGAAGGATATTGAGAATTACATTTGCGCAGCAACGAAAATTCAAAGAAAATAAAAAAAACAAGAATGACAGTCATAGATAGCCCCAAGAGGGGACATTTGAAAACTTTAAGAAACATAATGAAGAAAACGGGCTTGGGAAATCTGATACTCTCAGGATAAATTTAAAACATAAGGGATAGAGGTCAGTTAAGTGCAATTCATGATACACGCTTTGCGCGATCATGTCACTTTCGAGACATGACTGACTAGGCAGAAGATTATCCTGCAGTAGGTTCCCATTGCTTTCTGCGGTAGACTGGTTGCCAGCCATGATTATAGAACCCAATATGTCCTATTATTTAATCCATAACTGGAGGGAAGAGATGGATTAATACTTTTCACAAGGGTATTTGTGCGTAAGTGAATGCATAGAACTCAACTGGAATTCGAACTCGGCACCCCGATTTGTCATTAACCAACGCATAACCTACCCAGGTAGCTTGAGTAAATAGATGGAAGAACAAATGTTAAAAGAGATAGTGAAAATAAAAAATTTATACGAGCTACAAATGATGGAAAATTATGGCGAGACATGATGGCTAAAATCCTGAATAGACACGGCACAAATAATCTAAACTTATTTATAAATGGAACTTTGTCTGTGTGTGTGTGTGTATGTGTGTGTGTGTGTGTGTGTGTGTGCGTGTTTGCCCGTTGCCTATAGACTCCGAAACGGGTGAACCGACTTTCTTGAAAATTTACACAGTTGTACTGTAAACGTCTGCGAGTGTTCTTAGCTAGGTTTTGTGTTGTGTAACCCCGATAAATATCGAAAATCGATAATCGAAAAAATCGGGTTATAGAAAGAGTGGTCCGATGCTAATCAAATTTGATACACCCATAGACAAAGACATAAGAAACGATATTCAGAAGTTTCAAGGTTGCAGTTCTTACAATAGTATAGAAAATCGATAATATATATATAAGATGTTTGTGTGTGTGTCTGTTTATCTGCCTGTATGCCTGCATTTTTTCAGCCCTTTTATTTTAGTTTTTGCTTCGGGTTTGGCTCTAAGTAGGTATAATTGTAGTTCTTAGTCTCAGCCATGATACCATTTACTCAGAGGGCTTATTTAGCCTTCAAAATTCAGTTTACGACGAAAAAACTTATTTGATATCGATACCAGGAAATCAAAATTTGACTTACATCCATTCATTTTTCTTTCCGTCTACGGTTTCGCTTTAACTGGAAACAACTATTGCTTTTTAGTCTTTCGTGCCAACGTCCAAAGAGTCTGAGCTCCAGGACCATGGATTAGTTTTAAAGCTTTCATTACACCCGAGCAACACCGGGCTATACTGCTAGTAATAATAATAAGAAGAAGAATTTACGCTATTTACATTGTTCGGACTATCGTTATTTTCATATTCAAGACGTTTCTCTTGACCAAAAGAGTTGGGAGTTCAGTAGAGCAGAGGTAAACAAAAACTTTGACAGTTGAATTAATAAAGGGAATTAAGTGAAATTGTGATATACAAAAAAGGCATGGCACGTGGAACTAAAACAATCAACCCATATGGACTAAATAAACATTTCGGTTCGAAATTCTAACATATATCACCTGGAGAAGTTTGGGGCATACGCCGGCCGAAACGTCGTGAATATGACAATAGTGATGAGAACAACGGACCGAACAATATAAATAGTGTAAATAGTTGCAATACCTCAACTCGGAAACATAGACAGATGAAGAAGAAAAAACAAGGAAAGTCTCAGTAGTTTGAATCTCAACGGTACTGAGAAAATGGAAACAGAAAAAAATGGTGGTAAAGTTACGAGAATGTTGTTCATGAAGCGCGAAAATTGAAGGCTTTCCAATGGAGTCTAAAAAAATAGTCACTAGCTTTAATCAAGATAATTAGGTTAAAGGAAATGTAGTTATACCACCCCATTTCCACTGAGGCGAGTTGTAACAGAAGGTAAGTTTTTATTGTGGGGCTTGTGTGCGTACATATAGGTAGCTGGTCAAAATTTACCCAACCCCGCATACGCGATAATTGGGTACTTAACGGGTCTTAGATGGTTTAAGCTTGTCTTAGCTGGTTATGCCACCCGGCCACAAAGCTGCGAAACAAAGGCAAACACTACAATAATATTAAAAGAAAGAAACTGGACTCTTATGATTGCGACAACAGAATCTCTTTCCACGAAAAGATTTCTCTAATGTTATTGCAACAACTACAATATTATAAGATATTATTTTTAAGCTAAGGTTAATGTAGCCGAAGGTCAAATGATGTAGAAAGATGATATTTGTATTGGTTCTTCTTCTTCTTCTTCTTCTTCTTCTTCTTCTTCTTCTTCTTCTTCTTCTATATGCCCTGTCCCTTCAGGACGTAGGCGATCATGGTTCTCCACGTCTCCCTATTCCTTGTGACTCTTAGTATGTTTGCTCCTGTTACACCTCGCAACCCCCGTTCCGTCATCCACCTGATCAGGCCCTGCAAATATGTTATCCGCTGCCTTCCTCTGTCTCTCTTTCCTTCTATCTGGCCAGTCAGTATCAGGTTCTCCAAGCTCTCCTTCCTCATTGCGTGTCCTAGGAACTTCAGTTGTCTCTTCCTGATGCTCAGTATTAATTTCCTTTTTGGTGTCATTCTTTCCAACACCTCATCGTTGCTTGCATGCTCAGTCCACGATATCCTCAGCGCCCTTCTGTAGAAACACATTTTGCGCTGCTTCAAGTTTTGTCCTTATTTTCGATGATATTGTCCAGCATTCACTGCCGTATTGAAGAACTGACATCACATAGCAATCTTGCACTCTTTTCTTTGCTTCTAGTGAATTTTTCCTGTGTGTTAGTACTTTACTCAGCTTCTGGAACGCGTCCTTTGCCATGCCAATTCGCCTTCGGATCTCCGTGTCGCACTTTCCATCTCCTGTTAGATTGGTTAGCCATCCTAAAAAATCAAACGTTGACACTTGTTGAGAGAGGTGAAAATTGCTCAATTGCCTTCGTTTCTTGGGCAAAAACGCCAGAGTACCCCAGGATCTACCTTTAAAAAAATAATGACGAACGACTCCCATTGATCAGGTACATATTATCTATTTTTTACATATGTTATTCAAATACGCAACAGTTATACATAACACTCAGATGCTGTAAGCTTGGATCTGCGTATGGTGAAGTAGGTAATGATAAATGTTAATCGTAGAGCCGTGTTTTAATTCAGGTTTTGTTCGTTATAATCACTGACAAGAACATTATATCACTGAATCATTATTATAAAAAAGTACTCTTACAATATAAAAATATTTTTCTGGCTTTACATATCTTGCAAAGGGTTGACAAGCCATTAAAAACAACTAAGATAATCAATCACTCCAGTCTTTATCTTCAAATTTTGATTTTTTAAACCGCTGTTATTCTAATATTCAACAATGTTACATGGCACTCCTCTTTACAATGAATAGGTACACCTCCGAATTCGAAATAGTGATTAAACACATCTTGCTCAATTGTGAGTTCGGTATAGCCTGAAGACAAGAAAAATGTCGAAGAGTCCTCATATTTATTTACAACAGAGAAGTACTGTTTCGAAATTGGAATCTTCTGTGATCAAACACATCTTCACTTTTCTGCTAGTGTTCCTTGAAGATGTACGACAATGCTGCAATGGAGAGGTACAGCCTGAAATTGGAAATCTCCAGTGATCAAGCACATCTTAATCATATTTGTATTCAGTATATCATGAAGAAAGATACAGATCAATGACACTCTACTGCATTGGGAAGTACTGATTTGAAGACAGATTCTCCAGCGATTAGCCGCATTTTCTAAATTTTGTTTACTATCTAGGTTACCCGAACGCTCAACAACGATACATGATTCAATTCGTTACTATAATGGGGAGGTACAACTCCGAAGTTAGAATCTCCTGGGTTATAATTCTGGTTGGGTTCATTATGTGACACGATAACTAGGCATATATGTATTTTGTTGTAATGGATTAGGATGGAGGATGGTTAGGGATGGAAAATAGTTTAAAAACATATTTAACAAAAGTGAAAAAGAGGAAGAATAAATGGGTGAACGCTTTTTCTTTTATGAGGAAAGTTGTGGAAGAGACAGGAATGTCCGATTACTGTTTTGAATCCTACCGCTCTTCCGGTAGATGGTTGACTCAGTGATTTAATGTGATAAAGAGATACAGTACAGCAGGTCGGTTTTCGAATGACCCGGTCAAAGGCTGTCCTTTACTGTATCTTGACCACACATTAAGAATTTTCCGGCGGAAGCCTTATTAAGATAAAAAAAAAAAGATAACTGAAATTTCAGACTTACAGTCGCCAATGTTTATCACCGGTGGTCTAAAGCATTTCCGGATTTCCGGATTTCCGGATTCATATTAAATAAATAGAGTCAGTTAACAGTTAAGTTAAGTTAAGTAGAGAGGAGTCCCACCGGGCGTGTGCTTGAAGTAAGGATCTCCTTTCGTCTTGTTTCGTTCAGTTCGGATTTGTTGATCTCCATTAATTAGAGTTAGAGCTGTGTGTCACATTCGCCTGCCCCAACCGAAAAGGCTAACTCTAAACGAATAAAGCATCCTTTCAACTCATCCAAGTTGTGGAAGTTCATTCCTTATAGTTCAATCTTGTACCCCCAGCTTGAGGCTCCGACATTTTCTACAAATTCCCGGCAAAATCACAGCGTGGAGAACGGCCGCCGGAGAAAATTGTTCGGACGGACCGTTGGGGTGTTACAATTATATTCACTTACGTGCAAATAACCTCTTTTTCCGCAGCTACGGTTTAATTAGTAAGAATTGTATTAACCCTCTAGGGCCATTCGTATCATATTTGATACAGTATTTCCCTATAAGGAAACATTTGGTATTTCCCTATAAGGAAACATTTGGTATTCATTGACTGAGCAGTCAGTACTGCTTTCATTTGAAATTTCTAAAATATTTCTCTTAAAAAATTTTTCAGGAAAATATTTCTTTCAAGGCTTGTTTTCATACTGTATCAAATATGATACGAATGGCCCTAGAGGGTTAATATGTTCTTATTATCTCAAACAAAAATTCTTACAATGAAAAAAATATTTTCTGGCTTTAGATATCTTGCAAAACGTTGATAAGCCGTAAAAAATGAATTAATAAATTAATCACTCCTTTGTTGAACTCCTCGAGTCGAGGGTTAACCGTTATCTGTTCTTAGCTCCTTGAACTTCACTTCTCGATGGTTCGCCTTGGACCGTTGTAGGAAATCTTTTGCTCTGTCCGGTGATCTACGGCAATAATTCTTTCGCTTAAGTACTGCCGTGCTAACTCCACCCGCTCAAGTGACTTTAGCCCGACAGCAAGTTTTCGTTTTGCTCGCCAGCAATGTCCTGCAAAGAGCATTCTGCGTTTGCGTAAGTTTGTAAAAATATCAGTGACATAGCCATAGATCTCTTATTTAGATGGATATTTGTCTCCAGGAGATATTACGTCTGGCTCTCAGCATCCGAGTGTAAGTCCCATCAAGCTTAGACTCTAGGATTTTAGTTAATGTAGCGCCATACATTCACACCGACTCTACTGTGGCTTGAAACGATTTTCGCTTGAGATTTTCTGGTAGATCGAGTTTCTAAATTACATCCATTTTATTCAAGGCGACCCAGGTTTTAGCTAAGCAAAAGTTCACTTCTTTTATCAGTAGAATGTATTTTATTTCCTAGGTAGATTAGATATATTTTATTGATTCATCCGAGACAGTTTGCATTGAGACTAGCAGGTTGAAAATATATGCATATGGAGGCGAACCAGGTTTTAGCTATGCAAATTAGTGATCTACTGTGCTGGAGCAAGACCGGTAGGTCGCTCAGCAACTACCTACCCTGACCAGCTATGCTGTGACACTGAATCCCACCCTAATGACCATCAGCTATGATGAAGGACCGTGATGGTTGGTTTTATAGATTCATTCATGTCCGAGCTAGCTCGAACGAATAAATAATATTAAAATATCAAATTAGGGAATCTGAAAAATTTATTAAAAGACAGAACTTCATGTGTGTGTCTATGTTTCTGTTTCACTGCTCACAAAGAACACGAAAAGAAGACGGCGTTTCATTTTTTATGGTGTTCATGTCAAGGTTTCATTTTGGTAAATTTTTGAGGTCATCGTTTGAGTCAATACATTATCTGGTATTATCTTTTATTATTTAAAGCCACGGTTGAACGCATTCTCATCTATTCCTCGGAGACATGAACAATGACAAAATATATGGAACCTATACCAAAACTATTGTGACATGCTCTCAATGTGTAATGGTGAAACACACCTATTCTATAGTGAATAGACTCTTCCACCTAATTTAAGTAGGAGTAGTAAGAGGAACGGCGGTCAGTCGATGTTGGACAATAGTAGTCGGCAGTTAGTCGAATACGAAAGTAGTCAGCGACCTGGCAAGATTACACTGCGTAATACATATTATATAAATTTCCTCACGTTTTGTACGTCGAACCTATTAGGACCGACTTTAGCGCAAATACTAGCTTCCATTGCGAATATAACTCCACACAATGTGAGTTGGAATGGCCAGATTTCTACAAAAGAAAATCTCCCAAAAGTGTCTCAAGTGATCAGGGAAAGAAGAATGCGTGCAGCCGGCCATCTGTTTCGAAGCAATGAACCAACTTTGATTGTGATGTTTTGTGACCTGAATCATGTCGAGTGAGGCCGACAACAATTTTTTTCTCAGTCCTGCTCATGAACACTCAAGGTGAAATATTAGACGAGCTCACACTGAAAGAGAAGATAGGAAGAAACTTTTGAAGAACCTGGAACCCCCGGCTGATGATGATGATTGGGGATATCATAACTTTTGTTTAACATTCCGGATAGCCAACCACTGCTTTAAAATGAAATCTGATTAAATTTACGAGCTGACAATTCTTTTTTTCTATGAGAAAAAGTTCCATCCCACTGAACACCCAACTTGCCATGCCTTTCCTTTTCCCTGTCATTATTTATGCTTGCTTCAACGAGGTGAACTGTTTATATCTTTTATTTCCGTTTGATATACACGTACAGTTTCAAAATGGTTGATTATAATTCCGTGAGACATAATTCAGTAGATTCTTTCTCTGTTCTCTAAATAGTGGGATGAGCAATAAATGTAATCCAAGCAAGAAATTGGTTTCAAGCAGGATGAAAACAATTTATAGTCATTTTTTTTTATTTTCGCCAGTTACCGATGGGAAACATTTAAACAGACCAAATAAATAAAACCATAAAACTTCGATATCGTGTATCACGATTTACGGAATATCCAGTTTAAGAAGCCGCTAGTGGATCACATGAACCCTAACGAAGTTTTTATTTTTATCGAATGAAGTTAAATAAATGTGAAAATAGAGCATTCGTTTAATCCTTGTGCACTTACTAGGTATATAGTGGAGTGGTTTTCCGTTGCCTACTCCACGGTGATTTATCGAGACACCGCCTCTAGTTATCTAGCTGTTGACTCCTCGAGACTTCTTCAGCCCTTTTTGTAGGTCTTATTTTTTTTGCTAGCATCTCGCCTCATTCACAAGGTCATGGGGTGGAGAAGTCGGATTGGTCGCCAACAGTCTGACCGTGAGTTTGTTGTAACAGCACACATACAAAATGAAAAAATAATTTGTATACCTATCTGCGTCCTTCAGGAGGTGGAAATTAGGATAGTCTCCCTCTAGCTGTAGTGGATGATAGATTTATGGAACCGTATTAGTAAGATGGTTGGGAACGAGAGAATGTGATTATTAAGTTACGACTTAAGTCCGGATAGCCACTTTTAAGATGCTATTAAGGCTTTCCAAAAATAAACGTTCATACCATAAAGACAAATGTTCAATAAAATGGCTTATCAGAAACACAAAGAACCCAGCTTCAAACTTGATTATTTATCTACTGTGTAAAGTGAAATTTAAAATTACAAAAACAAAATTAGGCAAAGTAGAAATTTCACTTTTTTTTCAGTCAGTTCTCTTCATCGACCATAAACTAGATTAGCGAAGAGGAAGTTTATAGACAATAGGTAATTATTAAATATTTATACATTCATTTCATGCACATGTTATTGGGCAATATTAACAAAAGAACCATTCTATTTTCATTTACATGTATTCACTTGGCAATAAATACTAAAAAATATTATGAAATACATAATTTTTTAAAACAATGGGGTGGCCTAATAATTATGGCCAGTAGTACACTGTTGGTCATTATTTGGCCAATCCAGTTAAAAAAAATGATGTGTTTCATGCTATTTTTGTATATATTGCCAAGCGAATAATTCGAAATAAAAATAGAATGGTTCTTTTGTTAATACTGCACAATAAAATGTGCATCAAATCAACTGTTCTGGTGTCCATTTTTTGCGCTCTCTTCCCCATGCCAGTCTCTTCTTATTGGCTGATCAAAGCAACTTGGTTGCATTGTAAAATTTTGCAAAGTAATAATAACAAAAGAACCATTCTATTTTCATATACAATTATGCACTTGTTGTGGTGCAGTGGATATCGACTAGGAACGACAAATCGGGGAGCTGTGTTCGGATTCCAGTTGAATTCCTTGGATTCACTTACGCACAAGTAGCCTTGGGAAAGGTATTAATCTGTCTCTTCCCTCCATTTATGGGTTAAATAATAGGACAGATTGGGTTCTATAAACATGGCTGGCAACCAGTCTACCGCAGAAAGCAATTGGAACCTACTGCAGGATAATCTTCTGCCTAGTCAGTCATGTCTCGAAAGTGACATGATCGCGCAAAGCGTGTATCATGAATTGCACTTAACTGACCGCTATCCCTTATGTTATAAATTTATCCTGAGAGTATCGGATTTCCCAAGCCCGTTTTCTTCATTATGTTTCTTAAAGTTTTCAAATGTCCCCTCTTAGGGATAATCTATGACTGTAATTCTTGTTTTTTTATTTTCTTTGAATTTTCGTTGCTGCGCAAATGTAATTCTCAATATCCTTCTGTGGAGCCACATTTCTGTTGCTTCAAGTCTATTTTACAAGGCCTATTTTCTCATTATGAGTTCAAGAAATTTTAACTGTTTTCCTTGTGAATTATAAGTGTCTTTTTCTTTTCTATTTTCTCCAAAACCTCGTCGTTGCTGACATATTCGGTCCATGGTATTCTCAGCATTCTTCTGTAGAACCACATTTCTGCAAGTTGTGTCATCAGCTAAAACAAGCTTAAAGAATCTAAGACAAGTACCTAATTATCCCGTATGCGGGGGTTGGGTAAATTTTGACCAGCTACCTGAGTGTATGCACTCAAGCCCCACATTAAAAAATTGAAGGCTTTCCAAAGGAGTCTAAAAAATAAGCTACTAGTTTTAATCAAGATAATTTAATTAAAGAAAATGTATTTACCCCAACCCACTTCCACTTGGGCGGGTTGTAACATAAGGTCAGTTTTTAATGTGGGGCTTGAGTGTGTACACTCAGGTAGATGGTCTAAATTTACCTATAATTGTAAGGAGATTTTCTGGCATTCATTGTCATATGGTAGGATTGATGTAACGTAACTGTTCAGCCGTATTTTTTCTTTTTGTAACTAACGACATTTTTCTGTTTCTTAATATTTTGCTTCTGTTGTTTGTTTTGTTTTTATGGCATATCAACCTCGGCGGGTCATTTATTGCCAACTAAATTTTATTTATTTATTGCTGGTAATACCTTTATCTTTCATCAATTTATTGTTGTTTTTATATAACTTTTGTGTCTAGTAATACTTTTTTTCTTTTCTTTTCGAGTACCAAGCTTCATTGGGATTTGTTTTTAAAGGCACTCAACTAAAAATAGGACGTAATATATCATTTTTTTTAAAAATTTGGGTGGCCTAATAATTATGGCCGGTAATATATATATATATTGACGACAGAGAGAGAGGGAGAGAGATGAAGAGAGAGGGAGAGAGAGTGAGTGATACAGATAGAAAAGAGGTGGGGCTGAGTTAGCGAGAAAGATTCCTTAGAATTTTAAAGAAAAACTTTGGTCACTGTGGCGCCAACGACTTCTACATATATGTTTAAATTCCGAGTCTGTTAATGCTTTCCCAAAAATAAACATTTATATCATAAATACAGTGGTTCAATAAAAAGGCTAATCAAAGGTGCAAAAAATCCAGCGTCAAATGTGAATAGTTATCTACTGAGTAAATCTAAATTTAAAATTACAAAAATAAAATTAGGTAAACGGCTCGATGTCCTCATCTGTAAGGAATATCTAAACTTATTTATAAATGAAACTTTGTCTGTGTGTGTGCGTCTATGTCTGTGTGTGTATCCGTTACCTATAGACTCCGAAATGGCTGAACCGATTTTCTTGAAAATTTACACAGTTGTACTATAAGCGACTGCGAGTGTTCTTAGCTAGGTTTTGTGTCGAGGTACCCCCGATGAATATCGAAAACCGATAATGGAAAAAATTGGATTATAGAAGGAGTGGTCCGATTTTAATCAAATTTGATACACTGATAGACAAAGACATAAGAAACGATATTCAAAAGTTTCAAGGTTGCAGTTCTTACAATAGTGCAGAAAATCGATAATATATATATATATATATATATATATATATATATAAGGCAAGCTGTTTGTGTGTATGTCTGTTTATCTGTCTGTATGTCCTTTATACAAATGCACAATTTTTATCCGATTCTCACCAATCTTCACACAAATATTTTTTAGTCTGAGTCTGAGCTCCAGGACCATGGATTATTTTTAAAGCTTTCATTACACCCGAGCAACGTCGGGCTATACTGCTAGTCTGTAACATAAATGTTCCAGAGGTATTTATCCACCATTGGAATACTTATATAATAAAGCGTCCTTCAGTTAAGAAATAAGTTTCAATAAGGTCCGAGAAAATACCTAAAATTCTGAAGTAAAAGAAAGGACAACACCGGCAAAGCGTATTAAAAAGATGATATTAAATACTTAGCACTGGCACTGATTGTTTTAAAGCGTGTAGGTTGCGTATGTGCGTCAGAAAGAACTAGAACAATATAGAACAGGGAACGTTTAAAATTTAACGTTTAAAACTTAACATTTGACTTAGTTTGCTCCGAAACTTTTAATATTGGAGTTAGTCTCCACATAGCTTTTTATTCACTATGGCCAAGTCTGAAAGTACGAAAATCACTTGAAATACAAAGGAAGGACGATGATGCAAACCACAACCGCTGACGTCCCTTTGTCATTGACTCTCCTAACAACACACCCATCACTTCTTAACTCTCACTCCACACATCCCCATTTACGAGGTCGGCCTGTTCTTATTTTTCCTTTTTCTTTTAGTCGCTAGCACCACTAGCTTCTGAGGAATAATAACAACTTTACAGCTCCTCCGGCTTTATTTTTCCTTCATCCCTTGGGGCTGGTGTGCCAATGATTCGGGTTTGCAAAACTCCTACGCCTTTGAGATTGACGGTGAAATCTAGTGTGAAGATCCTTTACAGAGTGAATATCGGCTCGGAACAAGAAATCGGGGAACCGAGTTCGAATTCAAATTGAATTCCTTGCATTCAATTACGCGCAAAAACCCTTGGGAAGGTATTAATCCGTCTCTTCCCTCCAGTTATGGTTTAAATAGCAGGACAGATTGGGTTCTATAGCCTTGGCTGGCAACCAATCTACCGTAGAAAGTAATAGCAACATACTGCGGGATAATCTTCTGCCCAGTCAGTCATGTCTCATTTGAGAAATGATCGCCCAAACGTGTCTCATGTATGGCATTTAACTGACCACAGATAATATTGCGTAATTCTCGTCAGTAAATCTTTGCTACTTTCGTCCTAGCTCACTTCACAAGGAAATCTTTCAATAAGAAAGCACAACACTGTTGAAAATTCTAACATGTTTATTGGCTATAAAGAAAACTGGTTGAATAATGTGTCTTTTAGCTACAACAAATCAGTATTTTTTCTACATTATTGCTAAGAGTTACAAAGAGACATCAAGTTGTAGAGAGCTGTGATCTCCTGCTCCCTTTAGTCATCCTATTATCTGTGTGTTCGTTTAGGCCACCGAAATGCGGGTGTATTCTCATGTCTTAAATTTTCTCCACACTAAGAAAAAAAAATCACTAAGCGAAATGCGTGCTAGTTTTATATCGGAAATCTTTTCCGTTAACAATATTTAATAACTTCACTTTACCTAACCAAGCCCCTAAAAATGAAATTCCTAATGTACAATTTCATGATCATCATATTCTCGTAAACTGACCTGGCTTTCTTACCGGTGAAGGATTTATCGCCAAAAATACAAAATTATAATTATAAAGATTACAGATGTTTGTCGCAGAAAAGGAACATTCTAATCTTAAGCAATATTTCCAGTTAACCATATGGTTCTTTTAAATGTTTAAAATCTCCTTTTTTTGGCGATCAACTAAACAAATCCTTGGAGCTTAATACAAAATAGATGTTTTGTTTCATTGTCTATAATAATTTTTATCATTATTGTCTATGGCCAAACACATGTATTATAGATATTGTATATTTTGCTGCAGTGTGGAAGTTCGTCGAGAAGTGTATTCGTCTTGAACGACGCAGAGCCAGCAAGATTTGAAAAAACATCGGTCTTGTTTTGAACTGTCAGTGAGTGCGAGGACTCAGGTACAGGCTGGGTTTTCTTTTGACGAACAAAGGGCGAGGTCAAGGAAATAAGCACTATATATAACAAACTTCAACGGAAGTAACAAGTATCAAACGAAGCTGGCCCTTTTAAGAGGGAGGTGAAGTTCAGTCAGATCAGGGACTGGAGAGAAGAGAAGATGAATGCAGCAGCCAACTCTTTCTTGTGTGTGCGACCCCCGACCAAATCACTGCTTCATGCCACCGTCACTGAAGAAAAAGAATAAAAGTGTAATTGTACATTGTTATATATGGTGTCCGTCATTCTATCAGCGAAACAATCGTTATTTTGGTTCGAGTTTTATTTTTGTCGAAGTGGGTATGCAACATAGTGTAGTGTAAACAAACGTCAAAATTGTAGTTTCTCATGACCCAAGAAATTTGGACAACGTATTAATCTTATCTTCTTCAAATCGGCAAGAAAGAATAGGGTTGATTATCTGTGTGCTCACTTTTACTGAGTTGGTTTAAATCTAAGTTCGTTTCTCCTTGGAACTGCCCATTCTTTTATTTAATTATTTTAAAACATAATTTTTAATAGGTTTTATTTTTTAATTCCTTCTTAACCATTCAACCGACTCTACTAAGAAATTAAATAAGTATTAACCAGCAAGTCAGTAATGAAGAACCAAATTCCAACAGGAAAGAACAAGAATTGATTTCACAGGATATTTCGCAATAATCAACGCGATAATCCACATCAGCAAATCTATATATATCTATAATATTTTCATATTTGATATCGAAACCAGGAAATACAAATTTGACTCACATCCATTCATTTTTCTTTCAGTCTACGGTTTCGCTTTAACTGGAAACAACTATTGTGTTTTAGTCTTTGGTGCCAACGTCCAACGAGTCTGAGCTCCAGGACCATGGATTAGTTTTAAAGCTTTCATTACACTCGATCAACGCCGGGATATACTACTAGTGACTATATATGTAAGATCATTAAACCTCCCACTTTCTCACAATGGTTTTAATTATTTGCGCATAGCTCAATTGCAGTCACTTTCTCACCGGTGTAATGTGGTTTCTCTTTGCCTCTCCTACAAATACTTTCATGGCTTCTGTTTCGATGAGCTTAGCTCACTGGTGCCCTCTAGGCATGAATTTACTTGAGCTACTAGACTTGCAACTAGGTCCCACCCTTTTACAGTGAAACTAATCAAATGTTGCTGCAACTTCTACTCCATCCGCTTCTTTTCTCGCACTTCCCACCTATGGAATTTCTTTTCCGTATACTTGTTTCCCCGACAGCTACGAACTCCCAGAATTTAAATGTAACTTCAGTTGTCATCTCCTATCTCACTGACTTGAATCCTTTCTTTCATGTTCCTTTCTCCGTCCACTCTACTTTTATCACGCCGGTATTCTCATCCTTCTCAAACCCATTCTTTGATACCCTCTATAACTTGTTCCTCTTTTTAATCACTTTACACAAGTGGCAGTAAAACTGCTTTGCTTGAGGTGAAACCATTATAACCATTATAAAAAATGCTACAATAAACATTTATATTCACATTTTGGGGTCTGCTCTACATGCTTATAAATAGTAAACGAAAGGAAGACTTGCTATATACAGGGTGTTTGAATCTTGACACCTCAGTAGTATTTTTTTCAATGGCGACATACCCATTAACTTTGTTCGACAAAAGCAAGCACGTATTACCCTAACACCTTCGAAACTCCGTCTCTGTTCCGCGGCGATCTGACTATTCATTTCCGTTTATTCGTCCCGTTTTCACTTCTTTTGTCGTTTATTCAACGCTGGCCATACTTTTTCATGGTGCCTCACCACAATTCACAGACGACATAATGTTTCCTCGGCCAGCCCTTTGTCCTGATGTATCAGAATTGGGCGGAGGAATTTTCGGAAAGTCATTAAATCACTTTAGAAAACGAGTCCATTTTCGAATCAAGTGTAACTTTTATAGCAAATCCAATTTATGGGGCCACATCGACGTTTGCCTCCCATCAATGTTGAAGTCGGTCAGTATCTGCTTATGTGGAGAGCTCCCATCGATCTGAATGGGCAAGGTGAAAGCCATTAAGTTAGGCGGGAAGTTGCAGTAGAAAGATGGAGCAAAGACGCTGGGGATACCTAAGGCGTGGAAAACTATACGAAAAGAAATATATTTACCGTCACACACAAATCGACGTATGGTTGCTAACATGAAATTCACAGTAGGCGAACAGTGTTCGATATCTGTCAAAATTCTTCGTTTACGTATCTCTTCAGGACGTAAGTGATCATGGCTCTCCACAATTTCATGTCTCTTTGCAGCTTTTAGCGATAATGTCCTCTTTACTAGCTCTCTCATGATCTGTTTTGTGATGCATTTTCACGATATCGATTAGGTAGGTTATTTGTTTGTCTTTTTTTCTGTCTCTCTTGTCTTCATTACATCCCCTGATTGTCAAATTCCTAATGCATTCTTACTTTATTATGTGTACCGGAACTTTTAAATGATCGTCCTTATTTCCATGTAGAAGTGTCTTGTTGCTCCGATTTTAATGAAATTTTCCATGCTGCTCAAATACCCAATCTATGGTATTCGCAACATCCTTTTGATGAACCATATCTCTGTTTTCTCAATACTCCTCTTCGTCCTTTAGGACTTATCCATAAACGAAAAATGCGCATATGAGTGGAGATTTTCTAAGCGCCGCTTAGATGCGGCACAAAGCCGAACGTATAGGGTGTTTTTGGGTACCGTTGTATACTAGTGAGCCAGCCATGATATGACTTATTTGGTAGTTCACAAATAGAAAGGTTAACCAATCAGAAGGCTCAAAATATTCAATGCGACGTGTCTAAAGGCGACCATATTTTCATGAGTATTGGTGACATAGTCAGTGTCTGAATCGTGAGTGTTGAACTTTGACGTTGTTTCATTGGACAGATTACGTACTGCACTGTATTCTATATTCATAAACTATGATGGACATGGTCAACATCGGGTACCTGGTGAGGATCGAACTCACTACTCAGTTGTAATGGGTTCCAGCGAAACAAGCTTACTAATCATATTGATTTACTAAGCACTACTTAGATGTAGCACAAAGCCCCCAAAATGGGGTACCCAGTGAGAATCGAACTCGCTACTCAGTTGCGATAGGTTCTAGCAAGACAGGCTTGCTAATCATTAGCAAGTGGCCAAATGCGTAAATAAGTGTGCAGATGTATATGACACAAGTTTAGATCATTTTAATGGTGTGTATGAATTGTAGTCGTCGAGTTCATGGAAGTAGGCAAAGAAGTTAGTTGAAACTTTTCAGGCATGTAAACAAACTAAGCTTTAGTATTCTAATAATGTATACTTGAATAAATATGCAAAGGATGAGACTAATTAATTAAGTGTGAGAATTTGAGTTTCGCTTTTGAGACAAACGATCGAACAAACATCCTGGTCAAAGGGTCACTGAAATATTAATTAGCAAATAAGAACTAATCATCCTATCTGCTATAATAAAGACCGTTATCTAAACTTATATAATAAATGGAACTTTGTGTGTGTGTGTCCCTTACCTATAGACTCCGAAATAGCTGACCGATTTTCTTGAAAATTTATACAGTTGTACTATAAGCATCTGCGAGTGTTCTTAGCTAGGTTTTGTCTCGAGGTACCCCCAATAAATACAAAAAATAGATAATCGAAAAAATCGGGTTATAGAAGGAGTGGTCCGATTTTAATCAAATTTCATGCACTCATAGACAACAATATAAGAAACGATATTCATAAGTTTCAAGGTTGCAGTTCTTACAATAGTGCAGAATATATATATATATATATATATATATATATATATATATATAAGGGAAGATGTTTGTGTGTGTGTCTGTTTATCTGCCTGTATGTCTGTATTTTTTCAGCTCTTTTATTTTAGTTTTTGCTTCGGGTTTGGCTCTAAATTGGTATAATTGTAGTTCTTAGTCTCAGCCATGATACCATTTACTCAGAGGACTTATTTCGCCTTCAGAATTCATTTTACGACAAAAAACCTATTTGATATCGATACCAGGAAATCAAAATTTGACTTACATCCTTTCATTTTTCTTTCAGTTTACGGTTTTGCTTTAACTGGAAACAACTATTGCTTTTTAGTCTTTCGTGCCAACGTCCAAAGAGTCTGAGCTCCAGGACCATGGATTAGTTTTAAAGTTTTCATTACACCCGAGCAACGCCGGGAAATACTGCTAGTATATATATATATATATATATATATATATAACATTTGGGATCTCTCTCTCTCCCCTGTCTCTCTCTCTATATATATATATAGAGAGAGAGAGAGAGAAATCCCTCATGTTACGTTTATGGAGTGAAAGAGACAATTGCGATGCAGCGTCGGCTCAGTTCATTTTTTTTTACTACCAATTATTAAGCATTACTACCAGTTATGAAATCTGTTGTCAGGTGTTTCCTATTTAACTGCCACTAATTATTTTATCTATCTATCTATCTATATATATATATATATATATATATATATGTCCTCTCTATGATAATAAAAACCTTTATATATATATATATATATATAGTGTATTGCGGCAGCAGATCATTTTCTAAACATCTACTGTTAAATATAAGAGACAATGAATGTCTATTTTGTTTAATCATGAGCCGTTCTAAATATCGTATTTTGTTTTTAATTTCAGGTGAAAATAAAGACAAAAAAATCTCCAACATTTGGATAAGTTTTTTTGTTAAGTTGGTTCTAAGCTTTCGGCTCACATGAGCCATCTTCACATGATGGTGGATGTTTCTTTGTTAACATCCTTGTAACCTCACTGAATATGACTCATGTGAGCCGAAAGCTTAGAACCAACTTAATAAAAAATTATCCAAATGTTGGAGAATTTTTGTCTTTAATTTCACCTGAAATGATTAAACATAACAGAGATTCATTTTCTCTTATATTTAGCAGTATATATATGTGCACTATATTTTTCTCCTATCACGCTCAGGAGTTTGGATTAATTGTTTATCTTATGTTTTAATGTAAGATACTCAGTAGTAGGTACATCAATATATATGCTGCGATGTGCGTTGTGGTGCAGTGTATATCGGCTCGGAACAAGAAATCGGGGAACCGAGTTCAAATTCCAGTTGAATCCATTGCATTCACTTACGCACAAATACCCTTGGGAAAGGTATTAATCCGTCTCTTCCCTCCAGTTATGGGTTAAATAGCAGAACAGATTAGGTTCTATTGCCTTGGTTGGCAACCAATCTACCGCAGAAAGCAATGGCAATATACTGCGGGATAATCATCTGCCCAGTCAGTCATGTCTCTTTCGAGACATGATCACCCAAGCGTGTTTCACGTATGGTATTTAACTGACTTAATTGACTGGCTCAATAGTAGGTACATCAATTTATATGCTGCCGTCATTTTAGACGGTGTATCGATATAAATATATTGCAGTCATTTTTTCCACGGTGCGGTCCAACACTTATTTATAACGGACTAATTGGCTCTAATGATTCTAAAATTTAGATTTATAAATCTCAAGCTTATTGGCTAATATATAGCCACTCAGCTTTTAAGAAAGAAAATAATGTTGATCATATTCTGAAGTTGAACCCCGAAATTTTTATTTTTAAGAGATATTTTATCGTCTGCCAACTCAAAGAATAACTTGCGTCTCGTGCGACCTCGCTTGTTTCTTAATATATATGAATACAAAAATTCAAATAATTGGAACCGGTTTTGGAAAAAATAAGTTTTCAGTGACAGTGCTTGAATCTATTTTTGCATTTTTTTCCAATTCTGAAACGGATCTCCACAGTAGCTTATTAAATATTCCCACACACCAAAGCACTCTCTGCTGTTCCTTTTCTTTATATAGTGACGTGCCGAAAGACTTGCACACCACGCTATAAAATGTTTTTAAAATTTTCTCAATACGTATCGAACTTACTACTTTCTATTAATAGTCAATGAATCGGCTATTAGCAAATATCAGGGGCGATCATTGTCAATTTCATCTTCTTTATATAGAGTGACGTGCCGAAAGACAGACACATCTCACTATTAAATGACTGATGGAGCACAGTATCTTGCTCTCAATATTTACCACCATTTCGATATTTCTGTCATACAAAGCTCATCTGAGTCTCCATTTTTGTTGTTGTTGTTATCCCAATGGATGTTCGTTGTGGTGCATTGGATATTGGATAGGAACGAGAAATCGGGGAGCCGAGTTCGAATTCCAGCTGAATTCATTGCATTCACTTACGCGCAAATACCCTTGGGAAAGGTATTAATCCGCCTATTCCTTCCAGTTATGGGTTAAATAACAGGACAGATTGGGTTCTATAGCCTTGGTCGGCAACCAGTCTACCGCAGAAAGCAATGGCAACCTGCTGCGGGATAATCTTCTGCCCAGTCAGTCATGTCTCTTTCGAGACATGATCGCCCAAGCGTGTTTGCCGTATGGCACTTAACTGACTGACTGTTATCCCAACGATTCGGGTATTGTAGCCACTGACCTTCATAAGACGTCTGTTGTTTGGGTAACCTGGGCATTTGAAGTGAAACCATTTCTCCATGAGCTTTGTCATTCACTCGTCTATTAATTTGTGTTGCCATTTTATATTCATTTCTGTTTTAATATGCCAAATATGTTCACAAACACAAGTTTTAGTGGCATATATTTGTGGCAGTCTTCATGAGCTACGGTAATTGGTGAACAGTAATTTTCAGGAGAGTTGTCTCACTTTTTTACATCACGGTGGTAATGGTTTTCATATTATAGCCGTCATATAAGTCGACCCCACCCCTGTGTCGAAGCCACATAAACAACGTGGAACACAGACTCTCTCTCTCTCTCTCTCTCTCTCTCTCTCAGCCATACAGAAAACCTTCTCTTACTTGGCTTCAGTGATGCGTGGATCTTCAGGTGCCACATGGATCGCCTTTGAACAGCTGTTGGTCACTGCAGAGCCAACCTTCAGAAATGGGGATATGTCATCGATGATGAACCCAATGGAGTTGTCAGTTAAAACTATGGAGAATTTTATAGATTGCTTCAGTCTTGTATATTCATGCATAATTAATGAGCTTGAAATCGTAAGGCACCAGTAAAGTTTGTTTAAGCAACACTTGATGAGTGTAGTTTAGGGATTAGATAGGAAGTCCACCCACTATTTTGGAAATATTTTTTAGAAATGTATTCTCGACTTGTACACCGCAAATTACGGTAACTAGATCACACTCTTTTTTCTATATTCTTTCTTTCTTTCTTTCTTTCTTTCTTTCTTATACGCTTCAATGATTGTTTCTTGCCTTATAATTTCTTTTTATTTCTTTTTCCATGTATATCTTTTATTTTGATTTGTTATAATTATTTCTTCCATTTCTTTTTCTTTACTTTCTTTTTTTTAGTTACAGTCCCTTTTACATTTTTATATTTCTTTTTTGTTCTCTTTCTTTTTCCGTTCATTATATCTGTTTTTTGTAAAATTCTTTTACAAAATTCATTCTTCCATTCTTTCATATGTCCTATGTCTTTTTTGAACGTCCTTTCTTTCTTTTTATTTTAATTCTTCTCGTTTTTTTTCTACGACTGCAGTAAAAGTATTTCCAATTAAAATATTTTCGAATTATCTTTGCTAAAAATATTATGATATTTAAAATACTATCAATATATATATATATATATATATATATATATATATATATATATATATTAGAATATTTATCACTGACTTTATTTTAATTTTTAATCTAGCGTGTAATAGTATCTCAGTAAATCGATACACGAAAGTTTTGCAAAACATGTTTGAATTTGGCTTCTACCTCTAAAGTGCGGATAGAGCAAGACTTGAAAGATTTTCTTTTCATACAACCTTCTGCAAATTAATTGAACGAACTGCTTTAGTTTCTTTTCTTTCACTATATGGTCAGCTTTAGACCCATTAGAGTGACAAAATGTAATCGATTTTATTATTCTCCCTGATTAGGTCATTTGAAGTTGTGTGCAGTAATATGGATCTATTTTCTTGCTGTATAATGAAATTTGATTGGGCTTGAAAAATATTGCGTCACGCTCAGGCACAACTGTCCCGACTGTCCATTAGTTGTTCTACGGCAGATAGGCATGACTCTAAGCGTACGAACATTGTAAGGCTGCACGAACACAGTGGCAAAAATTACAGAGAGATCGCGGATATTGTTGTTGTCAGCTTTTCAACTGTCAGTCGTGTCATCAAGGTGAAGAAGCACATTGGATACATCAGTCTAAAACGTAAAGGAAAATGCGGTTGGAAGAGAAATCCCACGCTAAGAGACGATGTATACGTGATCAGCGAAAGTGTGAAAGATCCAAGGAAGACCTTATTCGTTTTGTTTCAGTTAATTTGTACAAAAATGTAAACAGATGCATTTTTATTAAAGTGTTGTTTCCCTCCGAGACGGATGTGACAAAAGATCACCAAAATCCTATTATAATTGTGTTCGTTTATATTTTCGTTAGTTCGCACGACATTTACGTCTTGCCAATACATCATAAATTATAGATTATTTCATTATAAATTATTGGACTGTTCATGAAAAAGGGGAAGAGACATGACTTGGTTTTAATGGAAGAAAGCAAGAAAGAAAGAAAGAAAGAAAGAAAGAAAGAAAGAAAGAAAGAAAGAAAAAGAAGAGTTTAACGTCTCCTGTCTATACATAATAAATAAAGGACTATTCATTTTGATAGCGGAAAAATGGGGAGTATAGACGATACTTGGTTTCAGTGAGAAAATGAAAAGAGAAAGAAAAAAAAATGAAATTAGGGAAGAGAGAAGTGTTTAAAGACAGCTTCAGTGAAATAGAAACGTTTTCGATTTCAAATTTTTGTTATTTGTATCTACGTCTTTAAATAACAAAAAGCATTCACATTTATGATTGTTCTTGTAATATTTTCATAAACGTTGTTAAGCTCAAATATTTAATGATGCCACTGGGGAACTTCTACGGATAATTCTTTGTTGTAGATCTCACTTAATGAACTTACTTAATAATTACCTCAAGAATTAAGATACTTCAGTGTATAAAACAGGAAAACTGTGAAATTTTACACATATTAAAACTAGTCCATCTAAGTCAATGCCACAACCCTTTTCAGAAATATCTAAAGTGTCAAAACAATGGCTAAAAATAGTCTCCAGAAAATAAAACATGTAGGCCTTAGTGAGAATTATCTTTCAACAAACTTTGTAGATTGACACTACAGAATTGCAAAGAAATGTACCAAATATCAGAAACAACATCATTGAAGAATTTTTAACAACAGCAACCACTAAAATGGATACCTCATTGTTATAAAACTTGATCTAGTGGTTATGAGTAGACAGAACAACGGTAATACTTCTTTTGTTTTCTTTTATGTGCCGTGTATTTTAAGGTTGCCTTTAATGCACAGGCCGTCGGTCAGATTGGTTGACGGAGACAAATCGAGTTTGACACACGCATTCCGTCGAAGCGCTCAATTCATGCAACTCGGTGCTCGAATCGGGCTCGTTCGTTTACATTGCGTTCAGGAATCGGGTGAGTTCGAATGCGTTGTGCGCTCGCGATTCCGCCACCTCCGTCGCCGCCAACGTTTGCAGTTGGTCTCGAAGAAGGAGATGATTGAACCGTCGTCGGTGCGCCACCCGAGTGTCTGTCTGTCTCCGTTGCCGCGTATTCGCTTTCTCACGCGGTGGAAGACGGGATATCACAGGATGGTCTTCTAGTCCTTCGACACTCGCTATCAGACCGCGGAGACTAGTCGCTGTATTTCGCGTTCAGTAAGTGACCAGCGGCTACAACGACGAAGTGTCGTGAAGATATTGTCAACTTCTGTCCACGACCTCGCCACCTGCCGCCGATATTCGTTTCGCCGCGTTCTTTGTCTGTCTCGCGTGGTGGAAACTGGGATGACGAGCGACTAGCCGCATAGTGTCGTCTATCTCTCTCTTGCAGGCAGCCTCTGCTTCGAGCACGTGTTTATTCTCTGACCAAACCTCAGGTTGTCGCCGTCATCCTCCGCCGTCACGCCATATCATGGTTGTTTGTTTTTTGTTTGGTGGGTAGCTGCCAGCCGTCGCCACAGCCATCGCCGCCCCTGACGACAACTTCTGGCCTGCTGCGCGTCTACCACCGAGCTTTGACGTGTCGCCGTGACCCGCTGCAGCTTGACTACCACCTGGCTTAGCGGGTCGTTCGCGCGAACAATGATCATCGCAGTAGCCTGCTGTAACAACTGCTGCCTCCCTAGCTAGCTAGCCCTTCTCGTGTCGTCAATTGATCGCCATCGTTTCGTCTCTTCTATTGTTTTTTTTTCCCCAAGCTTGCTTTCGTGCCAGGATCTCGTCTCTCTTTCGGTATCACCTTAGCGCCAACTCTGCTGTGAGTTCTGTTACTCGCTGGTCCGCCGCCGACCGATAATCGTCACCGCGTTTATTTGTCCGTCTCATGCGGTGCAAATTGGGATGTCGGACCACTAGCTCAGTCGTATTGTACGTCTCCCGTCGTTCGCAGGCCGTAACGGTTCGACGCCGAAGCCGCCGCCTACTCTGCAGCCACCTACTCTGCCGCCGCGTCTTCCGTTGTTGCTCGTGTGCTGGCTCGTTGTGACTCGCGTTCTGTCCTTCTCACGCGGTGGAAACTGGTTGTCGGACGACCAACCGCGTGGTGTCGTCCGTCTTCCGTTGTTTGCAGGTCATTGTTTCTCTTGATAAACTATCTTCTTTTATTTCTCCCTAATCTTGCTCTGTCATCCATTTGCTCAAGCCCAACGAGTAATACACGTGCTGTTTTCCTCTCTTCCTCTTTTTGTCTCAGATTTTCAAATATTCCTCCCTTATTCCGTATCCCAGAAACTTTAATTCTCTCTTCGCGATTAAATATTACAGGCAGTGTATACACCATGACTGCTACGTGATGTCAGTTCTTCAATACGGCTGTGAATGCTGGACAATATCATCGAAAATGAGGACAAAACTGGAAGCGGCCGAAATGTGGTTCTACAGAAGGATGCTACGGATATCGTTGACGGAGCATACAAGCAACGACGAAGTGTTAGAAAGAATGGCAACAAAAAGGAAATTGATGCTGAGCATCAGGAAGAGACAACTGAAGTTCCTGGGACATGCAATGAGGAAGGAGAGCCTGGAGAACCTGATACTGACTGGACAGATAGAAGGAAGGAGAGACAGAGGAAGGCAGCGGATAACATATTTGCAGGGTCTGATCAGGTGGATGACGGAACGGGGGTTGCCAGGAGCAAACATACTAAGAGCCACAAGGGATAGGGAGACGTGGAGATCCATGATCGCCTACGTCCTGAAGGGACAGGGCACATAGAAGAAGAAGATACACCATGATTTTGTTCGTCGCACTAGCCCCAAGGTGTACCCCCCCGCATGAGTGCATTTTCTATGTCAGAAAGATAAACACATACACATACACATACGCACCTACACACACACACACACACACACACACACTCTATTTTATATAATTATTGTTTTGTGTACATGTAATGGATGTGCGTTGTGGTGCAGTAGATATCGACTCGAAACGACAAATCGGAAGGCCGAGTTCGAATTCATTTATGCACAAATATGGTATCATGGTATTCATTTATGCACAAATACCATTGAGAAAGGTATTAATCCGTCTCTTCTCTCCTGTTATGGGTTAAATAACAGGACAGATTTGGTTCTATAGTCTTGGTTGGGAACCAGTCTACCTCAGAAAGCAATGGCAACCTACTGCGGGATTATTTTCTGCCCAGTTAGTCATATCTCTTTCGAGACATGATCGCCCAAAGCGTGTTTCACATATGGCACTTAACTGACTGATATTTACCGACGACTTAGTAGTCTCGTCCTACACTGCCAATTGCTCCAAAATCAAAACTATTAACCTAAGGACTCAGGTCATCTTTTTAAATAGACTTGTCAGAACTCGACTCTCATATGGATGCCGTGTAGAATGTACAATGCGTTCAGAAACTGTCAGCTGTATACAAGATCAGTGGTTAAAAATGGTTTTGAGCGTGTGAAATCTGATGGTCGCTGCAAAGATCACCCTTCTTTGAACATTGTAGATTGACAGTTGTCACAGATTCACAAACAAAAGAACTATAACAAATAACAAGAGCTACTTTGTTTGAATGTTGTGTAAGAGTTCGTCAAAGACGATTATTATTTCGATAAAACGACTAACATGTTGCATAATCTATACCATGAAGACGAAAATAAAACTGCAACCAAAACGTCATATATGCTGCATACCCGTCGATGGAACGACGATTATTCATTCGACGACGGGGTTCCAATACTTTTTATATTATCTCTTGCTTTTTTCATGCTGAGCAGATGATGATATTCTCACTTAATAAAATGACACCCGTAACACGTATATGTAAATAAAGGCATAAAATATTTCCTTTATGCTTCAGATGACGTGTTGTAGAGTAGGAGGTGGGGTCCGTCGTGTCAGCACACACGCATCGAATCAGCCAGAGGCCGCGCTCGTCTGCGGCTTTCCCTGTGTCTTTCTCGGTCTGGGTTCTGATCTCGAATGACTGACTCCTACTGAAATATCTTTTATATAAGCGAATACGTCATCTTATAGCACATTGTTTACCCCATTTCAAGGCCCGCAATATTTGACCTTCGCTACGCTGGTTTTAAAACAATCAAATATTTTCCTGACATGGGAAATTTTACCCGCATTCTTAACTTTGACAACAATCCAATATTTATCGAAACAATGTTTATTTTTCTTTTGCTTGCCAGTTTGCATATTTTTGCTGTTTCATAAAAAAATACACTTTTTCGCGAAATTATGCACCAGCTAAGATAATATCTGAACTTATTTATGAATGGAACTTTGTCTGTGGGTGTGTGTGTGTCTGTGTGTGTGGGTGTGTGTCCGTTACCTATAGACTCCAAAACGGCTGAACCGATTTTCTTTAAAATTTATACAGTTGTACTTTAAGCGTCTGCCAGTGTTCTTAGCTAGGTCGTGCGTCGAGGTACCCCCGATAAATATCGAAAATCGATAATCAAAAAATTCGAGTTATAGAAGGAGTGGTCCGATTTTAATCAAATTTGATACACTCATAGACAAAGACATAAGAAACGATATTCAGAAGTTTCAAGGTTGCAGTTCTTACAATAGTGCAAAAAATCGATAATATATATATAAAAGGCAAGATGTTTGTGTGTGTGTTTGTTTATCTGCCTGTATGCCTGTATTTTTTCAGCCCTTTTATTTTAGTTTTTGCTTCGGGTTTGGCTCAAAGTAGGTATAATTGTAGTTCATAGTCTCAGCCATGATACCATTTACTCAGAGGACTTATTTAGCCTTCAGAATTCAGTTTACGACGAAAGAAAATTATTTGATATCGATACCAGGAAATCAAAATTTGACTTACATCCATTCATTTTTCTTTTTGTCTACGGTTTCGCTTTAACTGGAAACAACTACTGCTTTTTAGTCTTTCGTGCCAACGTCCAAAGAGTCTCAGCTTTCATTACACTCGAGCAACGCGGGGCTATACTGCTAGTACAACATGAGGACTACCAACAGCGGCAATAACTAAAATGGACAGCGCATGAAACACGGATAAGAAATGATAACATTATCAAGATGTTCATTTTTTTATATTGAAGTTGGAAAATCTATTTTCTTGAGAAAATGATTTAAGTGAAAGATTTTATAAACTTAAACTAACATTTGCACTGGCTAATCGGTCAATGGATACTGAATGTTTTTTTTTTTTTAAGGAAACGGCTAACAGTAAATTATGTAAACTGCATGTTCCTGCCTGAAGTGTAGATTTTATCGGTATAGGAAACGTGATTGGCGAGCTGGCTTCAGATTTTAGCGGTATTTTTTGCGCTTGAGAAAGGCATGAAACTACCATATTTTCTCAAAGCTTTGGGTTAAATATCACAGCAGAGGAGCTTTGTAACCTTGACTGTCGCCAGGCTGAAGAGAAGAAATCTGAATTCAGAAATGCAATAAAACCGGAGCAGAGCCTACATTCCTCCCTCACCAGTTGGATAGGTGACTTCTATTGATAAAACTGTGACAAGAGGAGCTTAATCGGTACGGTACTCGACCGACCGGCGTGATAAAAGAGATATATACAACTTACTTTACAACGGCTGCTGCTAAAAAAAGATGAACAGTTTACTATCATCATTCTGCTGTTGCATGTAAGAAGAAGACATAAGTGTAGATTATATGAATCAATGAGTCATATTACTAAATGGATTGTCCGAATCCTGATGAATAGAGCGAGAAGAAGAATAAGGTCAGAGACAGGACAAGAACAGTGCGGGTTCGTCAAAGACACTGGAACAAAGAACGCCTTATTTATGATTAGGATACTCTCCGAAAGGGCAATACAAATGAAGAATGACTTGTACCTATGTTTTAACGATTATGCAAAAACGTCGACAAAATAAGCCACATAGTATTGATGGAGATGTTCAGCAGCCTCGACATATTTGGGAAAGACATAAGAGTAATCAAGAATCTCTACTAGCAGCAAACTGCCTACATACGGACAGGTAACGAATTCAGCAGATATACAAAGATTGAAAAGGGCGTAAGAGAAGGATGTGTATTTTCACTGGATCTATTCAACTTGTACAGCGAGACTATTCTGAGGACCCTAGATGTTATGCCAGGATTTGTCATCAGAGGCCACAATTTAAACAATATAAGGTACGCAGATGATACAGTGTCGATTGCAGACACGGAAAGGTAACTACACGACCTCCTACAGAAGGTAGCTTGTTGTGAATCTGGCGTTAGATCCAATAAATACACAACGCAGAGTAATACGGTAGAAAACGCAATATATTGAAGAGAAATATGTACAGGGAAGGTTAGTAGAACGTCGTACAATAAGGTTAGGCGAATACGAGAGAATGTAAGATAATACGAGACGTGAGACTTGGCAATGCTACCCACAGGACTAGATCGTTGGGATACACTAATGTTACACTACAGTGTGACTACACTCTGTTATCTCTCTAGTCCACAAATGACTATTAATATATATAGTCTTAGGAAAAGTTCATATTAATGTAAACATAGAAGGTGCTCCAACACCCCTTCTCAAATTTTTTTTTACTTATGAATGTCCTTTTAATATTTCTTCCTTTTTGGATCAATAATTAACTGATCCGTTGTTTTTCTTTTTCTTTTAGACCTCCTCTGTTGAGGTTCCACTTAGGGCATTTGCATAACAAATGTATCATAGATGGTGTCTAAAGCTTCTTCCTCCTGAGGCGTCTTGATTTCGTCTTCCGTTAGCCTTTTTCTTATTTGATTTATATTCCGCTTGTGGGCGAACCTAGGTCCGTCCACCATATAGATCATATTTCCAATTCGTCTTTTGATAACGCCTGGTTCCCAGAATGCCATGTTATTTTTGTAATTTTTAAAATAAACTTTTTCGTTTTGACTGAAGGTTCGCATTGGTGTGATGGTTGCTGGTACGTGTTCTTTTTGACTTGGAAGTAATTTGTCGAACACCGTCCTCACTTTCCGTGCAAGCATCAATTCGGCGGGTGACAGTGTCGATGGTGCTGCTTTATTTGGTGTTATTCTGTATATTTGTAAAAATTGTTGGAGACCTTGGCGTACCCAACGCTTTTTATAGCCCTCTTTAGGGTGTCTACAAAGCGCTCTGCCAGGCCATTTGACCTTAGATGATATTGAGGGGTTCAATCTGAAAAGTCAGGCAGAATTCTTTAAATTCTTCCGAAGTGAATTGAGTCCCGTTGTCACACACTAGACAGTCGATAACGCCGAAACGGGCGAATAGCTCATGTAAATGGTTTATTGCGTTTCTTGTCGTTGGTCTCTTGCATTGAAACACTTCAAGCCACTTCGTTTAACTATCCACAACTACCAAATAGTATAGTCCATCAATAGAACCAGCATAGTCAATATGGATCCTTGACTAGGGTCGATCCGTTTTCGGCCAAGGTTTGTGTGTTTTTGGCGGTGATTTAGCTGCTAGGACGCAGCCCTTGCATTTATCCAACATGTTCACAATATCAGTGTCCATTTTCGGCCAAAATACGTAACTCCTCATTAAGCTCTTCATTCGGTTCATACCATGATGTCCTGTATGGAAATCTTTTAATATTCTTTTCTGTAAAGTTTTTGGCAAGACTGCCCTATCACTGTACAGTAGTACGTTATCGCATAGGGAGAAGCTTTCTGCAATATTTTGGTCTTCTTCAGCAATTTTCGCTTTTGTCTCTTTTATGAATTCATCCTTTATAGCTTCGTATTTGATTTCTTTTAATGATACGAACATCTCCCTAATTGTGTTACATAGTGTATTTTCTAATTCTCCTTCAGATCTTAATGCAGTAATAACGGAGTCTTCAAGCGGTTCTATCTGTTGAGGAATCAGTTTCGATAAACCGTCCCATGCCCAATTTTGCTAGAAGGTAAATATTGCAATTTAAAATCGTAATTCAATAAAATAGTACTCCACCTCAACAGTCGATATGCTGTGTACGTGATTAGATCTTTTTTTAAACAATCACCCTCATCTATTGAACAGGTGAAGAGGCTCATCCCTTGTTTCCTGTTTAGCATGCGGTTTCCGGTTTTCTCTTTTCCAATCTTTTCACTCTCTTTTATTTTTTCAATTGGAGTAGATAGACTAAACTATCGCCCGGTTCACACTCCACCCACATCTATTGAACAGGTGAAGAGGCTCATCCCTTGTTTCCTGTTTAGGATGCAGTTTCCGGTTTTCACTTTTCCAAGCTTTTCACTCTCTTTTATTTTTTTTCAATTGGAGTAGATAGACTAAACTATCGCCCGGTTCACACTCCACCCACGTCTATTTACCAGGTGAAGAGGCCCATCCCTTGTTCCCTGTTTAGGATGTGGTTTCCGGCTTTCTCTTTTCCATTCTTTTTACCCTTACGTAGCCCCCTGCGCATCAGTGGCGTTATCGCCTTGCTTGGGGTGAGATGATTAATAAAAAAACATATATTGTAAGTAATGGTTTGTGGTCTGTTTGAAGGATGACGAACCTCTGTGGATATATCTGTCGAATTTAGTCACGGCAAATATGATGCCTAAGGCTTCTTTCTGTAGCTGAGAGTAGCTTCTCTCAGCTGGAAGCAGTGATCTGCTAGCGTAGGCTATCGGCTTTATAGTTCCGTCTTCCATCTCATGTAATTTGCACGCTCCGATCCCGTGCGAACTCGCGTCGCTGGCTATCTCCAATTTTGGATCATAATGTGTCAGAAATGAATCGGACGTCAATATTTTTTTAATGCTTTCAAATGCCTGTTGGCATTCGTTTGACCAAAATCAGGCCTTATCCTTTCTTAGTAGTTCATTAAGGGGTGCTCGAAGATTGTATTAATTTGGTATGAAATCTTGGTAGTAGCTGACTAGTCAGAAAACTTTGTAGCTATGTAATATTATTTGGTGCCGGCATATTTTTGATCGCCGAAGATCTAGTCGGATCAGGCTTTTTGCAATCTTTGTTTATTATATGGCTCAAGTATTGAATCTCTTCTAAGAAGAAATCGCACTTTTCCTCTTTGACCTTAAACCCGTAATTACGAATTTGTTCAAAAAATTTTATATGTTTAGTGTGCTGCTCAATCGTTTCACTTTTTATTAAAATGTCGTCAAGATAAGCTATAGCGAAATCGAATACCGCCAACATCGTATCCATGATTTGCTGAAAAATAGCGGGGGCTACTTTAACTCCAAGCGCTAATCTTTCATATTTGTATAGACCTCTATGCGTGTTGATGCATAACAGCTTCGTGCTTTCTTCGTCAACAGGAATCTGTAGATATGCCTCGCTCAGGTCTATTTTGGAAAAATATCTGCTTCCGTTTAATTTTGTAATTTCTTCTTCCGTACTAGGAAGTGGGTAATGGTAATCCTTTACTGCCTCATTGAAACCTGTCGAGAAATCCGCGCATACGCGTATTTCCCCAGACGTTTTTTTTAACGTCAACGGCAAGTGCTGCTCAATGGTTGTATTCCACCTTGGATATAACTCCCGAGCTGGTTAATTTGTCCAGTTTGCTGTTTATTTTTTCTAGTGCAGCGAAAGGAATATTTCTTTTTTTCCTAAATACTGGTTGAGCATTTTTCGTTAACAGAATTTTCGCCGACATTTTTTTGCATTTGCCTAACCCGCCCGGGAATACTTCGGGGAAGGTCTTTTTTAATTCTGACTTTAAGTTTTCGGTTTCCATAGTTAGGCTTTCAAATTTTTAACAATACGAGCTGGTCCGTAAGTCCCAAAGGTTAAATCTTTGCATCCAGTCAGTCCCAAACAAGTTGTTGGTATTTTTTAATACGTACATTTTTAATTTTTTTGTAACACCATTGAATATCACGTTCAAAATCACTTCTCCTTCAAAATTAATTTTCTTTCCTCTGACTGATCTCGCCAATTTTTTATTGTTTTTAAAAGAGTAGATTTATGCAGACGTCTCCATGTTTGAAAGCTAATTATTGAAATATCAGATCTGGAGTTTAACTGCATGTTTATAGTTTTGTTTAACATTTTGAATTGTAAGTACTTTCGAATGTTAGTACCTTGGTCTTCCTCGGTTTTTGTTACTTTCACTCTACTGCTTCTGAATTTAGAGGGTCTATGTCCCTTTTTGTGACAGTTTCGACATGTTTTAAATTTAAAAGGGCAATCCTGATACCAATGGTATACACTACATCTATAACAAGGGCTTGGAGGTGGTTTCTTCTCTGATCTTCCAAATGATCTAGTAGGCAAATGCCTGTTTTTCCTTGATTTTGTCATTTAAGGAGAGGAGGAAAAACATGTTTTCCTCTGTATTGTTTATGTTAGCTACTCCAGCTTTTTCAATGTTCCTCGAATCATTTTATGCCTATGCACTGCTGGCAATATTAAGCTAATTTTTGTAGAGTTAGATTTTGCTCGTTTTCTAATTTTGTTAAAATTCTCCTTCTCATTTCCGCATCTTTATTTGCAATCAAACCGTGTACAAAGACGAAGCATTTGAAATTATCTGCCGTGAGTACTTCTAGTCAAAATTCGTCGCATAGTTTATTCACCACTGATGCGAAAATGATGTAGTCTTTGTCTTCTTTTTATTTATTTATTTATTTTGTAAATTTAAACATTTCCATCTCTTATGGAATAGAGATGTCTTTGGGCTAAACAATTCTGTTAATAGTTTTATGGCCTCAGCAAATTTTAACTCACGCGTTTTCTTTGGCAGTATGTAATCCACGAATTTGTTGTGTTCGTGTGTTCCAGGTTCCGAAGTAGTAAACGTACTTTCTTCTCATCCGACCAGCTGCTACAATCGACTTCATAAAAATCCTGGTACCGTCTATAATATAGAGCAATGGTTTTTTCCTCATCGTAATTAAAGTTTTCAGTTGAGTTCTAAATTGTATTTTTGCGAATGTGTTTTCGTTTTCTTCATTATGACTCTTTGCCAGTATAGCTTGTTGGATTAATTCTTGTGTCTTTTGGATTTCATTGTTTCTCTCATCGACTTTCTGTTGTAATTCCAGCTGTGTTTGTAAAAATTCAAACTGAATTTATTGCTGTTGCTCTTGTATTTGTAGTTGTTTCTTCTCATTAAGTTGTTGCTCCATGAAGGTTTTTTGGAATTCGAACTGTATTTTCTCATTTCGTTCTTGTTGGTTCATCTGGAGTTTCACCAGTTCTACTATCGTTGCTTTGAAATCTTCCATTTTACCGGAGGGGGAAAAATTTTACTGTTTTTTCTCTGGGTATTAATTTTGTTTATCGTATTTTTCCTCCGTATAAGACTCGTTACAGTCGTAGTAGGATTCTTTTTTTTTCCGACATCGTGATCGGTAATTTTTCGTCACTGTTTGTAGTCGACCATTGAATCTTTTCTCGTGATTGCTGTTTTTCCTGTAAGATCTTTTTTTCTCTGTCCGGAACCTCGTCGCCACTGTTCTGGTGGTGACTGACTTGAGAACTTATTTTTTCCTCTACGTGAACTGTTTGAATCTTTGTTGCCACTGTTGTGGTGGCGACTGACTTAAGAATGTTTTTTTTTCCTCCGCGTGACTGTTCGTATCTTCGTCGCCACTGTTGTAGATCAGGGGTTAGATCTAATAAATACACAACGCAGAGTAATACTGTAGAAAACCCAATATATTGAAGAGAAATATGTACAGGGAAGGTTAGTAGAACGTCGCACAATATGGTTTGTCGAATACGAGAGAATGTAAGATAATACGAGACTTGAGACTTGGCAATGTTACCCTCAGGACTACATCGCTGGGATACATTACTGTTACACCACAGTGCTACTACACATTGTTATCTCTGTAGTCCACTATTGAATACTATTATATATAGTTTTAGGATAAGTCCATATTAGTCTAAACAGGGAAGGTGCCCTAACATAGCTGAAGAGAGTGACAAGAAAGGACTACAAACAAACTGCAAGAAAACCGAATGCATGGTCATCAGCAAAAAGATCAGCCCAAAATGCCAAATACAGGTCGGTGATACTAGAATCAAGCAGGTACAAAAATTTAAATACCTGGGAAGTGTTATAACAAAAGACGGAAAATGCGACACAGAGATCCGAAGGCGAATTGGCATGGCGAAGGACGCAGTCCAAAAGTTGAGGAAAATGTTAAGAAACAGGACAATTTCACTAGAAACAAAGAAGAGAGTACTAGATGGCTATGTGCTCTCCGTTCTTCATTATGACAGTGAATGCTGGACAATATCATCGAAGATGAAGGAAAAATTTGAAGCAATTGAAATGTGGTTCAACAAAAGGATGCTGCGAATATAATGGATCGAGCATGTGAGCAATGAAGTGGTCTTAGAAATGAAAACAAAATGGAAACAAAAAGAAAATTAATACTGAGAATCAGGAAGAGACAGCTGAAGTTCGTGGGACATGCAATGAGGAAGTAGGGTTTGGAGAATCTGATACTAACAGGCCAGGTATAGGGAAGAAGAGAGAAGGGAAAGCAACGGATAACATATTTGAAGGACCTAATCAGCTGGATGACGGAACGAGGGTTGCATGGTGTAAGTGAAGAAGGCGTGCTAAGAGCCACCAGGAATAGGGAAACGTGAAAAGCCATGATCGCCAACGTCCTGAAGGGACAGGGCACATAGAAGAAGAAGAACTGTAAACGAGTGGAGTCTTGTTACCAGTCTGGTTGATCGAGTAAATTCTTGTGGAAGGGGCACCAGTGACCTAAGTTTGTCGAAGCAGAAGCCATGAAAAGATTTGTAGAATAGAGGGAGGGAAGCTACATCCAGCCGGTGAGAAAGTGGCTGGAGTTGAGCTGCTAGGTCCAGATTCTTCTTTGGAGCCTGTCGAGGACCCTGATATGAACAGCAGGGGCGCCTGAACAGATATTACAACAGTATTCTATGCACGGTCGGATGGTTGATTTGTATATGTGCAAGATGGATTCAGACGGAAAAAAACTTCCTGGCCCGACACAGTAACCCAACCTTCCTAGCGGGGTATTTAGCTATTGGTTCAATGTAATTATTCTACTTGCGTTTGTAAGATAGGGTGAGGCCGAGGAGGCGCAGTGTATTGCATTTAGGGAAACTCGCTTGATCCATGCTTATAGGGGAGAGACTGTCTGCGATGGTTGACAAATAGCAGCTTCATTTTAGAAGCATTGAAATTTGTAAGCCATTTCTTACCCCAGTCTACCAGGGAGTGAAGGTTCTTCTCGAGACTAGTATCGATGCTTTGTTTGTTGGACTCGCCAGATTTCTTTCTGATGCGGGAGTAAATCTGCGTAAATCTGCGTGTCATCTGCGTAAATGCCTACTTTTGATTTGATCACGTCAGGGATGTTATTTATGAAGATCAAAAGAAGCGTCGGGCCTAGGATAGAGCCCTAGGGGACACCAGCATTCTTGCAGTAGGATGCGGAGAAATGTCCATTCAAGATGACCTTCATTATGTGGTTAGAAAGAAAAGATTGGATCAGTTCAAGCAAGTCATGAACGTCCATATGCTCCTGTCCTTTGTAGCTCTTTGTCTTGTCAGTTCTCTCAAATCCTGCCTTGCCATTCACTTGCTAAGACCCATCAAGCATGTCATATGCTATTTTTCCATGCCTTTCTTTCCCTCTGCTCTGTGAGTATTCTCCAAGGCCTACTTCTTCTTTACGTAACCCTGAAACTTCAACTGTTTCTTCCTGATGTTAAGTATAAATTTCCTTTTCTTTCCCATTCTATTTAAACCTCATCTTTTTATTTAGTCCAATTGCGTAGATTATTCTAGTTCTACGCGTCATGCTTTTTCTGGATATTTCAGTTCCAGTTATTTCTCTTTAATAAAAAAGTTTTCCAAGTTTTTGTTCACCTGTGGCCAGATATTGACATCGCAAGTATTTTGGGTCAAGACGTGAGCCTTAATAAAATCTAATAATAAAAGCTATCGGATAAAGAAGATGTTAATTTCGAAAGGTCAGTTGCAGTCGAGGGACAAATCTGTCCTCAACCGATCATTAGGTTTGCAAGCATTAACAACTGCCTTTATCTAAGATAACACCCTCTTCAATCACTGTTTATGTCTCACTGTCTTTTTGTCTCTTTACATCACCCTTCTCCCTGTTTTATTTTCTATTTAATTTTTTTGTGTTTGGCTATTGATCAAGCGTATCAATATATATATATATATATACAACCACACTATCCCGTAGACTTAACTGCCACCTTTCTGATCATAGTTCAATTAAACAACATTTCTTAGAAAAACATAGCCATGTAGGTAATATTAGACAGATTTTAGCCGATAACACAATAATACTCACTCATACACACAGTAAAAATAACCTTCAGATACTGGAGGTCCTCTACATTAGATCAAAACAGCCCACACTTAATAAAATCACATTTCAATCTATTCCCAACACATTACATCGCATATAGATATATGGTTCTGTTAACATTTCGAGCTCTCACGCGGTGTGACGTAATAGAACCGCATTACAAATTTACGAACTGCGTCTGCTATTTGGTGACTGTTATCATTGCTTAGCAATATTTTATGTTAACAGAAGTTAAAATCATCTTTGATGGCGGATGTCTTCATTTTAACGTCCCTGTAACCTGTCTGAAGATGGCTCATGTGAGCCAAAAGCTTAGAACCAACTTAAAAAATCATCCAAATGTTGCACAAGTTTTGTTTTATTTTTACCTGAAATTAAAGCCAAATCGATGTTTAGAACGGCTCACGATTAAACATAATATACATTCATTGTCTCTTATATTTATGTTTAGAAAATAATCTGCTGCCTCGATACACTATATATATATATATATAATATTTTTCTGTTTATTTTTCCGTTTGTTTCTGTATATGCAATTTTTAGAAAGAATGAATATTTGTTAAAATAAAAATTCCTGCCTATGACATCACATGCTTTATAAAAAAATAGTTATGTGCAACGAGGCTGAGAAAGCAAATAACCTTATGCAATGATTTTTTTAAAGTAGCAAAATGTAATTAAAATGCAGTATTGAATTTTTGGAACATAGGGAAAATAAAACAACACGGCAAGTGTCCTCCTGGTTGGCAGATATCCAAAGACTTTTCTATTGTTGTTGGGTTCTTATCCTTTCATCTGCCACCCCGACCTCTACGCTTTCCATAAACGAATCGACCCTGTGCATACCAAATATGGCCAGAAAGATTTCAACCCTGGAAAATTTCCAATACAAAGCCCTTTGCTTAGTCGTTTGTATTACACCCCAACAACGTTTGACCCTCAACTTATGAGCCCAAAAATAGCTCATCCACGGGTGATGTCGGCAAAAGCCGCCAGTTGGACCTTGGTCAAAAACAGACGAAAGGAGAAATGGGAGGAAGAAATTATACAAATATTCTTGGGGTCATTTCTTCATAACGTTGATAGGAATTCATTACAATTCAGAGAAATAAAGTCTATCTATAGTCAATTTTTAATCAAATTGATTAACGAACAGCGTCTGAAAATTCCAATTAAGAAAAGTAATTCATTTTTAAAATTGTTATTTACTAAGCTTTGATTAGATTTTGGCAAAAGGCAATAACTAATGAGCACCCAATAAAGAACAATCTAGCTATACAGAAGTAATGATCATCAAGACTAGGCTGATCACCAGTACACCACGATGAGTCGCCCAGCTAAGAAAAAATTTCCTTTTCTCTTTATTCATGTTGTCCTTTTAAAGTTATATTTTTATTTATATTTTAAATCTTATACCCAGAAACACACCACACACACACACACACACACACACACACATATATATATATATATATGCTTAAATAAAATAAAGACATGAGGAAAACTGTATTTTAAATCGCCTACGCGTTTCGTCCTGTGATAGACTTTATCAAGCCAAAAAGACGAAATGAGCTTTATTCTAAATTACGTATCTATAAACAAACAGTGTTGGCAACCACAAAGACGCTCACAAATCACTTCAAAAGATAAACAGTGTATTTTAGTTTTTAGAATTTTTTTGATGTGTAGTGCAAAGTCACGAGATATTAAAATGAAGGGAATTCAACCGTTTTCTTTGAAATTTTTATTATGTATGTTAGTCTGTTTTAGTAAAATTTCCATAAGTAAAGGTCAGATTGGGAAAAATCCGGGAAAAAAGATGATGGTTTGGTAGTGGCGCTCTCGAGAAATTTTCTTCTGAATAAATTGTTTATTTTTTTGTATTAGTGTGGCATTTTTAAAATCGAAATTGTGGTTGAATTTATTTCTGTGAATCACGAGTGCATTTGTAAGATTATTATTAGTGATGTCTCTTTTGTGTTCATATATATGTTCTTTTAGATTTCTACTTGTTTCTCCGATGTAGATGGAGGAACAATCCCGGCAATTTATTGTTAATCATTTGAAATGATTTGTGAGCGTCTATGTGGTTGCCAAAACTGTTTGTTTAGAGATACGTAATTTAGAATAAAGCTCATTTCGTCTTTTTGGCTTGATAAAGTCCATCACAGGACGAAACGCGTAGACGATTTAAAATACAGTTTTCCTTTTGTCTTCTAGTTATTTAACCATTCTGTCCTTAATTTCAGATTATAACTAAAAAAAAGTTTTGTCCTTAATCTCAGATCATAACTGAAAAAAGTTTCGTCATTTTTGCCTTGATAAAGTCCATCACAGGACGAAACGCGTAAGCAATTTAAAATACAGTTTTCCTCTTGTCTATATTTTATTTACCCATTCTGTCCTTAATCTAAGATTATTATATTATATATATATATATATATATATATATATATATATATATATATATATACTGGGTATCCATAAAGTCCGTGTGCACTTTAAAAAATATTTTATTTTTTATTTATATTTGTGATGTGCGTTGTGGTGCAGTGGATACCGGCTCGGAACGAGAAAGCGGGGAGCCGAGTTCAAATTCCACTTGAATTCATTGCATTCTCTTACGCGCAAACACCCTTGGGAAAGGTATTAATCCGTCTCTTCCTTCCAATTATGGGTTAAATAACAGGACAGAGTGTGTTCTATAGCCTTGGCTGGCAGAAAGCAATGGCAACCTACTGCGGGATAATCTTCTGCCCAGTCAGTTATGTCTCTTTCGAGACATGATCACCCAAGCGTGTTTCACGTATGGCACTTAACTGACTGATTTGTGATAGAAATAATCTGTAAAAATGTTATAAAGTTTAATCTACCTAGTTCTAAGTATAGTTATTGAATACTTCTTTACCACAAAATTTGCAACAATTTTTAGATAAGTAAAATATATGAACTACAAAATCGTATTACCCTTTGTATTGCTAATGATAGAGGACATGTGGAAACTTAAATAAAATTTATATAAAACCTTACACAATATAGATTTACTTCTTTCTCATCCTTTTCACAAATTATTTCTATCCCAAATACATTTTTAAAGTACACACGAACTTTATGAACACCATATATATATATATACCAAATTATCATAATTATTAATTAAACAAATATATATATATATATATTGTGTATTTAGGGACCAGTCACTCTTTTATACACGTTTAGTTGAAGGCAACTGACAACTGCCTTCTATTTAATTTTTCTCGTGTTCGAACAAGTGTTTTTTTTCTGGACAAAGTTTGTAAAAACTGCCCTTAAGTGTTGCATATCTGAGTGCATTTTTGTAGCCATTATCAAAAGCGATTTTAATTTTTTTTAATTTTTTAACTGAATTTTTTTTTTATGTATGTGGTAGCAATGTTTTACTTTCAAAACATTGTGGTCGTGTACATAGTTAATGACAATGAGTTTGGGATTTTCTTTATTTATTATTTAATAGTAAAAAACAAAATAAAATTTTTTTAGATATTGCTATTAAAAACCCTTAGAGGTTGATATACCGCTAAACAAAATCAACTTTTTCAACCATCTTTTTTACGCGAACCACTGCTCTGTATAACAGACTCCTAAGAGGATGTTTTCCTGATCACTTAAAACTTTGCCTGTTGAAGTCCAGGGTTAACCGTTATCTTCCTCTCTCATAAACGACTGCTTAACTCAAGTAGTCTCCGGGGCCTGTACATAGTGAACGTTACGGTGAAAAGGTCAGTCGGTCAGTTACGTGCCATACGGGATACACGCTTTGGCGAGCATGTCTCGAAAGTGCCATGACTGATTGGGCAGATTTTCTCTCAGTAGGTTGCGATTACATTCTGCGGCAAACTGGTTGCTAACCAAGGCTATAGAACCCAATGTTCCCTGATATTTGACACATAGATGGAGGAAAGAGATGAAGTAATACCTTTCCCAAGGGTATTTGGGCATAAGTGAATACAACGAATTCAACTAGTATTCGAACTCCGATCTCTGATTTCTCGTTCCGATCCGATATCCACTGCTCCACAACGAACATAAAAAGAAGTTTTATGTCTATATTAGGATGTAATATGAAGTAACCGCTGTCACTATATTTTTTCATTCTTTTCTCTACCTGTTAGGCGGACCGTTTTAAATTTATTCCCAACTAGCAGTATAGCCCGGCGTTTCTCGGGTGTAATGAAAGCTTTAAAACTAATCCATGGTCCTGGAGCTAAGACTCTTTGGACGTTAGCACAAAAGACTAAAAAGCAATAGATGTTTCCAGTTAAAGCAAAACCGTAGACTGAAAGAAAAATGAATGGTTGTAAGTCAAATTTTGATTTCCTGGTATCGATATCAAATAAGTGTTTTCGTCCTAAACTGAATTTTGGAGGTTAAATAAGTCCTCTGAGTAAATGGCATCATGGCTGAGACTAAGAACTATAATTATACCTACTTAGAGCCAAACCCGAAGCAAAAACTAAAATAAAAGGGCTGAAAAAAAATACAGACATACAGGCAGATAAACAGACACACACAAACAGACACACACAAACAGACACACACAAACATCTTGCGTTTTATATTTATATATATTATCGATTTTCTGCACTACTGTAAGAACTGCAACCATGAAACCTCTGAATACCTCTGAATGTCTTTGTCTATGAGTATATCAAATTTGATTAAAATCGGACCACTCCTTCTATAACCAGATTTTTTCGATTATCGATTTTCGATATTTATCGGGTGTACCTCGACACAAAACCTACCTAAAAAAACTCGCAAACGCTTATAGTACAACTGTAAATTTTCAAGAAAATCGGTTCAGCCGTTTCTGAGTTTATAGGTAATGGCTACACACACAGAGACAAAGTTCCATTTATAATTAAGTTTAGATGACCATCTCTATCCCTGTTCGGTTATTATTGTGTACTTCACAACATTAGCCCTTGTCAGATAAGTAATTTTTGTTATATATAAAAAAAGATGTCAATGACAGCGAATGGATGACACAATTAGGCAACTATTGATATCGCATTCCAAGTTTCTATTCACATTTGTCTTTCATTCGTTGTAGAAACAATTGTTCAAACCCAATCGTACTTTAATTTTGGCGCCATTTTATTTTCTTATTCAAATTTCGTTTCCGCAACGTCATTATTTTCTTTCTTCATTTGTTCTCGTATTTTCGGTGATCAATGCCACCCCCAACACCCCCTCCCAAAAGCAAAAAAAAAAAAAGGAAAGAAAAGAAAAGAAAAAAAGAATCGAAAAGAAATGTCCGTAAATAAAGTAAAGAAACCACATGTCCGGACGAATCAGTAAAAATATCGATTCTAATCGAAGAATTTAATTAGCATCGCCTGATTGGAAATTTTTTTTGTGTCAGGACACATTTTCAGTTTGAATTCAATTATTGTCATTTTTTTTTTCTTTTTCTTTCCATTTCTTTTATTTTTTTTATTTGTCTTTATCATTCTTTCATTTCTAATGTCCGAACACAAGTGCTTGTTCTCTGTCAGTGGTGAGTAAACTCATTTTCCCTGAGGTGTCAGGAATTGAAATGAATGTGCTTGTGTTTTCTTACATGTATCGAAAAAAGGGTAGTAATTCGTTAGCTGAGAATACATATTATAATATGCATGTAAAAATACACACTGTCCCCGACTTACACACACACACACACACACACACACACACACACACACATACACGAATATAGAGTGCGCCAGAGATTATTCTTCTTCTTCATGTGCCCTGTTTTTTCAGGACATAGGCGATCATGGCTTCCCACATCTCCCTATCCATGATGGCTCCTGTTACACCACGCAGCCCTTGTTCCGTCATCCACCTAATCAGGTCCTTCAAATATGTTATCTCCTTCCTCTATCTGGCCTGTTAGTATCAGTTTCTCGAGGCCCTCCTTCCACATCACACGTCCCAAGAACTTCAGCTGTCTCTTTCTAATGCTCAGTATTAATTTCCTTTTCGTTTCTATCCTTTTCAAAACCCCATCATTGCCCACATGCTCGATCCATGATATTCGCAGCATCCTTTTGTAGAACCACAGCGTCCTTCCAGACATACTTCCCTGAAATACCACCTATATAATCGTAACACCTTACCTCAATGAAGACACTATCGACAGTAATATATGTGATATAAGTGGTATAGGTATGTATACACTGTCGGCCATAATTATTAGGCCACCCCAGTTTTTTTAAAAGAAATGTTGTACTTCATACTATTTTTAGTGGGTAATTCTAAATGAAAATAGCATGTTTTTTTTGTTATTATCACTTTGCAAGATTTTACAAGGCATCGAAGCAAAGATGAACTCGTCCGAATCACCCTAAATTTTCTTCATTCTTTCATTGATGAAACTGCAATATAGGTAATTATTAAATATTTATAAATTCACTTGATGCCCATGTTATTGTGCAGTATTAACAAAAGAACCATTCTATTTTCATTTACAATTATTCACTTGGCAATAAATACGAAAAATAGTATGAAATAAATCATTTTTTAAGACACTGGGGTAGCCTAATAATTATGGCCGGTAATGTATATATATATCTGGAAACAAGTGGATGTTTCTATACTGAAAGGCTGTGATTTTTTTTTTTTTTTAATCGTATCACTCCGAGCAAGGCGGTAACGCCACTGATGTGCAGGGGGCTACGTAATAGTGAAAAGATTGGAAGAGAGAAAGCCGGAAACCACATCCTAAACAGGGAACAAGGGATGAGCCTCTTAACCTGTTCAATAGACGTGGGTGGAGTGTGAACCGGGCGATAGAGAGATACAGCAAAACAGGATTTTATGTGGATGGCTAATAAATGATGCTCTCATACGACTGAGCTCTTCAGAGAGGAAAATTTTAGAAACAGTTACCACTTCTGTGATTTAGGCATTACTCTTAAGTAATGAATTGAGTTCTCCCGGTGGCTGGTGTGTGTATACATCGCATGTATATAACACGCTAGAATTTCCGCCTCTCTCATTCCATGAGCAGATAGCTTAGGGAATAGGCACTTAGACTAACAACAAATCGGTCAAATTTCGATCCCAGCTGGAAGCAAGTGAATGTCTATCCACACTGATGTACTGTATTACAGCGAAACAGGTTTGCATGCAGATTACTATTATATATATATAGTGTTGAGTTGTGAAAATGTTTAGTGTCAAAATTCTGGTTTGGTGCTAAAAGAATTATTAAAATACACTTTTAAGTGCCGAATCTAGGTGCGTCGTAAGTGTTGTCCCTCCCATGTCACTAGAAGTTTCGGGTCTAAATAAACAACAGACTTCTTCAACAGGTGACCCGACCGAATATGATCAGTTTTCGGGCCGCACCCAGAATAAAATTTGCTACTAGCTTTAGGACGTGCATTATATAGGTTCCCCCAGAATACGGCAACCAATTAAGACTTCACTTGGGCTATTCGATGTTATAGATCGGGTATATTTGCTTGTAATGATCTTCCTACATACGGCCAAGACAGGGTGTTTTTTGGAAGAAGATAAGAAAACAAACCAATATATACATACATATATATATATATATATATATATATATATATATATATATATAGTTAAATATCGGATTAAAACTGAGTATATATATATATATGTATATATATATATATATATATATATACCTTGGGAAAGGTATTAATCCGTTCGTTCCCTCCAATTATGGGTTAAATAATTGAGGTCTGCTGTTCGTGCGATTTGTGGCAGTCATCTGCACCAATTGTTTGTTATCAGCAGTTCCAAGAAGTGTGGATGGTACTACACAATGCCTTCACCACTATAAACAAATCTCTGTGTGGTTGTCTTGCTGGAAAAAGGTTGGACCCTCATACGTTGAACGCGACGGGAGAATCCATCATATATATATATATATATATATATATGTAATAAAACGCTTTATCGTATTGGCTCCTCTTACGACTTACTTTCCTTTGTCATCCTCCATTTTTAACCTCTTTATTATATCTTATTTGTTTGGTCTTTCTCTTTTATAAATTATCTTTTAATTCTTTTTTTTCTGAACTGCATCCTACAAAATAATTACAATGAAATGATTATCGTGACTTAGACTATTTACAAAAGGAAAACTCCTAAAATACGGTATAGATCAATTGCGATATTGATTATATTTACATGTTAAATACTAGTTAAAAAACATAATAAGGTGTAAATTTTAGTTAAAATAGATATTAAAAAAAAAAAAAGTCCTCAACGGAATTAATTCGTTTAAAAACCAAGAGAAATAATATATAACTAAAATTGCTTAAAATAAATTAATCAAGATAATTATTTACATATTAAATAATAGTTAAATGAAAAAATAACTTGTAAATTTGTTAAAGTAAATTACTCCTCAAAAAAAGGGTAATTATGAAAAAAAAAAGAAGAAATAACCAAAAACATTGCGAGTGAAAAAAAGGAAAGATTACGTGTACGAATATTGTTTGTAATAAAATAAATCTCGTAGAAAGACCAGTAAAACGCGAAAAAAATCGTTAAATATGCGAATGAAAGCAACTCCAAAAAAAGGGTTTCTCTGAAGCTTTTAACATACATATATACAAATCTATATACACTTTTAAGTTTTTTGTGTTGTTATTTATTAGCCCTATTTATCTACAATCACCTGGAGGCTTTTTTGACGGGCTCCAGGATCATTTAAATCGCCCACCTTCTTTTTTGTCCACTTATCCCTAGGCTAGTAAGGGCTCGTATCATTGACTGTCCAACGAACCCCTTACAACTGATCTCAACCGGGAAACAATGAGTACGCCATTCTTTAGTTCTGCACTCTTCTAAGAGTCCTTGATATTTATTGTACTTTCTATCAAATGCCTCTTGCATATGCTCCTCCCATGAGGCAGTTAATTACAACAAAATAATCAGTTTCGTGGCGTCCGAATAAACGATCAAGTCTGGACGGAAGTTAAAGATAATTTGGTAAGCAGGTTTTTTTTGTCGTAAAGTGCTAGATATCGATATAGAGGTTGTATCGACACACACACACACACACACACACACACACACACACACACACACACACACACACACACATATATATATATATATATATATTAATTAAGCAATTCATCGAGTTTTATTCAACCTCAACAGAATGCAGAAAGCACTGGACGGCCGTTTTGATCTACATTTGGGACTCATCAGCAGTGCGCATCCACTACCAGAAATTGAAACCTAGACAGTTGCGTTATTAAGCGGATGTCATACTAACAGGTGACGAAGAGGTAACAAATTAAACTCGATATAGCGCCGCTCATTCACATATTCCGCGGTGGAACTCTGCTGAGCTCCTTTTAACCATAGGACTGTGTCTTCCAGAGCCACGACTACTATCACCAAGCCGATCACACTGGAGCATTAGAAGCCGGTTCAAGCAACGATATAGTATCTCATATATATATATATATATATATATATATATATATATATATATATATTAATTGTTTCACCTCAAGCAAGACAGTACTGCCACTGGTGCGCAAGGGGCTACATAAGAGGTGAGTTGAAGTTTACATAAAAGGAGAGTGAAGAGAAAGAGGGACCGGTTACAGCGGGTGTCAGAGAAAGGTTAAAGGAAAGATAGTTTGAAGAGAGTTTCGTGAGGGTAGAGCGAAAATGGAGAAGAACAAGACGCAGGGGGTATTGGGGAAGTGATAACAGAAGGATGGGCGTCAAGGGGATAAGAGATGGCAACTGACGTCGCATTTTAAACTCTTGGAGATTTTAGGTATCAGGGAAGCAAGTATACAAAAGTGGCGGCATCAATTGATTGTTTTTGACTGTAAAAGCGTGGGACCTTGTCTGGTTACTCGAGTAAATTCTTGTAGAGGGGGCGTCAGTGAGCTAAGTCTGTCGGAGCAGAAATCATTAAACTATTTGTAGAAGAGACAGAGGTAAGCTACATCCCGTCGGTGAGACAGTGGCTGGAGTCGAGCTGCCAGGTCGGGATCGATTACATTGCAGATTCTCCTCAAGAGCTTGTCGAGAATCCCGAGTTGAATAACAGAGCGTTCGACCATATATAACAACAGTATTCAATGCATGAGCGGATGGTTGATGTGTATATGAGTAAAATTGATTCAGGCGAGAAAAACTTCCTGACTCGACACAGTGACCCAACATTCCTAACAGTAGATTTTGCTATTGGTTCAATATATTCGTTCCCCTTGAGGTCGGCTGAGAGGGTGAAGCCGAGGAGGCGCAGTGTATTGTTTTCGGGGAGATTATCTTGATCCATACTGATGGAGGACAGAAGGGGCTGTTTATGGTGGTTAACGGATAGCAGCTTCGTTTTGGAAGCATTAACATTTACGAGCCATTTCTTATCCCAGTCCGCCACAGATTGAAGGTCGTTCTCAAAATAAGCAGCGAGGTTATCTTTGTCCACTTTAGCAGATTTCTTACTGACGCGGGAGTAAATGGTGGTGTCCTCAGCATAAATGCCTACTTTGGATTTGATCACATCAGAGAGATCGTTGATGAAGATCAGAAAGAACGTCGGGCCTAGTATAAAGCTCTGGGGGACACTCGCGTTTGTGTGATAGGATCTGGAGGCATACCCGTTCAAGATGACTTCCATCATGCAGTTTGATGGGAACGATCAGATCAAATTATGCAATCGCCCAGTGATACCATAGTCTTGTAACCTTGCGCAGAAGGCCAGCATGCCAGACCATATCAAAAGCTTTGGAGATATCAAGGGGAACCGCTCGATCTTCACCATTCTTACCAAGAACCTGGTATATGTATTCAGTGATAGCAGTTAGTCTATCAGCAGTAGACCTGGCGAAGTGGAAGCCATACCTCTGTCGGAGAATAGTTTATGGGAGGTGAGGCTGTGAACTATTTCAGCATTGATGATCACCTGGAAAACTTTGCCGAAAATCGATATATATATAACTGTAAATTTATCTTTAAACACGTCTCGAAAAACCCACCGAGTATAAACGCGGAGGGAAAAATGAAAACAAAAAAAGGATACGAACTAAGCACTTGAACATTAGTCAAAGTACTAGTCGAAAGAAAAAACCCACGAGACGAGTAACCTAACACGTAAAGCGCTCAATAAAATAGCAGGACAAATAAATAAGTAAGTAGCTAACCTAGAGCCAACGGACCTACCTAGGTTTCTCCTAATTGACTATCAGGGCAAGTTTAGCTACTTATATATATATATATATATATATATATATATATATATATCTTTTGTATAGAGCACAAATACCTAAAGGATCCTCAGCTTGACCGTCATTATAAAATCAGTACTTCACTACCCAAAGATGATTTTGAATCTTCAATTCTTTACGCATTTACACACACACACACACACACACACACACACACACACACACACACACACACACACACACACACACAACTGTTCCCGTACGATTACTGATGTTAAACGACGTCGAGCCTATTCATTACTTAGAAGGATAATTGGAATAGATAGACTAAACTATCGCCCGGTTCACACTCCACCCACATCTATTGTACAGGTGTAGAGGCTCATCCCTTGTTCCCTGCTTAGGATGTGGTTTCCGATTTTCTCTTTTCTAATCTTACTCTTACGTAGCCCCCTGCGTATCAGTGGCATTACCGCCTTGCTTGGGGTGATATGATAAAAAAAAATGGAAATATCAGATTGTGTAAGCATGGATGTGTATGTGGTGTAATAGATAATAACTCGGAAGTGTTAATCATAGAACCAAGTTCTAATTCCAGTTGCGTTCGTTATATACACTTATGCACAAATACCATTAGGAATTTGTGTTGAATGAGCTCTTCTCCCCCAGCTGTACTTACTAATTAGTAAGAAGTGTATCACTAAACTATTAATGTCTAAAAAAAATCTTACAAACTAAAAATATTTGCTAGCTTTAAGTAACCTGCGAAAGGTTGATAAGTTTTAGAAACTGAATCAAAAATCAACATAAAAGAAACTCTTACAAACTAAAAATATTTGCTGGCTTTAAAACTTTCAAAAGGTTGATAAGCCGTAGAAAACGAATCAATCAATCAATCAATAAAAAAAAACAGTTCTTACAACGTAAAAATATTTCCTGGCTTTAAATAACTTGCAAAAATGAATAAAAAAAAAATAACAACAAAACGAATGAATCAAGCATTCAAATCAGACAATATTCTCGTCTAAAACTAAATAAGATTTAATCAAGGCTTCTGCTGGGAAATCACATTAGTAAGTCGTTTTAGTGTTTCTCTATAGATGACGGGCATTTATTATGATGTATTTTCGGTTGAATTTCCTGAAGGCGTTTGATCGGAAATTATTTAATCCTATTGATATATTGATTTGGTGCTGTTAGAGAAACGGAAGGTTTTCATATGAAATATAATTAAACCGTTCTAGATTGTTTAAAAGATACAGACAGACAGATTTATAGATAGAGGGAGAAAGAGAAAGAGAAAGAAAAAAATAAAGGTAATCATTGCAAAGTATAAACCTCGATTGAAACAAAGATTTTTAAAGAAAAACGATTTCTTTCGTATTTTAGTTCATCTTAATCAATCAACTTACGTATACACTATTTACATTGTTCGGACTAATGTCCTAAACCTTATTACCATGTTTACGACGTTTCGGCCGTTGTAGGCTCCGGCTTTTTTCAGGTCCTCGGAATTTCGAACCGAACCCTTTATTACGATCACTGGGGTATATCATTCAGATTCCATGTGCGGTCCACTTCTGGTAGACTTGTAGTTATCTCTCTTTAACTTAACCCCTCTAAGTTATTTGTTCACCATTGCTGTAGCCTGGTATTGAACTCACAACTCTTTGGGTCAAGTCACTGGAACTAACCAACGTCTATATCCACTGAGGCCATGTGTCCTTGAGGCCGAACCGTCGTAAACCTGGCAATAAAGATGAGGACAATAGTCTGAACAATGTCAGTCAGTTAAGTGCCAAGGCTATAGAACCCAATCTATCTTGTTATTTAACCCATAACTGGAGGGAAGCGACGGATTAATACCTTTCCCAAGGGTATTTGTGCATAAGTGGATAAAAAAAATTCGAATGGAATTCGAACTCGGCACTGAACAATGTAAATAGTGTAAGTACTTCCTCATCTTAGAAGTGTAAAGAATACCAACTTGCGTATATTATCATTATTACATGAAACGTTACATTTAGTGGATACCCGTGTTTGAAATAGACACCCCTTTTTTCATTTTATGTATGTATTAACGTCTACTGGCCTACGCACTCGAAATAAACTTGTGGAGAAGAAGTTCTAGAACAGCAAAAGGCATAAACCCACTTCCTGTTCAATGGGATTGGCAAATCGAATGTTACATATTTGCATATGTTGGTTCTAAGAGTAACTGTTGAGTAAAGAGTCAAGCGACAGGAGATTGACTACTGAACCTTTATCTTTGTGCCGTGTCCCTTCAGGGTGTAGGCAATAATGGTTCTCCATATCCCCCTATTCTTGTATCTCTTAACACCTTTTCTCTTGGTATTTCTCCCAAACACCGCACTGCCATCAACTTGCTCAAGTTCATCAAGTATGTTACGCGTTGCTTTCTCCTGTCTCTGTTTCTTTCCGTCCTGTGAGTATCAGATTCTCCAAGCCCTTCTTTCTCATTACGTGTCCCAGAAACTTTAACTGTCATTTTCTGATGTCAAGTATACGTTTGCTTTTCGTTTCGCCTCTCTCCAAAACTTCGTCGTTGCTCACATGTTTGGTCCATGGTATCCTCAGTATCTTTCTGTAGAACCACATTTCCGTCGTTTCAGTATCCAAGGACGCACTCCAAAAGATCGAGATTGACGAAGAGATTAGTGGGTACAAGACGATGACAGGGGCCTAGATCTACACTGATAAGTCTTTTGGCTTGCGGTGAGGTGCGTGGAAGGAAGTTTCTCTTCCCAGGCCTGCTCGGAAAATTCTTTATCCTTAAGGCCAGTACTATTTGCAGCAATGTAATAACGTCGTTCAAGACAGGGGCCAAGATCTACACTGATAAGTCTTTTGGCTTGCGGTGAGGTGCGTGGAAGGAAGTTTCACTTCCTAGGCCTGCTCGGAAAATTCTTTATCCTTAAGGCCAGTACTATTTGCAACAATGTAATAACGTCGTTCAAGACAGGGGCCAAGATCTACACTGATAAGTCTTTTGGCTTGCGGTGAGGTGCGTGGAAGGAAGTTTCTCTTCCCAGGCCTGCTCGGAAAATTCTTTATCCTTAAGGCCAGTACTATTTGCAGCAATGTAATAACGTCGTTCAAGACAGGGGCCAAGATCTACACTGATAAGTCTTTTGGCTTGCGGTGAGGTGCGTGGAAGGAAGTTTCTCTTCCCAGGCCTGCTCGGAAAATTCTTTATCCTTAAGGCCAGTACTATTTGCAGCAATGTAATAACGTCGTTCAAGACAGGGGCCAAGATCTACACTGATAAGTCTTTTGGCTTGCGGTGAGGTGCGTGGAAGGAAGTTTCTCTTCCCAGGCCTGCTCGGAAAATTCTTTATCCTTAAGGCCAGTACTATTTGCAGCAATGTAATAACGTCGTTCAAGACAGGGGCCAAGATCTACACTGATAAGTCTTTTGGCTTGCAGTGAGGTGCGTGGAAGGAAGTTTCTCTTCCCAGGCCTGCTCGGAAAATTCTTTATCCTTAAGGCCAGTACGATTTGCAGCAATGTAATAACGTCGTTCAAGACAGGGGCCAAGATCTACACTGATAAGTCTTTTGGCTTGCGGTGAGGTGCGTGGAAGGAAGTTTCTCTTCCCAGGCCTGCTCGGAAAATTCTTTATCCTTAAGGCCAGTACTATTTGCAGCAATGTAATAACGTCGTTCAAGACAGGGGCCAAGATCTACACTGATAAGTCTTTTGGCTTGCGGTGAGGTGCGTGGAAGGAAGTTTCTCTTCCCAGGCCTGCTCGGAAAATTCTTTATCCTTAAGGCCAGTACTATTTGCAGCAATGTAATAACGTCGTTCAAGACAGGGGCCAAGATCTACACTGATAAGTCTTTTGGCTTGCAGTGAGGTGCGTGGAAGGAAGTTTCTCTTCCCAGGCCTGCTCGGAAAATTCTTTATCCTTAAGGCCAGTACTATTTGCAGCAATGTAATAACGTCGTTCAAGACAGGGTCCAAGATCTACACTGATACGTCTTTTGGCTTGCGGTAAGCTGCGTGGAAGGGAGTTTCTCTTCCCAGGCCTGCTCGGAAAAGTCTTTATCTTTAAGGCCACTACTGTTTGTAGCAATGTAATAACGTCGTTGACTAACTCTAAGCCTTATGCGATCTTATGGATACTAGGTGCTATGCGAGTCGTGATATTGACAATGTGATAAAAAGAATTCCATAGAGACGAGAAGTATAACATTTCCAAACTTATCTTGTTCTTTACGCATCACCTTAAAGAACTGAAAAGCGACAACTCTCTCTCCATCAGTATTTGGTAAAAGGTGGGTGAAATTTGCGTATATCTGCCGGGCAAAGGAATTGAACGAGAGTGTCATTTAGACCTTAATAAGGATACTGGGTTTGCTGTATTAAACATTGGCAATGTCGCCAAAAATATGGTAGTTTTGACTTAAATTTCATTTAAGCCAAGTTAACTTTTCTAGGGGATAAATATTTGTTGGTCCATTCTACTTTTGTCCCTACATTCTTAAGTTTAATTCTCCATCCTTTCCTTTCGTTTGGTGACTAGAAATATCAGTTCTTTATTGAATGTGGGACACTTTTTTTTTTCGAGTGTGTTTTTTTTTTCTTAATTGTTGTGTTTGATTGTGTAGTTATATTTATGATTGGCCGAATGATTGTTTTTCAATTCATTCAATTCCTGCATTAATTTCATCCAGTTTACTGATTTAAGTCACTAGTGCCCCCATCCCAAGAATTTACTCCTGAAACCAGACTGGCAACAAGGAACCGCCCATTTACAGTTAGATCAACCAAATACAGCCGATAATTCTACTCCATCAGTTTCTTTTCTCGCACTTCCCACCTGTGAAACTCCTTTCCATATATTGGCTTTCCTGACGGCTACAATGTCTAGGAATTTAAATGCAATGTCAATACCCATCTCTTATCTACTTGAATCCGGTCCTTTCTATATTACTCCGTATATCTTGTTCTTTTCCTTTCTCTCTGCCTTCGCAACTGTCTTCACACATGTGTTCCCATCCTTCTCTTGCTCTTCCTCTGACACCCCCTGTAACTGGCTTGTCTTTCTCTTCACTCTACTCCTACCAAAGATTTACTCTCTTATGTAGCCTCCTGCGTATTAGTGGCCGTACCACTTTGCTTGGGGTGAAACGATTAAAAAAAGTTGAGGATTGTATTTTTTTAACACCATTTTGTTTAGTTCGTTGTATATATAACAATATGCATATTGTAAATATTCATTAGGCTTTTCATTTTTAAATGTTGATATTCTCCATTGTATATATGGAGGTTAGTTAGGACTTCATAGAGACTTTGAGGTATTATGATGGTTGTAGTAAAATTAGTAAGTAAGAATGTGATATTTTGGTGCAAGGATTATTGCATAGTTTGGGTCAGTGAGTGTGGCTAGCTAAATTTAAGATACGACAGATGATGGCCAGCCTTCCACATCCCCGTTTTTCCCTCGTGCAACATTTTTGGTATTTTTAGAAAAATAAATATTAATTCATTAAAGCTTACATTTAAGCTTACATTTAATATGAATTGTCTGTAACAATTCCTCTAGACTTGTCATTTTCTTAGTAAGAACATTTCTTTAATTTACAAACAATAACATGTTCTCATGTTTCCAAGTGCACTTTGGAAAAATAAATTTCATTTTTTTTTATTCTTTTCAAGATTTTGTCTTTGTTTAAATTCTCTTGTGGTTTTTCTTTCCACTGTCCTATTTTCTTTTTTCAGAACTGTCTTCAAATATTTAATATCATTTGAATCAGAAAAGACAACTAAACCATTTATTAAATAAACAAACAAACTAGAATATCATAAAAAAAAAACAAAAAAAAATCTTTGGCCATGAAATCAAGTTACGATGTATGTTTTTCTTTTTTTAGTTGGTAACGCGAAATAACTTCAGATAATGGTGGGTTAACTGGAGCCAGGTGCTGTGGGAAAAATTCGGGTGTAGAAATGTAATTACACTGCTGTGCGATTTGAAATCAGGTTAGCGGGAATGGGGATGACGAGGGCAAAGAGTAGTTCATTAATTTTGGTTGACTTCTCCACGAGCACCACACGATCTTGTTTGTTTGTTTATTCATTTATTTGTTTATTCATTTATTTGTTGGTTGTTTTTGTGCCGAGGAAATAGGACTGCAAAAATTCAACCGTGACGAAGCGGAGATTAAATCCAGTTTAGAATTCTACTCAGATTTCTATTAAACAACTATTTTTATTTTTTCAGTTCTCTCTTTTTCTTTCTCTCTCTTTGTAATTTTAACGCGCGTGCACACACACACACACATACACACACACACACACACACACACACACACACACACACACACACACACTTCAGGTACACTGCCCCTCACCGTCTCATAACCCTCTCTCTATCCATCTGCTTTCCCTTCTCTTGCGCGTTGTGGTGTAATGGATATCAACTCGGAATGAGAAATTGGAGAGCCGAGTTCGAATTTCAGTCGAATTTATTTCATTTCGCACAACTACCCAAGGGTATTTTTGCGAAATGAATTATCCTTTTTGTATTTGTGTGAAATGAGTCCGAATTCCAGTTGAATTCCTTGAATTCACTTACACGCAAATTCTCTTGGGAAAGGTATTAATCCGTCTCTTCCCTTCTTCTTCTTCTTCTTCTTCTTCTATGTGCCCTGTCCCTTCAGGACGTAGGCGATCATGGATCTCCACGTCTCCCTATCCCTTGTGGCTCTTAGTATGTTTGCTCTTGTTGCTCCTGGCAACCCCCGTTCCGTCATCCACCTGATCAGACCCTGCAAATATGTTATCCGCTGCCTTCCTCTATCTCTCCTTCCTTCTATCTGTCCAGTCAGTATCAGGTTCTCCAGGCTCTCCTTCCTCATTGCATGTCCCAGGAACTTCAGTTGTCTCTTCCTGATGCTCAGCATCAATTTCCTTTTTGTTGCCATTCTTTCTAACACTTCGTCGTTGCTTGTATGCTCAGTCCACGATATCCGTAGCATCCTTCTGTAGAACCACATTTCGGCCGCTTCCAGTTTTGTTCTCATCAGTTATGGGTTAAATAACAGGACAGACAGATTGGGTTCTATAGCCTTGGTTGGCAACCAGTCTACCGCAGAATGCAATGGCAACCTACTGCGGGATAATCCTCTGTCCGTATGGCACTTAACTGACTGACCCTTGGGAAATATAACCCATCTCTTCTTCCTCCAACTATGGGTAGAATAGCAAGTCAGATTGGGTTCAACCAATGGCAACCAGTTTCCAGTAGAAATAAGTAGAAGCCTACTGTGGGAATATCTGATACTTAGTCAGCCATCTTGTGAAAGAAATACGATCGCCCAAAGTGTGTATCACATATGAAAATTAACTGACTGATCTGGATAAATAACTGACTAGCAGGATGGATTGGATTCTGCACTCTTATTTGGTAACTGGTATACCGCAGAAAGAAATGTCTTCTGTGGGAAAATCTTTTGTTTAAATCTTCTGATCACTCAAACCTGTATCATGTTTGGCAATAAACCCACCGACCTTTTTTTGGCCTCCGATTCTACTATTTCCTTCACTTCCGTTTTCATCATCGACTGCTCTCCCAATTTAATTTCTCGATATGTATTTGTAAATCTCCTTCTGTTTGTTTATTTTCCAAGCATTGTCGTTCCTACTTATATTCTACTTCCTCTCTGTTATCTTTCTCTCTCTCTCTTATGATGGTTGTAGTAAAATTAGTAAGAATGTGATATTTTAGTGCAAGGATTATTGCATAGTTTGTTTGGGTCAGTGAGTGTGGCTAGCTAAATTTGAGATACGACAGATGATGGCCAGCCTTCCACATCTCCGTTTTGCCCTCGTTCATATATTCTCTCTCTCCCTGTTTGATATTGTTCTGCAATCTTTCTCTTTTTCTCAAATTTCTCTTCCTCTTTCTTATCTCTCTCTCTCTCTCTCTCTTTTCCTGTTCAATATTCTTTTACAATAACATTCTTCTATATTCCGATCCATGGTTCTGGTTTTCTACGATCTCTATAGCTCCTTTGCCCTTCTTACTATTATTCGACCATTTTTCACATTTTTAGTAGTGTTATGGTAATTTACACATGTACACATGAACTCTTCCAAACTATAAATAAACAACAGTTTCTGCTTTGTGAAGGAAGGCTATTTTAGCAGATAGCTCTCACAGCCGGACCAAATACAGTCACGCTGGTGATCTTCTCATGTTTTATGTGTTTGGAATATTGTTCTTTGTTAATATATTCGTTTAGTTCTATTCCGTCTTTGTGTCTTTATTTTTGGCCCCCTAACCAGGCCATAACAATTAGTCACCTATTTCTCACTCCTTCCTCTAACATTTTATTCCGAATCACGTTTCCCAATATCTTTCTCATTATAGGGAGACTCAAAGTGGCGAAATAATTAGCAACTTTTCATATCTATCTATCTATCTATCTATCTATCTATCTATCTATCTATCTATCTATCTGTTTGCGCCCTTTCATATTTATCTAACTGTCTATCTGTCTATCTATTTGCGCCCTTTTATATCTATCTATCTATCTATCTATCTATCTATCTATCTATCTATCAATTTGCGCACTTTCATATCTATCTATCTATCTATCTATCTATCTATCTATATAACTATCTATCAATTTGCGCACATTCATATCTATCTATCTATCTATCTATCTATATATATATATATATATATATATATCTGTCTGGGCATTTTGATATCTATCTATCTATCTATCTATCTATCTATCTATCGATCTGTTTGCGCCCTTTTATATTTATCTAAATGTCTATCTGTCTATCTATTTGCGCCCTTTTTATATCTATCTATCTATCTATCTATCTATCTATCTATTTGCTCACTTTTATCTATCTATCTATCTATCTATCTATCTACCTATCTATCTATCTATCTATCTATTTGCGCCCTTTATTTTATATCTATCTATCTATCTATCTATCTATCTATCTATCAATTTGCGCTCTTTCATATCTATCTATCTATCTATCTATCTATCTATCTATCTATCTATCAATTTGCGCTCTTTCTATCTATCTATCTATCTATCTATCTATCTATCTATCTATCTGGGCATTTTGACATCTATCTATCTATCTATCTATCTATCTATCTATCTATCTATTTGCGCCCTTTTATATCTATCTATCTATCTATCTATCTATCTATCTATCTATCTATCAATTTGCGCACTTTCATATCTATCTATCTATCTATCTATCTATCTATCTATCTATCTATCTATCGATCGATCTGTTTGCGCCCTTTCATATTTATCTAAATGTCTATCTGTCTATCTATTTGCGCCCTTTTATATCTATCTATCTATCTATCTATCTATCTATCTATCTATCTATCTATCTATCTATCTATCTATTTGCGCACTTTCATATCTATCTGTCTATTTCTTTCTCTCGCTCTCTGTATCATTGTATTTATACGTATGTATTTTAGTCTTAATCTGTGTACCAATCTATTTATCCGGTTTATACATCACTTATTTTCTTACAACTATTTCCATTTCTCTCTCTGATTTATCTCTCATTATTCAGTTTCGTTCATTTGCTTACCGATTGATCACACTGTTTTCTCCTCATCTTTCAATTCTTACACTAACAAATTAAAGCTTCATTTCTGCCTTTTTCTTTGTCCACATTATTTAATTTAAATCTATCCGTTACAATCTCTCTCCATCGCCAATATCACTTTTTGTGCTTGATTTCGACTTCCTATTGGCACAGTGTCTTTCTCTCATTTCATTGTTTCCTTTCCCTATCTGAGTGATATCGATTCATTTTCATGTCCGACATTTTCTTCTGTCATTATTTCGATATTGCATAAAATGTGTGTCACAGAACAGATAAGTATTTCTCAAAGGTAACGTCATTCCGAGGGGTAAATACGGAGTCTTCCATGTAAACAACCATGTAAAGGTCTTTCATGTAAATAAAAAGTGTTTTCTATGTAAGCGCACATGTAAGGGTCTACTATGTAAATAAAAACGGTCATTTATGTAAGCGCATTTATAGGTCCTCAACGTAAATAGGAAGGGTCTTTTATGTAAGCGCGCATGTGTAGGTCTTCTATGTAAATAAGAAGGGTCTTTTATGTAAGCGCACATGTGTAGGTCCTCCATGTAAATAAGAAGGGTCTTTTATGTAAGCGCGCATGTGTAGGTCCTCTATGTAAATAAGACGGGTGTTTCATGTAAGCGCGCATGTGTAGGTCCTCAATGTAAATAAGAATTGTCTTTTATGTAAGCGCACATGTGTAGGTCCTCTATGTAAATAAGAAGGGTCTTTTATGTAAGCGCACATGTGTAGGTCCTCTATGTAAATAAGAAGGGTCTTTTAGGTAAGCGCACGTGTTAGGGTCTTCTGTGTAAATAAGAAGGGACTTTGATGTAAGCGCATATGTGTTGGTCCTCTATGTAAATAAGAAGGGTCTTTTATGTAAGTGCGCATGTGTAGATCCTCTATGTAAATAAGAAGGGTTTTTTATGTAAGCGGACATGTATAGATCATCTATGTAAATAAGAATGTTTTTTATGTAAGCCCTCATTGACTTCGATATAAATATGAAGGATCTTCTATGTAAGCGCACATGTAAGAGTTTTCTATATAAGCAACTAAGTGTCGTCTATGTAAATAAGAAGGGTGTTTTATGTAAGTGAGAAGGGTCTTTTATGTTAGTGCACATGTATGGGTCTGTTATGTAGATGAGAAATGTCTTTAATGTAATCATCTGAAATATCCCAGAACATTTACTATACTATTATATTTTAATAGCGATAACTGCATAATTTTAATAGTGTCTGAAAAGGGAGACGAAATTTAATAGTTATCTCCGCTTTCTAAGGCCCTGAATTGGCATTAGCCTATTTGTGATATATCACAACGGAAGAAAGGACTAGAATAACTCACAGAAACTGATTCTCTAAAAGAATTATACATGAAAATGTTTTGTATACAACACTGAACTACTTATATAATTATAATCTTTATATAGTTATAATCATTGCTTATGTATTACTTATATCTAAATCCATTCATTTTTCTTTTAGTCTACGGTTTCGCTGTAACTGTAAACAACTATTGCTTTTTAGTCTTTCGTGCCAATGTCCAAAGAGTCTGAGCTCCAGGACCATTGATTAGTTTTAAAGCTTTCATTACACCCGAGCAACTGCTAGTATATTTGTAAATGGAACTTTGCCTGTGTTTGTCCGTGTATGTGTGTGTGTGTCTGTTACCTATAGACTCCGAAACAGCAGAACTGATTTTCTTTAAAATTTACACAGTTGTACTCTAAGCGTCTGCACGTGTTCTTAGCTAGGTTTTGTTTCGAGGTACCCCCGATAAATATCGAAAATCGATAATCGAAAAAATCGGGTTATAGAAGGAGTGGTCTGATTTTAATCAGATTTGATACACTTGTCAGACATAAGAAACGATATTCAGAAGTTGCAAGGTTGTAGTTCTTACAATAGAGCAGAAAATCGATAATGTATATATATATATATATATATATATATAAAAGGCAAGATGTTTGTGTGTGTGTCTGTTTGTCTGTATGTCCTTTATACATATCCACAATTTTTATCCGATTCTCACTAAACTTCACAAAAATATTATTTAGGCTGAGTCTGAGCTCCAGGACCATGGATTAGTTTTAAAGTTTTCATTACACCCGATCAACGCCGGGCTATACTGCTAGTATTACTTGTATATTTATTATCACATATATAATTAATATTACTCATATAATTATAATATTTTCAAATATAATTTATACTCAGATATGATCCTTGCATACATATACACATTTTACTCAGATGAAAGCCGCCCTCTAAACTCTCGCATCATTTGCGAATACTGCAGTCTCAATTTGGCGTCCGTATTCTCTAGTGTGGCTTTCTGTTTAATCGTTTCACCCCAAGCAAATGTCAGAAGGAGGGTGATAGACGGGTAAGGATGTAGATGGGAAGAGTGTTTGAGAGAAGGGTGCGAGTTATTGTGTTAGGAGGTGTCTGTTGACCTTACATTTAAACTCCTGGAGATTGTAGCTGTCTGGGAAGTTAGTATGTGGAAGGGAATTCCGCAGGCGGGAAGTGCGAGAAAAGAAGCTGTTGGAGTAGAAATTGCGGTTACATTTTATCGGTTTCAATGTAAAAGGGTGAGACCTAGTTGCTAATCTATTATCTCGTGCAAACGTCGTACCTAGGGGACACCAGTGATCTAAGTTCATCGGAGCAGAAGCCGTGAAAGTATTTATAGACAAGGCACAGGGAAGCCACGTCTCGCCGGTGAGAGAGTGACTGCAGGCGGTCTACCAAGTCGGTATCAATCACATTACAGATTCTCCGTTGTATTTTGTTAAGAACCCCGGGGAGAATAGCAGGGCTACCCGACCAGATGTGGCAGCAGTATTCAATACACCGGCGGATGATAGATTTATATATGTGCAGGAGAGATTCAGACTGGAAAAACATCCGAGACCTGCACAGAGAACCGACTTTCCTAGCAGCGGATTGAGAAATGAATTCGATATAGTCTTTCCACTTGAGGTCCGCTGAGAGTGTGAGGCCAAGGAGGCGTAGTGTTTTACTCTCTGGGTGGCAAGCCTGTTCCATGCTAATGGGAGGTAGATCAGATTTTGATTTCATAGATATTAGGCATATATGACATAAAATCTGTAGCCTTGATTGGGTTGATTTGATCTCCTTGGCTTACAACTCTCCCGTCCACCGACATATGTTCCATAGTCCGGATGATGAACTGCAAACCTTGCGACTAAAAGCACAGGTATTCTCGACAGGACGATGAAGCTGTTCGGCATAGCTTGTTTGTGATTATTACGATAATCTTTCGGATGGTTTACAATACCTGACCTCGACAACAACATGCACCCACACTTACCACATTTCTAGGACTGCATGTTAGTTGGTAAATCAGAGTGAGCGCCTCTTTGGAGACCACGCTTGATCTGAGCGTTCCTAGGATATTCACCCTGAAAGGCATCGCATCTCTCTCGAATAAAGTGCCTGAAATCTGCACGATTTAATAGTTAGTTTCTGCCAATGCCGCACACCCAAGTGCAATTCATTCAGGATATCATTCAAATTATCTTTAAGCCTCTTCCCATATATTTGCGTTGGGGACGCTTTCCTGCCGTAAAAAGTTGTTTGGAAATCCTGTTATTCCTCATTCTTACCACTTGTCCTATAACATATATACATATTTAACGTTGAGTAACCCGACTATATCAAACATACATACGTAGAGTGACATGAATATAACACACATGCATACGTACATACTTAGAGTCAACTTTCTATAACATACGTATATAAAGACTTATAGCAACCTGACTATAACACACACACACACACACACACACACACACACACACACACACATATGTAGGGACCTAGACGTGGTATTATGGTTATAAAGCGTGTCTTGCTATAATATTTACTATACTTACTGGCAGCCCAATATTTTTGACCTTTTGCCATACCTAAACTACTCTTAAAAATAACGTACATATATACTGAGTCTTACCTTAATATAACACACATACATGCATACATATTTAGAGTGCCTTGACTATTACATAACTACATACATACATATGTAACGTTGAGTAACCTACAACGCACATCACACACAACATATATATATATATACTCATCTTCAACTGACTATAATATGCATACTTACAGGCATATGTGAATGACCAGATTAGTTGAAAAATCATAAATACATTTGTTTATTCATTTCAACCCAAGCAAGGCAGCCTCACCGCCACTGGTGCACTGGGGGCTACATCGGAGAAAAGTGCTGAGAAAGCGGGGCAGGTTATAATGAGAGTCAGGAAGTGGGTAAGAGAAGGATGAGAATACTGGTGAGATGAGAGTGGAATGGACGAAGAAAGGAGCATAAGAGAAAGAATGCGAGTCAGTCAGATAGTCGATGTCTATTGACCTTACATTTAAATTCTTGGAGATTGTAGCTGTCGGGGAAGCAAGTATACAGAAGTGAATTCCACAGGCGGGAAGTGCGAGAAAAGAAGCTGGTGGAGTAGAATTTGCAGTTACATTTCATTGGCTTCACTGTAAAAGTGTGAGAACTAGTTGCTAGTCTAGTAGCTCAAGTAAATTCATATATGGGGCTACCAGTGAGCTAAGTTCATCGGAGCAGAATCCGTGAAAATATTCGTAGAAGAGACAGAAGGAAGTCACATTACGCCGGTGAGAAAGTGATTGGATCTGAGCCGCTAAATCGAGATCGATCACACGACAGGTTCTCTGTTGGATTTTAAGAACCCCGAACTGAATAGCAGGAGCATTCAATCAGATGTTGCAGCAGTATTCAGTACACGGGCGGATGGTCGATTTATATATGTGCTGGATGGATTCAGACGGGAAAAACTTCCTGGCTCTACACAGTGAACTGACCTTCTTAGCAGCGGATTTAGCTATAGATTCGATATAATCATTCCACTTGAGGCTTGTTGTGAGAGTTAACCCGAGGAAGCGCAGTGCTTTGTTTCAGGGAGACTAACCTGATCCATGCTAATGGGGTGGGATAGGAGCGATTGTCTGTGATGATTAATAGATAGCAGCTTTGTTTTGGAAGCATTAGAATTCACGAACCATTTCTTACCCCAGTCCACCCTATATTGGGGGGACTTGGGTATAACATACATATGTACGTATATACTTAGATTGCTCTGACTATGATATACATACATACATATGTAATATTGCGGAAACACTGTAGTAACGCCATTTTGTTAGCTGTCATGAACATGGTATCGTATGCATAGTACAATTTCTATTTTTTTAATAATAAAACTAAAACTTCATCTTCGCATGATCGAAGGATACTTGAGAAATCCATCCTCATACATACATATATACATAAATGCAACATACATCTCACCGACGCAGTGTGGCTTCCCTGTGTCTCTTCTACAAATACTTTCACGGCTTCTGCTCCGATGAACGTAGCTTACTGGTACCTCTTATATATGAATTTCCTCGAGCCAAAAGATTAGCAACTAGGTCCCACCCTTTTACTGTGAAACTAATAAATTGTAAACGCAAATTCTACTCCACCAGTTTCTTTTCTCGCACTTCCCGCCTGTGGAATTCCCTTTCCGCTTACTTGCTTTCCCGACAGCTATAATCTCCAAGAATTTAAAGGTAAAGTCAATAGTCATCTCTTGTCTCACTAACTTACATCCTCTCTCTCATGCTTTTTCTTCGTCCACCCCACTCTCATCATTATTCTCTTCCTTCTACTCTCTTCCTGACATCCCCTGCAACCTCTCACTCCTTCTCATAACATTCCTTCTATGTAACTCCCTGCACAACATTGGCAGGAAAATTCTTTGTTTGGGGAGACACGATTTAAAAAAAAAATTACATGTCTGTTGGCTCGTTGAACGGCAAGATTGTTAAAAATGTTTTAATTCTGGTGGGAACAAAAATATGTTAGCCTTCACTAAAATTGTTTAAAAGAAAATTGCTATCTAAATAACCCTCTGTAAAGTTTTTTTCCCGAGAAATATAAAATATTTTACCTATATGGCATTACGATGTTTCCAAAGAACACGGCGGGAAATGTTAAAACAAAACAGTCAATTAGTCGAAAACATTAATAAGTCGGACGAGAACATTAAGGGCCAGGTGTTATTTATAAGCACATTTTTGGCATCTTAGTAATCATTTAGTTGTCTTTATCGAAATATTTTAATAATTAATTGTTTATTTGCTTGTTTTTAATTTAAATGTCTCCGTTTTAATTAGTATTTAGCGTACTTTTTAAATTAAAAGTTATAAAAAGCAGTTTTAATTAAAATAGGAAATAGAATAAAAATGAATAAAAAAAAAAGAAAAATATTGTTATGGCGACAAGAGTGACTAGTCCCAAATATTAAAAGTAAGTAATTGAGCCTTTATCATCGCATGACATTCAGTCAGTCAATGATACACACTTTGGGCGATCATGTCTCAAAAGAGACATGACTTACTAGGCAGAAGATTATCTCGCAGTAGGTTGCCATTGCTTTCTGCGGTAGACTGGTTGCCAGCCAAGGCTATAGAACCCAGTTTGTCCTATTATTTAGCACATAACTGAAAGGACGAAACGGATTAATACCTGTCTCAAGGGGATTTGTTTGTAAGTGAATTTGAGGAATTTAACTGGAATTCGAACTCAAGCTCCCCGATTTGTCGTTCCGAGTCGACAATTCATTCACTATTTTTCTATGTTTCGTGCCCCATCGGGATGTAGGCGATTACGACACTCTACAATTTCTAGTTCATCAAAGCTTTTAATTAATTATTGTTTTAGAGATCCCTTCAAAATCCTGTTCCCCCATCTAGTTACTCGAACTCACTAATTAGCTTAAGACTTGTTACTCCTCTTAACGGAGTACGCGTAGTCAGCCCGTGTCTAACCGGTCAATACGGCACCAGATATGACGACGCTCTCGGGTCGTGTGGCCTCGTCACAGTAGCTGGTCTTTATGTCGTCTATTAAAACGGTGTTCCTCCTTGCCCACGCTGTGACTTTTGATCCCACGGAGGGCACGTTGAAATACCGCTAGCCGTATCTTTACCACGTCGAACCAGACCGGACGCGCGTGCACACTTGGGTTAATAAAAAATGGCACAAGAAAAAAAAATAAGAAAAAAATAAATTTAATGACGCCTGAATAAGTTGCGGAAGAGTTTTTATGTACAAAAAACAAACAAACAAACAAACAAACAAATAAAAAAAAACAAAAAAACAAAAAAAAACCATCAAAAAGAAATAACTGTCGTCGATATTTTATCCTGACAACGGAGCGAAAGTTTTCAATTCAAATTCTCGGTTGGTAACGTTTATCACTCCAATCGGAGATGTTTTTGAGTTTTTTCAAGATTTTACAGTTCAAAATGTCTTCTCAGAGCTTTTCACCGAAGCCTCACGGAAACAGCCGAGGATGAGTCTTTGTGAGTTTGTGTGACGGCGGCGGTAAATTCGTCTTGTCTGCTTTAGCTCAGTACGGCTACCACTGACTTTAACTTTTCTCGGCTCTTTCTGTTTCTTTACATCTTCAACCAGGCCAGGACTCTATCGGAGGCAACCGTCACTGTCTCTACGGCTGGCTACCTCTTGGTCGTTACATCTCGACTGATCCCAGGGTTCAGCTCTAACTGAGTGCCGACTCCAAGTGCAGCTGCCATAGTGATTTTGGCGTTCTGAGCTCTAGTTTTTATGCCTGTCCCAAATTCTCTAGAGAAGGGCATGACGGACACGGGGTGTCCATGCAAATCAAATCTTTAACCAATGAAATTACTCTCATCCTCGCATTATGAGGCGGAGTGATTTTATTCCCTTTGTTTAACCAATGAAATAGAATATTTCTGTTGACGTCATTTCTTTTTGTCTTCTTCCCTTTCAATTACATCACTTATTCTTCAAGTTTTCAAATTTATAAATCCTTTCCCAGCGAATTTGGAAATTGAGGATCTAACCTTACTTGACCTCATCAAATGTTTATGACAAACCTGAAACAATATTCTGGTTGAGTTTACTTTTCGTTTTTATCAGTTGTGTTGTATGAGAGCTTCCCCTTTATATCAGACAATAGCCGACAATATGATGACCCTGTCTGACCCGTAGCACACACATGCAACATATATGGTGCGTTTTTATATTGAGCACTGCTTTAAATTAATGTTTTGAGCGTTGCAATTATTTTCTTAGTTCTTATTCATTTGTATATATGTATATATATATATAGTATTGACTTATGATAAAGATTGGCACCTAGATTGTTGTTTTTTCAGTAGTTTTAAAAGCATTTTTATTGTCTAAGTGCTCGATACCAAGGTGGTGATAGAGTGTTGATAGTGTTAATGCAAAGAATTTATCAATTTGACGTAGCAACTTCATGCCGACTTTAAAGTTTTGAGAGCAAGAAAAACATAACCGATGAGTGAGAACATGAAACTTCAAAGTCACATGAACCTGCTCAATTAAAGTGAAAAATTATTAGCACTAAAACTATATATATATATATATATATATATATATGTGTGTGTGTGTGTGTGCATTTAAAAGCATTATGAAAATGCAGAAACATCTCCCTTGATGTTGTAATTTGGTAGGTTTTATTACTTTTGCTGATGAAAAAGTAGCGAATAAAATGATTCTAACGAAAAAAAGGGCACATATTGATGTGAATTGAAACATGGTGCTCTTTTTCTCATAGTCGGTACCCAACTGAGCCGACTATGCTGTGCAGTCGACAAAATCAAAAACCAAAAATGTGCATTGAGGAAATTGAAAATATAATATGCCGGCAATTTAACCGTCACACCATATATTGTTATGACCGAAAGGCCATAGAAAGATAATACGGACTCGGATATAAAGTTGAATAGTATATTCTCGGCAAACATAGTACAAAGGTAAACGGGGACTAGAGAGTACTTTCTCTTGCAGGCGTCCTGACTCACTCATTCACTAATTTTGTGGCTACTACTCAGTGACAGTATTTAGTCACCTCCCCACTTAAGACACAATGTGACACAAGGTCTTTTTAATGTGGGTCTTCCGTGCCATATAGCCTGGCCAAAAATATTTGTCTATCTTTCCTCCGTCGTGATTCTACCCTTCGGCGGAACCACGACTGGGTTAGTGTTTCGTCTTCGAGCAGAGAGGGCTCTCTACTCGAAGGCAGAGGGCTGACAGTGTCAATAGTAGCAGAGGCAAGTCTACTACTCAGTGACTATATTCACTAGCCTTCCCACGCAAGGCTGGATGTGACACATGGTCATTTTATAGTGCGTATTCCCGGCCATATAGCCGGGCCAAAAATATGTCAGTCTATTTTTCCCCAGTCGTGATTCTACCCTTCGGCGGAACCACGACTGGGTTTGTGCTCTCTGCTCGGAAGCAGAGAGCGCCCTCTACCGAAGGCAGAGAGCTGACAGTGTCAATAGTAGCAGAGGCAAGTCTACTACTCAGTGACTATATTCACTAGCCTTCCCACAAAAGGCCGGATGTGACACATGGTCATTTTAAAGTGGGAGTTCCCGGCCATATAGCCGGGCCAAAAATATGTCTGTCTATTTTTACCGAGTCGTGGTTCTGCCCTCCGGCGGAACCACGACTGGGTTTGTGCTCTCTGCTCGGAAGCAGAGAGCGCCCTCTACCGAAGGCAGAGTGCTGACAGTGTCAACAGTAGCAGAGGCAAGTCTGCTACGCAGTGACTCCCATTCAGAGTTGGTAGCCATATTATAACGGTGTGGACGAGTTCATTTGTAGGTCGGTTCCCACAATACATATATATATATATATATATATATATATATATAGTATTGTAAGAAAGTGATAGAACACGTAGATTTTAAACCCACTGTTCAAGTATTTACTTTTATAAAGTCAGTCACTGAGTTAAGTGCCATACGTGAAACACGCTTGGGCGTCATGTCTCTTTCGAGACATGACTGACTGGGCAGAAGATTATCCCGCAATAGGTTGCCATTGCTTTCTGCGGTAGACTGGTAGCCGACCAAGGCTATAGAACCCAATTTGTCCTGTGATTTAACCCATAACTGTAAGGAATAGACGGATTAATACCTTTCCCAAGGGTATTTGCGCGTAAGTGAATACAATGAATTCGGCTGGAATTCGAACTCGGCTCTCCGATTTCTCGTTCCAACGCACATCCCTTTTATAAAGAGTGCTCCATATAAATCATTGTAACAACTATATATATATATATATATATATATATATATATATATATATATATATATATATATTAAAAAAGGATTAATTCAAAGATGTTGAATGGCCATTTCGATATGAAGATCCCCACGGGGGACGACACATCACCTCAGCAACAGAAAAAACCTTTCATATATATATATATATATATATAGGTGTGCGCGCGTGTGTGTATGTGTTTGCATTTACATGTATTATGAAAAAAAAAGAAGCAAAATCTCCCTTGATGTTGTAAATTGGTAGGTTTTATTGCTTTTGCTAATGAAAAAGAAGTGAATAAAATGACGCTAATGCAGCAGTCTTTATAAATGATTGATGCGTTTTGGTTGAGAGTAAAAGCAGAGATGATATCATTTCTTGCTGAATAAATCGGCAAGTTTCTTTCATTTCAACAAATAGTTGTTTTTCGCTATTGATATCTGATAATGACGCAAAATCGAGAACTTCAAACGAGAATTCTGCAAGCAATAAGTCATATTTTATTGATGATTTTTTTAAGTTATTAATGAAAACAGAAAAGGAATTGAGTTAAAGAAAAAAAGATTTCCATCGCTAGCTTGCCTTATATGTCGTTATTTTCCCTGTCTTTTTTTATCACGACGACATAGACAAATATTTAAAAAGAATTTGAATAAAAATAACCTAGATGTCATAAGCCAAATACTAACAAAAGTGTATGGTATTATTTTCTATTGGATATAGGTGTGAAATCTGAAAGTTATAATGTTCACCGATGAAACACTTTCAAAGATATTAGGCCGGATTACAAAAATAGTGATATATCAATTTTTGTTCAACCACAAAAGTTTATACAAGTATTAAAATATAATATATATAAAAAAAAACCCAAAACACATCCTGTTTACTCGATGCTGTATATGTACATATTGCTAGAATTTTACTTGATACAAAACATATACTATAGTTTAATTTATACTTGGGTGAAAAGTAAATATTGGTTCGGTTTATAGTTGAGCCAAATCTAAACTTTGATCCGGTTTTATTTTAGTTAAAAATATCAGAATTTGGTTATTTTATGCTAACGTCAAAAAGTAAACATTGGTTCGGTTTATACTTGAGCCAAATCTAAACTTTAATCCGTTTTTTATTTTAGTTAAAAATGTAAGAATTTGGTTATTTTATGCTAGCGTCAAAAAGTAAACATCGTTCGGTTTATTTTTTAGCCAAAAACTAAAGTTTGATCTGCATTTTAATTTAAGTGAAACGTAAGAATTTGTGTATTTTATCCTAAAGGGAAAATGTACGCATTTTTCCAGTTTATACATGAATTGAAAACAAGACTTTGAACCGGCTTATCTTCTTCTATATGCCCTGTCCCTTCAGGACGTAGGCGATCATGGTTCTCCACGTCTCCCTATCCCTTATGGCTCTTAGTATGTTTGCTCCTGTTACACCTCGCAACCTCCGTTCCGTCATCCACCTGATCAGGCCCTGCAAATATGTTATCCGCTGCCTTCCTCTTTCTCTTTTTCCTTCTAAATGGCTTGTCAGTATCAGGTTCTCCAAGCTCTCCTTCCTCATTGCATGTCCCAGGAACTTCAGTTGTCTCTTCCTGATGCTCAGTATTAATTTCCTTTTTATTCATTCTTTCCAACACCTCATCGTTGCTTGCATGCTCAGTCCACGATATCCACAGCATCTTTCTGTTGAACCACATTTCCGCTGCTTCCAGTTTTGTCCTCATTGTCGATGATGTTGTCCAGCATTCACTGCCGTATTGATTAACTGACATCACATAGAAATCCAGCACTCTTTTCTTTGTTTCTAGTGAAATTTTCCTGTGTGTTAGTACTTTATTCAGCTTCTGGAACGCGTCCTTTGCCATGCCAATTCGCCTTCGGATCTCTGTGTCGCACTTTCCATTTTCTGTTAGAACACTTCCTAGGTATTTAAATTTTTGTACTTGTTTGATTCTGGTATTCCCCACCTTTATTTGGCATTTCGGGTTGCATCTTTTGCTGATGACCATGCATTCAGTTTTCTTAAAGTATATTTGTAGTCCTTTTTTGTTATTTTTCACCGATACATTCTGTAAAAGGTTTTATAGTTTCCTTTCCGCGTCTGCAATCAGCACTGTATCATCTGCATACCTTATATTGTTCGAGTTGTGGCCTCCAACAACATATCATTGCAGCTTCCACTTCGGATTTTAATATTTCTGGTCCATCCTCCTCTTTGTGTATTCTCGGTTGTTCTCTTCTGTCGCAAAAAGATCATTTATATACTCTTCCCATCGCTGGAGTATTTCCTCTTTCTCCAATATGATCGTTCCATCCTTGAATTTTATGCATCCTGTTGAGGAGCAGGGTTTTTGTCCTTTCAGTTCTCTTATCTCTTTATGCATCTCTGCTTTATTGGTCCTGCTCAGTCTCTCTACTTCTGCGCATTTGTTGCTGAGCCATTCCTCTTTAGCCTGTCTGCATTTGTTCCTTATCTTCCTGTGTAGTTTCTTGTACTCTCCTTTATGTCTTGGCGTTATTTTTTGTCTCCTTTGCATCATGTGGAGAATCTCTTCAGTCATCCACTCGTTTTTTCTTCTGCATCTGATTTTCTTTGGGGTAATGTTGTTCACTGAGATCACCATCGCTTCCTTTAGTGAGTCCCATTTTGAATGTCCTTTTCCAATTTGTTCTTCATATTTCTTTCTCACGCTGTTAGTGGATTCTTTCTGCAGGGTGAGGCCATTCACAAGCGTGTTGTATTGCAACCTTGGTGATGTGCTGGGCTTCTTCATTCTCGGAGTTTTATCCTTAGCTTGCAGATGACTGGGACATGGTCACTTCCGCAGTCGGCAACTGGACATGTTTTGCATTGAACCGCTGCATTCCTGAATCTCTTGTTTATAGTTATGTAGTCTATTTGTTCCTTCGTGTCGCCTCCTTGGATTCTCTATGTCCACAGACGTCGTGGGTGTTCTTGAAACCAGGTGTTAGTAATTACCTGGTCATTTGCTGTGTACCATTGGAACCATTTTTCTCCTCGTTTGTTGCGATTCCCTAGTCCAAAGAATTAGGGGAGGGATTAATATGGAATATGGGCATTTCTCAATAACTGCATTTTTCTTTTGTCTTTTGTGCATTGCTAAATTTCATCATAATCATCGTCGTCGTCATCAATTCATCATCATCATTATGATTAACATCTTCAGTATCTTTACTTTTATGTTGCTGCACAATTACCACCATATGTCTAAGTTGAAAGGCGTAGAGTGTTTCAGTCATGCGTAGCGTGTCGTGGACAAGTAACCTGAAGGATACCATTGCTGTACATCTTAGAAATACAACCGACGTCCGTGCATAGAAAAACGGTCGTTAATAGCAGGTGGTCGCTGACGACGGGCGTCGCATAGCGTATATACATATATATATATACAAATAAATACGTAAAGGTCTTTATTATAATATGGTGGATATCAATGTCGGATGTGCGTTGTGGTGCTATGAAAATCGACAAGGAATGAGAAAATGGAGAGTCGATTTCGAATTCGTTTCATTCACTCACCCTTGGGAATGGGATTAACCCATCTCTTCTCCCTTCCAGCTATGGGTTAAAAAGCGGGACAGGTTGTGTTTTATGTAGTATTGGTTGGCAAACAGTCTACCGCAGAAAGCGATGGTAATCTACTGCGGGAAAATCTTCTGCAGTCACGGATCGAAAGAGACATGATCACCCAAGCGTGTATCACGCATGACAATTAACTAATTGATATTAATGTCTGTGTTAATGACAAATGTGTACAATATAGTCTAACTGGATATGTTTGTGGCAGTCTCTGTAGGCATAGAACAACTGTTAAAAGTTCTGTCCCACTTGTTCATAACTCAATTGTAAACGTTTGCATTTTAATACCAACTACATAAGTCGACCCCTAGATATGGAAATATTTTTTAAAGCGTGAAAAATCGACTTGTTTTTGCATTTAAAGTATACTAGCATCATAGACCGGTGTTGCCCGTACAACTCAGAACATTTTAATTTCTTCAGCGGATGAAACAAATAAGTTTAAATTCGCCGCAAACACTTAAAATATAATCTATATATATAAAAGGCAATCTGTGAATCTGTGTGTGACTGTTCCCTATGCGCACGTACATTTTTTAATATTTCATTTGTACTAAAATTACGGGGGAAAATATTCATATTTCTTTGTTGAACAAATGAATGTTCAAAACGTCGAAATAAAAATTAAATATAAAGGCTCATTTTTTTTTAATAAAAAATATTTTAGTCGCGTTTGACACGTGTGATTTAATTTCTGTGACGTAATTCAGCAACCATCTTAGATCTTAGATGTTTTACGGAGCACATGTAAACAATCTGCACCATTGGCCAAAAAGTGCGAAAGAGAAAAATTGCTGAATTTAAATTCAAAAAGTATATGTAGATATGTGTCCCTAGAAAGTTTGAATGGCGTAGCTAAAAATGTAGGCGTGCATAGGGAACAGTCACACGCAGACTTACATTGCCTTTTATATATATGGATACAAACAAAAGCATTTGAAAGGTTAATGAAATCGCAAGAATTTTGCATTTAGATACACCACAAGACACATTTTTAACTTTCTATTTAAGCATCTTCTTACCTTTCCGTCGGCATGGCTGATACTAACCTCCAAAAGAGTGACTCTCTGCACCTTCTCAGGCTAACATTCTCAGCCGAGATGAAGTGGGTAGACTATACGGAATCCATTGCTCGTCTGCTACTAAGAAATTTTGTTCACCGTGTCGTGCTAGATTATTTTTTCTTCCAGAATCTTTCTTCTTCTTCTTCTTCTTCTTCTTCTTCTTCTTCTTCTTCTTCTTCTTCTTCTTCTATGTGCCATGTCCTTTCAGGACGTAGGCGATCATGGCCTTCCATATCTTCCTATCTTTGGTCGCTCTGCACGCTATCTTCTGTTACCCCACCCAAACTCCGCTCTGTCATCCATTTGCTCAAGCCCGCCAAATATGATGCACGCTGCTTTCCTTTTTCTCTCTTTCCCTCGATCTGGCCTGTGATTATCGAATTCTACAAGCCCTCCTTCCTCATCATATGTCCCAGGAACTTTAGCTGTCTTTTCCTGATGCTCAGTATTAATTTCTTTTTCGTTTCCATCCTTTCCAAAACCTCACCATTGCTCACATGCTTGATCCATGATATTCGCAGCATTCTTCTGTAGAACCACATTTCAGTTGCTTCAAGTTTTTCTTTCATCTTTGATGCAATTGTCTAACATTCGCTGCCACATTGAAGAATAGTTATCACATAGCAATACATTACTGTCTTCTTTGTTTCTAGCGAAATTTTCTTGTCTCTCAATACTCTACTCATCTTCTGCAATACGTTCTTCGGTATACAATACACTATCGGGACTCAGTGTTGAATTTTCCGTTTTCTTTTGGAACACTTCCCAGTTATTTAAATTCTTGTACCCTTTTGATTTTATTATCCACTACCTGTAGTTGTCATTTTTGCTCCCCTTTTACCGATGACCATGCATTCGGTTTTCTTGTAGTTTATTTGTAGTTCTTGCTTTCCACTTTCTTCAGCTACTTTTTGTAGGAGGTTTTGTAGTTTCCTCTCCGTGTCTGCTATCAGCATTTATCATCTGCGTATCTTATATTGTTTAGATTCTGGCCGCGGTTGATGAATCTTAGCTTGACTTCTAGGTTCCTCACAAAATCTCGCTGTATAAGTTAAATAGATCAAGTGAAAAGGCACATCCTTGTCTTACACT
>JBBBDQ010000797.1:462500-587500 GCA_037127315.1 Ascarosepion bandense
ATATATATATAGTAAATATGGTATAGTATATATATATATATATAGTAAATATGGTATATATATATATATATATAAATATGGTATATATATATATATATATATAGTAAATATGGTATAGTATATATATATATATAGTAAATATGGTATAGTATATATATATATAGTATATATATATAGTATATATATATATAGTATATATAGTATATATATATACATATATATATATATATATATAGTAAATATGGTATAGTATATATATATATATACATATTTATATATATATAGTATGGTATATATATATATATATATATAAATAGTAAATATAGTATAGCATATATATATATTATTTCATTTAAAATTAATATAACTTACATTGTAACACGGAAATTTCTATGTTTCGAGATCTAAAGCTTTTATACATACACAACGGTCTTTCAATAGAAAGGATGATCACGCTTCACTTTATGACATCTGAAAATAGGAGTTTAAGAATGATGATTACAGTCAGAAAAGGTTATCTGTGTTGATCAAATGAAAACAGTTTTTTTTTTTAGTCGCTAACGTTTACTATCATTACTTAACCCGAATTAACCCCTAAATGGCGGTAATTTTACTTTGTTGGATATGTTAGACTTGCTGTTGAAATAGAAGTAAATAGACGTGTCGTACATTGCTAAATTGTGCTGATCATACAAGAATCGGTGTTTCAACTTGATATGGCCGTTGAATTAGTCGGAGTCGAAATAAAAGAGGGTGAATTTAGTCTTGAAAGCAATAGAAAAGATCACTGGAAACGCCTGTTGACGCTGTCTAGGTGATAATATTAACTTTGGAATGAATGAAAAAAGAATTAATCTATTAGTAAGAAAGTTGTTTGAGAAAAAAGGAGGAAGTTTTTTTTTAATTTCTTCTGAAGAAGTTAAAATGTTTTTTTCATGATTGACTGTGCCCCCCCCCCAAAAAAAAAGTAGTTAAAATTATTCTCTCTATAGTTTTATTTATTTAATTTAATTATATTTTTAACGCCTTCCGTTTGTTCTAGTTTTTCCATCTGAATCTTGAAAAGACGCCATTAGCAAAATGCCATTCATAATAGATTGCATATTATCGTATACAGAAAGACTTGAAAGGTCCCTTTAAAATATTAAAAGTAAATAGAAAATTAAAAGAAAAATTTTGTACTCCACACCAACCCGTAAAAATATGAAAGAATGTCGGAAAAAGCAACAGTAAATTAAAAAAAAACAAAACAAGAAAAACAAGAAAAATCAAACGTTTAAATAAATATTTTTTCTCGCTTGTCGGCTTTGCAGCGGGGGAAAATGCAATGGCTGTCGAGGAGGCGATTATCTTAAACTCAGGCTTAGACATTAAAGTTGAATCTGTTAGATAATGGTGGCGGAGAGTGAGGAAATAAAAAGAAAGCATTTAGAAGGAACATAAAAAAACCAAAAAAGCTAAAAACAGACAGCGCTCAGGAAAAAAGCAATGAGAAAGCATTCAAAATGAAAAGCACCCAGAAAGAACTTAGTAGGAAAAAAGTGCTGAGAGATTACAAGACATTCAGGAAGAAAAAAGATTCAGGAAACATTTAGAAGGAAAAGCTTTCAGAAAATCATTCATAACGGAAGTATTAAAAAAGAAATCATTCGGAACAAAAGCAAATATTCAGATAGAAAATAAAAAATAATCAGTCGAAAAGCTACCTATTAGGTTTTAGTAGGAAATTTGGCATTGTAGACTAAAAGGAACATTCAGAAGTTAAAATTAGCATTCACAAGTTAAAATTAGCATTCAGAAAGCATTCATCAGGAAAATGTTAAGAAAGCATTCACAAAGAAAGAAATCGTCCAGGTAGCAATCAAAAGAAAAGTACCCGGAAATACTTTTGTGGAAACAAAGTATTTAGAACGAAGTAAACAAACTGAAGGAAAAATTCAGAAAGTCTTTATATGGAAAACGTCCAAAAGCATTCACCAGGAAAACGCACTCACAAAGAAAGAAATCCCTCAGATACCAATAAAAACGAAACGTTGGTTGAAACATAATATTTAGAAGAAAGGAAACAACCAGGAGAAAATATTCAGAAATTCTTTGGAAGGAAAACATTCAGAAAGCATTTATCAGCAAAACGCACAGAAGGCTTATCAAAAAAGAAATCGCCCAGATATCAACCAGACGGAAAGCACTCGAATACCACCACCACCACTACTACTACTACTACTACTACTTCTGCTACTATTACTACTACTACTAATAATAATAATAAGAATAATGTGGCATATAATGACATTAATAATTCCAGTTGTAGTTGGTGTCTTAGACTTGGTTGGAGAAGGTCCTGATAGATTCATTGAAGTGATCTTTGTTAGAACATGCCTTTAAAAAATAATGGCATTTATTTTTAGAATTATATTCACACGTTCAGCTCACACCTTAATAAGTGTTTCATCTTTATAGAAATATGACCTATGTTTGTACGCTATTTTTATTATTTTTTATTGTTTGTTTGTTGTTTTTTTCCTCTGCTGAAAATCCACATTTCTACAGGCTCTATTTTTCCCGACATCAATTGGGACATTTACAGCATCCACCGCCATGTAAGAGGAAATATATCTCGTAGCAATATAGTTTTCTTTTTTTCTGGTTTCTAACGAATCTTTTAATCTCTCAGTACCTTCCGTAGCTTTTAGAATGCTTCTTTTGTTCGTCAAATGGGGTTTCGAATGTCGGTGTCACATTTTATATCCTCTGTTAAAATAGGTCCCAAATATTTAAACATCTACGCCAGCTTCATGATGATATATCTAATTTGTAACTTGCATCTTGCGATTTTTCCATTGCTGGGCCATATTGTCTTCTTGCAGCTAATGGTTAGTTGTTTTTATCGCTTTCTTCTGCTACCCTGTTTAGAAAGAAAGATGCATTGGCATGGTCAAGTAAGCATTACATATGCTAACTAGAATACTGAGAGACAGTAAAATTTCATTGGAAACAAAGAAAAGAGAGCTGGATTGTTATGTGATGTCTGTCCTTCTAGAAATTGAATGTTGGACGATATCATCAAAGATGAAGAAGAGGCTCTAAGAAACAGGAATGTGTTGTTTTTTGTCAGAACGATACTGAAGATACCATGGACTGGGCACGTGAGCAATGACGAGGTGTTGGAGAGAATGCAAATGAAAATAAAACATACTTAATAACAGGAAGAGACACATGAGTTTCCTGGGACCCATAATGAGGAATTAGAGCCTTGGGAATTTAATACTCACTGGACGGATAGAAGGAAACAGAGATAGGGGAAAGCAGCGCGAGACCTACATGATAGGCTTGAGCAACTGGATGTCAGAGCTGGGTTTTGGCGCAATACCAATAGAAAAATACTGAGAGCGACAATGAATCTGTAATTAACTGCGACAAAGAAGACAGGAAATAGCAATTCATTAGTACGCAGAGGTTTACAGGGAGTGAAAGAGAAAAAGAGAAGGCCGAAAATAAAAATGAACGGGATTCAAAAAGATAGATATTTGAAAGGCGGTAAGAGAGAGAAAAGAAACTGCTGGAGAAGAAATGGCAGTTGCAATAAATGATTTGAAATAGTGGGACCTATATGCCATTTTAGTAGCACTCTTAAATTCATGAAGGGGAAAAACAAGACCGGAGAATCTATCCTTAAATATTGAGTGCATCGAAACCTGTTTAGGGATACAAACGGCGATTATCACCCTTTCGTTGAGATAATCCCGAAGGTAATGTAAAAACCGATGAACAACGTTAGGAGATAGAGTGATGAAGGAAAGTTTCGATGTTGAGCACTGAGAAGGAGGACGTCCTTAGTCCTTAGCGGTAGGTCTTGCAGAAAAAAAACTACATGGCCCGACCAGTTTTATAGAGAAACCGCCAGAAATCTGAAAATATTACATGTAAGATTCACCTTTTTTACACACCGTTTGTCGTTGCATATATATTATAATTTCTCTGTGTGAGACATGTGCATAGTTGCATATTATATAAATATGTGTTGACGCAGCAGTCTAAAATTCTCTCTGAGAACAATATGGGTGTTATTATGTCATGGATATATTAGGTTGTTAGAAAAATAACAGCCGAATCCAGAGACATAATTCTTGAAAACTTAGCTGCAAAATGTTAAAATTAATCAAAATATTAACCTTGAACATCTATGCACCTCTACCATCGATCGACAAGATTATTTATTCTTCTCTGATCAAGATGTTGCTGTGATGTAACGAAATTTTTGAAAGCTGATTCCACTTCTGGTTTGGACCTAAAAGTTTTAATATTGAAATAAACGTGTTTAACCCTCTAGGGCCATTCGTATCATATTTGATACAGTATTTCCCTATAAGGAAACATTTGGTATTTCCCTATAAGGAAACATTTGGTATTCATTGACTGAGCAGTCAGTACTGCTTTCATTTGAAATTTATAAAATATTTCTCTTAAAAAATTTTTCAGGAAAATATTTCTTTCAAGGCTTGTTTTCATACTGTATCAAATATGATACGAATGGCCCTAGAGGGTTAATCTCAGTCTGTTTATCTATCTATCTATCTATCTATCTATCTATCTATCTATCTATCTATCTATCTATCTATTAACCCTCTAGGGCCATTCGTATCATATTTGATACAGTATTTCCCTATAAGGAAACATTTGGTATTCATTGACTGAGCAGTCAGTACTGCTTTCATTTGAAATTTCTAAAATATTTCTCTTAAAAAAATTTTCAGGAAAATATTTCTTTCAAGGCTTGTTTTCATACTGTATCAAATATGATACGAATAGCCCTAGAGGGTTAATCTCAGTCTGTTTATCTATCTATCTATCTATCTATCTATCTATCTATCTATCTATCTATCTATCTATGTATCTATCTATCTATCTATTAACCCTTTAGGGCCATTCGTATCATATTTGATACAGTATTTCCCTATAAGGAAACATTTGGTATTCATTGACTGAGCAGTCAGTACCGCTTTCATTTGAAATTTCTAAAATATTTCTCTTAAAAGATTTTTCAGGAAAATATTTCTTTCAAGGCTTGTTTTCATACTGTATCAAATATGATACGAATGGCCCTAGAGGGTTAATCTCAGTCTGTCTATCTATCTATCTATCTATCTATCTATCTGTCTATCTATTAACCCTTTAGGGCCATTCGTATCATATTTGATACAGTATTTCCCTATAAGGAAACATTTGGTATTCATTGACTGAGCAGTCAGTACTGCTTTCATTTGAAATTTATAAAATATTTCTCTTAAAAAATTTTTCAGGAAAATATTTCTTTCAAGGCTTGTTTTCATACTGTATCAAATATGATACGAATGGCCCTAGAGGGTTAATAATATAATATGATTAAGGCTTCTACTTGTCATAAAGTGGGGGATCAGTTCTATATTGTTATGAAGTAATAAACAGATCCCCCACTAATATGATACGAATGGCCCTAGAGGGTTAAGTGCTTAAAAATGATAATCAGTGGTTGAAAAATCAGGAGAATATGGATGATTTAGTAAGCTCTCGTATCCAAGGTTTATGAGTTTTTGCAACGTCGTTCTTTCAAAACGTATCCGCATATTATCGTAGAGCAGAATTGGACTAAATCGATTCATAAATGCAGGTCCCATTTTTTGCAGACGTGCATGCATTTCAGCAAGTTGATTGCAATAAACCTCTGCAATAATGCTCTGATTGGCATCCAGAAAGCTGTAGTGGATAACACCAATTGCAGACCCCCAGTCTAAATAATTATTTGCTGATGCAACTTTGGCTTTGGGAAATGTTTGGTGACGAACCATCACAATCGAGCCATTGACCTGATCGTTTACGGTTATCGTAAAGGATCGACTTTTCTTCACAAGTGTTTATTTGATCAATGGTGTTACGCAGAAAGAGCATCGAGCATAATTCAAAACGTCTAAGTTTTTGATTTTCATTGAGGTAATGAGGAACCCATTTATCACCTTGCCAGTACTCTGAAAATGGCGTGAGACTGTTGCAGAGCTGACACCAAGCGTCTGAGATATTTTTCTGACACGACGGTTTTGCTCAACGACTGCTTTCATTTCTTCTTTGTCAAGACTGCATAACCGTCCTTTACCGTCTTCATCTTCAAGACTCTCATCACAAGTACAGAATTTCTGGAATCATCTTCGTACTGTCCGATTATTTGTGGACTCATCTCCTCATGTTCTGTTAATATTGGCACAGGTTTGCGAGGCACTGTGCCCAAGTTTTAATCCATGCAAGAAAAGTAAGCGAAGATCAGGTTTTGCCATGTTCATAGTAAATGGCTTTTATACTTCAAGAATATTTCTGTCTGAAATTAAGTTAAAATTTATTAAAAAGCACACATTGAATATTATGTATACCAAACTTCACCTAATATATACCGTGAATACTATACTAAAACGGCTTTTAAAATACAATAATTTGAGTTACAATGACTTTTTTAACAACTTAATAATAAGGCCCATAGCAGAGCAAATACTGATGTTAGAATAAACCTAAACTATAGCTTTCTCCGTGATTTACCGGCGCAGCATATTCTTTCTTGCTCTTCTTTAAAGCGAATATAAAATAATATATGTGGAAAGACGAGAAAAGGAACAGCCCAAGGTCCGACTACGAAGCGGCTACATCAAACTCAAGCAAATACAGAAATTTAAATATCTGAGAAGTGTTATTACATCAATAGTAATAAAATGTGACACAGAAATTCAAACACGGATTGTAACTGCGAAAGATGTCTTCCAGAAACTAAGCACAGTATTAATATATGAACATAGAAAGACTGTTATGTAATATTAATCAACATGTGAGTTGATGCTAAAAAATCTATTCGCAGATGAAGAGGAGATTTGAAACTTTGGAGATAGGGTCCGACAGAAGAATACTGAAATTACCTTGGACGCAGACTTTTTAGGAAAATGCGAACTACAAGAACACGTTAAAATCTTCAGAAAAGGAATGTGACATTCCTGGAACGCATAATGAGAAAAGTCGGCTTCGAGAATCTGATGCTCAAAACACATAGCGAAGAGTATGAATCAGTGTGTCAGTCAGTTAAGTGCCATACGTAATACACGCTTGGGCGATCATGTCTCGAAAGAGATCTGACTGACTGGGTAGAAGATTATCCAGCAGTAGGTTGCTATTGCTTTATGCAGTAGACTGGTTGCTAGCCAAGGGTATAGACCCCAATCTATCTTATTCTTTAACTCATAAGTGGAGGGAGGAGATGGATTAATACCTTTCCCAAGGGTATTTGCGCGTAAGTGAATGCAAGGAATTTAACTGAATTTCGAACTCGGCACCCCGATTTGTCGTTCCGAGGCGGTATCTACTGCACCACAATGCTCATCCTGAATCCGTGTGTAATAAACCTAAATAACTTGTGTAAACGGATCTCAGATCAAGAACAAGGAGAAATAGTAATGGGTCAAACATTGCTTATTCATATAAATAATACTGGGTTATTGAGAGATTGATTTGTTTGTTACGGCTTATCAACCATTTGCACGTTATTTAAAGCCAGAAAGTATTTTAGATTCTAAAATGTTTTTGGAGACGATAATTATTTAGTGATACAAGTTTTACAAATTAATTTATATCTGGGACAAGAAGAAGCGTGTTCATACCTTCCTCAATAGCATAAATGCATATGCAAATATAACGAACCCGAGTGGTATTAAAACTTGGCTCTGTTATTCTCAGTTCTGAGCCAGTATCCGTAACCCCACAATTTATACAAACATTCTGCTTGCTTTTAAATATTCTAGATTCTATTTTGGTAAGTGTTATTAACTGTTATTATTATTATATACTTTGATTTATGCTGTATACACATTTTCTCCCAGGTCACAACCAGAGACCTAAGGTCAGAAATGTATTCATAACATTTTCCTCTGATCAATTTTGTAGAAAAAGAAAGATAAATAAAATAAAAAACAAACTAAGATCACACACATTTTACAGAGATAAACACTTCCTAGCATGTGAGATGTACTTCTAAGTACAATTTAGCATATTCCTTTAAAGGTTTCCAAAAATACCTTCAGTTACCCTATCGGAACCTTTTCAAGTCAATCCGAGTGCTCTAACTACAACGGGAGTCATTGATGCCCACATGTGCTACTTCAAAATCTTTGTATTTTGTTACTTTCTTGAAGATTTTCAATGATACATAACGACCTGCAGGGACATCCATGTTAATAAGAAATCACTTATTACTATTATGTCATTTTTCATCATATTTTTATTTCTGCTATGGTCGCACTACCAACCAAGTCTGCGGGAAGACGTAAGGCAAATCGTGGCGTGTGGTTATGGCTCCATTCATGTTTTTTCTATCTTCCCCATCATCCTTAGCATTACATAGACAAAGTTCTCCTTAGTGTGTAGGCTGTACTTAATAAGACAATTTCTTCTATATCTCTTAAGCTGGGGTTTCCAGGGATTCTTTCAATGTGTTGTTTTGTTCCATTTTTTTTGTTTTTCCAAGTGCACCTACTATCACTGGCACAACTCTTGTTTTCAATTTCCACATTTTTTCTATTTCAATTTCCAGGTCTTTATATTTTGACAGTTTTTCAAATTCCTTGGTTGCTATGTTACAATCCGCTGGACAAGTCATATCAATTAATAGAGAAGTTTTCTCTTTCTGATTTGTAACATAATGTCCGGCCTATTTGCTTCAATTTTTATGACTGTGTAGATGGTGTAATCCCATAGAATGGTGACATCTTCTATTTCTGTAACCGGTGCTGGGTGATGTTCATACCAGTGTTTGTTTACAGATTTTCCATAGCGTTTGCACATTGTCCAATGTAAATATTGCCCCACTCTATCATGGCGATTTTTATATTCATTTGGGGCAAGTACATAACAGCCTGAGATTAGAGGGTCTATTGTTTCTTGGTGTTTATCACAAAACCTGCATTTTGGATCCATATTATTATGTATCATATTTGCCTGAAAGTTTATAGTGAAAAAACTTTGGTCTTGCGCTGCAAGAATAAAGCCTTCTTTATTATTATTATTATTATTATTATTATTATTATTATTATTATTAATAGTAGTAGTAGTCGTATCTGTGTGTCTATTAATTCTTCTTTTCACTAAATTGCTCTTTATAATTCGTGATTATCCTCAATTCTATTTTAATTTAGTTTCCATTAATACGTGGCCTCAAAAGTAGTAGACCTCTTTCAGACTGTCTCATATACGTACCAATAATAAAATAAAAACAAAAAAAACAGTTATCTGTTAGTCACTCCATTTTGCCAACATTTATGACTATGTTGTCCTCGGTTGAAAATTTCGTTTGCTAGTCAATGTAATTTGTGTTTTGTTTTGAAATTTAGCGGCATTTTCTTCTTTTTGATTTATTGATCCATTTTCTTTCTGTTAAAAGTAATTAGAATCACCTCACGCAGGATTCTATGGGGAAATGATGTCTATTTTTTACCTTTTAATTATTATATGCTTCAGTTTTGCTCAGGGATAACTCGGAAAAGATGTCGGTTGTCTCTTTTAAAAATAATTCATTCTCTTATTCAACAGAAATTTTTATCTTAATTTTTGACTCGCATTTATTTTCATCTTTTAGTCGCTTCTGTTTATTGCAACTTAAACTCAGGTCGCCAATTCTACGTCAGCGAAGAAACTGTGAATCGGAAATGAAAGTATATACACGAGAATAAGGGAGTGAAAAATAGCGACAAAAACTGAGATGAAAGTAAATACTAATCAAATTAAATATTAATGACTGACATTGTTTCATCTACCAAAAACTTCAATTGAAAGTAAACCAGAGTCAAATTTAATAACAATAATCGAGAGCGCTTTAACTCATACAAAATTCAAATGAAAAAAAATGGGTGTTAAAAATAAATAAATAGAAAATATCTGTGAATATTTCACGGTTTTGCTTCGTGAATTTTCTGAGGTATCTTAATTCGGAAGTTAATAATTGAATATGCTCTTTGCATGTTCTAAGTCTATAACATACCCGTGGAAATACCCTTACTGTCTTAACAAAATATTACAATAAAAATCGTTTATACAAATGCAGGGAGTTTTAAAGGCTTAAGAGGGTAGACATGAAAATATTGGAAATTTACAAGGTTTCTGATTTCATTAAAGTAGATGTTAAACACATGAAAATATTACGGCATCTGCTGTCTTCATGTTCTTTCTTTGTTTGATTCGTTCTTCTTTTTTCTCAGTGAAACAAAATACCGTTTGATATATGTTTCCGCTTTCCTCGCAATCAGAACGGAAGGGCCCAATATTTAAGAGGTATTGGCAGGGCAAAATGGAAGCATTCTGCTTGTTCTATCTTTAGTTACTTAGTTGCTCCGTCCGTTACGCCACTTATTCTCTACACAAGCTTTTCCTTTCCCTCTATTTCTCCTCAGCTTTTCTCTCACCTTTGCCAAAAGAAAGGGTAGTAAAAAGTGGGAGAGTAGGAGGGGAGAGCATATAGCATTACCGTATCAGTAGCAGCTTAAGCTGGTGGTTGTAGTTGTAATTGTGTGTGTATATGTGCTTGTACTGTGCAATATAGTAAAGATATTTGTTGTCGTATCCAGTGATCTAATAACGAAATTTGTGGCCTCTACACAGTTGGCCATTACTCAGTTGGTCTTTTCTGTTTACAATGGAACAGGAACTATGATTTTTCAGTAATAAAAAAAATTTCTCTTTCAAAATCTCTCACAAAATAGCGTACATTATTTTGGTTATGGTTTGTGCATACGCTGCTTAATATAATATAAGATTACAGTAAAATAGTTTCTATGGACATTACTTTTATAGATATTTTAATAAAATTAAACTCTGTGTTATCGTTATTTTATTATCCAATACATTTATGTTTGAAGACGTTACTATCATTTGTAGTATGACAAAGTAAAATTTTTCCAGGAAATCATAAGTATCCTTCCGTGGAAATTCCACGGGTTCCGCTAGTTAATTAATTAAAGAAGTGAGGAACTAGCACAATTATATGATGAATTTGCAAAAATAATCCAGTTGAAATTAAATACAAATACAATTTTAATAAGAGTAGTTTAGAGTGTCGAGTCTATTACAAATATTTAGACGAAAATAAATATGTCAAAATTTAATGAGAGCAGTTGGCAGTTTCTCATATTTTACAAACATCCCGACAAAAGTCAGTCAGTTAGTTGAGTGCCATACCTGATACACGCTTGGGCGATCATGTCTTGAAACATGCATTGGCTAACTGAAACGTTTAATGAAATTATGGAGGATGCTAAGTGACGTAATTTAGGTCTAATAAAGAAACGTGAGTAAATGGAGGTGGTGATGAATTAATTTTATAATGTAATTAATATTTATATTATTTTAGTTGACAGTGTCTCATATTTTACAAACATCCAGACAAAAGTCAGTCAGTTAGTTGAGTGCCTACCTGATACACGCTTGGGCGATCATGTCTTGAAAGAGAAATGACTGACGGGGCAGAAGATTGTCCCGCAGTAGGTTGCAATTACTTTCTATGGTAAACTGGTTGCTATCCAAGGTTATAGAACCTAATCTGTCCTTTTATTTAACCAATAAATGGAAGGAATACTAGGTTCTTTAAGCCCATTATATGTCTCAGAAACTTCAGATCTCTTCCTGATGTTAAGTTTAAGTTTCCTTTTCATTTGCATCCCCTTCAAAATTTTGTCGTTGCTCTCCTGTTCAATCCATGGTATCCTCAGAATCCTATGTTAATAGGATGATGGGGATAATAGTTAATATGGCATGTTGGAAAACGCATCATAGCATATAACAAGAAAAATGATTTCAATTAATACCTTTCCCAAGGGTATTTGCGCGTAAGAGAATTCAAGAAATTCAACTGGAATTCGAACTCGGCTCCCCGATTTGTCGGTCACGGCATCACAACGCACATCCTCAGACGAAAGTAAGTAGTCAAAATTTAATGAGAGCAGTGTCCCATCTATTTCAAATATTCCAAGGAAAATAAATACGTCAAAATTTAATGGAAGCAGTTGACAGTGTCCCATCTATTTCAAATATTCCAAAGAAAATAAATACGTCAAAATTTAATGGAAGCAGTTGACAGTGTCCCATCTATTTCAAATATTCCAAGGAAAATAAATACGTCAAAATTTAATGGAAGCAGTTGACAGTGTCCCATCTATTTCAAATATTCCAAGGAAAGTAAATACGTCAAAATTTAATGGAAGCAGTTGACAGTGTCCCATCTATTTCAAATATTCCAAGGAAAGTAAATACGTCAAAATTTAATGGAAGCAGTTGACAGTGTCCCATCTATTTCAAATATTCCAAGGAAAATAAATACGTCAAAATTTAATGGAAGCAGTTGACAGTGTCCCATCTATTTCAAATATTCCAAGGAAAATAAATACGTCAAAATTTAATGGAAGCAGTTGACAGTGTCCCATCTATTTCAAATATTCCAAGGAAAGTAAATACGTCAAAATTTAATGGAAGCAGTTGACAGTGTCCCATCTATTTCAAATATTCCAAGGAAAATAAATACGTCAAAATTTAATGGAAGCAGTTGACAGTGTCCCATCTATTTCAAATATTCCAAGGAAAGTAAATACGTCAAAATTTAATGGAAGCAGTTGACAGTGTCCCATCTATTTCAAATATTCCAAGGAAAATAAATACGTCAAAATTTAATGGAAGCAGTTGACAGTGTCCCATCGATTTCAAATATTCAGACGAAAGTAACTATGTAAAACATAATGTGAGGAGTTGACAGTGTTACTGTTAGGTTGTCCCAAAATTTCATAAACACTTACGAAATGGGTCTATCTGGTCCAGCACAATCGAGACAAGCGATGGGTTCAAAAAGAGCAAAAGACACCGTCGGTTCCAAAACAAGATCGATTCGGCAAGAAAGTCATGTTGTGCGTTTGGTGGAACTTTGAAGGAATCGTGCATTTTGAGTTAGTTCCGAATGGTCGTGCGATTAGTGCCGAACTTTACTGTCATTAACTTGAGCGGATCTACGAAAAGTTGAAGCAAAAGTACCTGGCTGTGATCAATCGAAACCGCGCTTTGATAGTAAGGACAATTCCAAGCCACACACCGCCAGGAAGACCAAAGACAAGTTTGAAGAGCTAGACGGCGTTGAGGTTCTGCCACATCCAGTCTACAGTCCTGACTGTGCTCCATCAGTTTACAGTCTTTTCCGCTCAATGCAACATTTTGTGAAGGGCCGCCGATTCAACTCGTTTGATGAAGTCGAGGAAGCCTGTCAAGAATTCTTTGGTTCGAAGCCGGCTGAATGGTACTTTGACCAGATCCCAAAGCATGCAGATCGATGGTTGAAAGTCTTAGAAAATGGGTTTTTTTTTATTTTGAGCAATAATTTTTGTTGTTATAGCGAGTAAAATTTCAATTTTTTGCAAATGTTTTCTGGTAACCTTAGATTACTTGGCTAGTAAAATTTCAATTTTTTGCAAGTGTTTACGAACTTTTGGGACAACCTAATATTACAAATACTCAGACGAAAGTAAACATGCATTGGCTAACTGAAACGTTTAATGAAATTATGGAGGATGCTAAGTGACGTAATTTAGGTCTAATAAAGAAACGTGAGTAAATGGAGGTGGTGATGAATTAATTTTATAATGTAATTAATATTTATATTATTTTAGTTTGGGATTAATTAATATATTCTATATTTTAAATAAAAGAAAGTTATCAATTTAACCGTTTTCTTTTAACTTGTTAACCTTTTTATAGTCATGTATGTTGGCTTGGCAAAGAAATAATTCTTTCGGGTACGTAGGTTCGATTCCTTTCTGGATACACATTTATTTTTATGCCGCACTTTTCGAGTGATGTTAATTTCACAGTTTTAGAAAAAAAATGAATATCAAAAGACAGGAGTACCCACTAAAAATAACATTTGTTTGTGTGTGTGTGCTGTTCAAGGAAAATCGTTCGGGTTTTGATGTCGAAAGAGTCTTAAAACTGTTAAAAGATTAAACATTATAAAATATTTATAGGACAAACAAAAATACCAGTCCCCGTTAATAATAAAATAACTAAGGAATTAAATTACAAGAAAAAAAAGAATATTTATTATTTGCCAAAGAGCATCTAAAAAGTCTCTGTAAAAGCAATTGGTCAAGTGAATATACGCTCGCGTATAATTGAATGATGCCTAACGGTTGTCATAGTGATAGCTTCAATCCGGTCGCCAAGTAATTAGTATTGCATGTTCAAATCAACAACAATGGCGAAAATGAAGACGAAGTGTACGATGGATATTTTGATTGGCTCGACGCGTTGTGATGTAATCATCCGGATGGTTCCAACCGGAACATCCTGTTTAGATTTTATATTTTTACTGGCTGGAGATTGTACCTCTCATTTTGTTCTTTCTAACTTTGTCAACATCTCGATTAATTTGCTTTTTACTATGTCCTTTTCGATTCTGGTCAATGCTAGACAAAAAAAAAACAAAAAAAAAAAACAAAAAACAAAAAACAAAAAACAAAAAAAAAAGCAAAAACAAAAACAATAAAACAAAAACAAAAAAAAACAAGAAGAAAAAACAAAAATAATAATAAAAAAATGAAAAACAGAACCATATCAAGAAATAGAAAAACAAAACAGGCATTTTGCCCACATTGCAAGTTTTAACAGGTTCTGTGATTTCTTTTATGTATTTGGTAAAGACTTATTATTTTATTAACATTATTTTGTAAGACAAGAATGTGTCTTTTCACCGGATTTATTCAACTTGTACAGCGAAACTATCTTGAGGACCCTAGAAGTTATGCCACGATTCGTCATTGGTGGTCACAATCTGAACAAAATAATATACGCAGATAATAAATGCTGATAGCTGACACGGAAAGAAGATTACAAAACCTCCTAAAAAGAAAGACGAAGAAAGTTGAAAAAATGAACTACAAATAAACTACAAAAAAACCGAATACATGGTCACCAGAAAACGGAGGAGCCCAAAATGTTAATTAGAGGTCGTGGGTACTAAAATCAGGCAAGTGCAAAAATTTAAGTTCTTGGAAATGGTTCTAACGGTAGAAGGAAAGTGCGACACTGAGATCTGGAGGCGAATTGGAATGGACAAGGGCGCATTCCAGAAGCTGAGCAGAGTATTAAGAGACAAGAAAATTTCGTTAGAAACAAAGAAGACCGTAATGGATGGCTTTGTGATGTCAGTTCTCCAATATAGTAAGGGATTCTGGACAATATCATCAAAGATGAAGGAAAATTTGAAGCAACTGAAATGTGGTTCTACAGAAGGATGCGGCGGATATCATGGATCGAGCACGTGAGCAATGATTAGATTTTAGAAAGGATGAAAACGAAAAGGATTAATATTGAGCATCAGGAAAAGACAGCTGAAGTTCTTGGGACATGTACTGAAGAAGGAGGGCTTGGAGAATCTGATACCCACAGATCAGATAGAGAGAAAGAGAGACAGGGAAAATCAGCGGATAGCATATTTGAAGGGCCTGAGCAGGTGGTTGGCACAGCGGGGTTTGGGTGGGGTAACAGGAGAAAGCGTACTAAGAGCCACCAGGGATAACGGGACGTGGAAGGCCATGATCGCCTACGACCTGAACGGACATAGCACATAGAAGAATAGGATTAAGAATGTTCACATCTTCGTAGTTGTTATAACAAGAACCTGATCAGAACGAATATGGACGGGAGCTTCCCAGTTTTCATTTTTTCCTGTTTCGATATAGTCCAAATGTATTTCCTTTTCTTTGTAAGCGATAAATTATTTTTCGCTCTGCAAGCCCTTCCGCACGGTTGACACGTCGCATGTCTCTCACTGTTCTGTCGCTATTTCCATGGTGAGTGTTCGGGTAAACTACACTCTTTTTTTTCTATCCGTAGTAACCTTCATGGATAAGATCCGCAATACCACGCACGTTGTGGTGAACAACCCTCATTCCAATGAGGGTTGTTCTTCTTATGAATCACTCTACTTCGTGGAAGCGACTGTCAAAGTGTCGTTTCCTCGAACACTATAATCTTAAACTGTTAAAATCAAACCTTTACCTTAAGTGGTCCCGAGAATTTCTTCAAGTGTCTACCCTTCTGAGTGATCTTCAGAATATTTCAAGTAGAACACTTTATTTAATCTACGGGGATTAATTGTTTACGATCCGATGTGCATATCGTTTTGTTATTGATTAATAGGTATCTCCATCTTTTCCTAAAAAACAGCAAAGCATGATGAAAAAAAAAAACACCCCAATCTTAATAAAAACAAATTTTTATCATCAAAATAATTATATTATTGTTAAGAGGAAAGACCAAATGAGTTTTTGATTATTTTATTAACTTTTCGAAATTTTGGTTAAATATCTTCTTTTTTCTCAGCAGCGGTATACGTGATTTACGATTCGTGTCGTAGTGCCTTTTTTCAGACGAACTGGGAATTCGGCGAAAATCAAATAGTTATCGGATTTTAATGAAAGTTTCAGGATTTAAATCTAAAAAAAGTTTAATCTGTATAAAAATATATATTTCGCACATTTGTTACGCCCACTGTCTTAATTTAATGAAATTTTGCGAAATGACATCGTTAAAAAATTGTTTTATTAGTAAAAAAATTGTTTTATTAGTAAAAAGAACTCCTTGGAGAATGTAAATCATCAGTTTTTTTTATTCAAACAACTACATTTTTTCTGAAAATGTGAGTGACCAACAGAAGAGTCAACAAAGGTTCACTTCTCGGTCCAACCCAATTTCTACCTTATATAAATGTTTTGCCTCACGTTATACTTTGATTATGTGAATATCTCTGCTGATGATACAGCGGTATATGAGTTTATCTCCAAAAGTCCAGATCACCAGATACCTTTGACCAAGATTCAACAGCTCAGTAGACGGAAACTGGCTGGTTACATTTAGTGCCTCGAAAACCAAGCTAGTGATGTCCCACTATCTACATTCATCGTGAGAGGTGTAAATCCAGGTTCTCTGAACGGGTGTTCTCTGAGGTAGTCCCCGTGTTTTAAACGCCTATTGGGACTTAAACTCAACAAAGACCTCAAGTGGAACACATTCATACGATCCATCGTTAAAAATTAGAAAATGGTCAGTTCCCTGTATCACTCCATTAAGCACTTGACTTCTACTATCCTCTACTGTTACAAGAGCCAGACCAGGCCGAAAATAGAGTAGTGTTGCTCAACCATCCGATCGTGCATAGAATACCGTTGTCATATCTGGCCAAGCTCCCCTGTTGTTCGTCTCAGTCTTCTCGACAGGTTCCAGAATCAGTACTGTGATCGGTCCCGACCTGGCAGCTCGACTCTAGCCACGTTCTCACCGGCGGAATGTGGCTTCCCTCTGTCTCTTCTACAAATATTTTCATGGCATTTGCTCTGAGGAACTTAGGTCACTTGTTCCACCTCCACAAGAATTTACTCGTGTAACCAGACTGGCATCAAGGTCCCACCCTTTTACAGTTAAATCAACTAAATGCAGCCGACAATTCTTCTCCATCAGTTTCTTTTCTCGCACTTCCCGCCTGTGGAACTCCCTTCCATATATTTGTTTTTCTAAAGACCAGTAATTTAAATGCAATGTCAGTTCCCATCTCCTATCCACTTGACTCCAGTTCTTTCTACATCAAAACGTGTATCTTGTTCTTTTCCTTTCTCTCTACCTTCGCAAATGTATTCACTCCTGTGTTCATATCCTTCTATTGCCCTTTCTCTTTCACCCCTTGTAACTGGTTCATCTTAATCTTTACTCTCCTCCTGCCTAAAACTAACTCTCTTATGTAGCCCCCTGTACATCAGTGGCGGTACCGCCTTGCTTGGGGTGAAATGATGAAAAAGCATAGATGGGCAGAAGCTGTTCAGTCTTCAGTTTCCAATTTTAACAGAATCCAAACCTTTTTATCGCATCCTGCACTTTCTTTCTCACATACGAATGGTAGTAAGACACTCGATGTTCTATCGCCATTTCCATAGAAAGATTCCAAACGAAATATTGGGTAGTCTGGAAAGTTCATGTAGATTTTTATTCGTTCATGTTCCAACGCGTTAGAACACGTTACATTTATCGCAAATATAATATGCTTCCATTTCCGATCAGAACAATCTTAAAACTACCTGTTGAGAAAGAAAGTTTAAAATTACTGAATTCGTGTCAATTCTGCATCTCTTTAAAAATGGAATATTACAAGGTGTATTTTAGATACTTGATACTTTTTTTTTTACCGTAAATCAAAATCACCTCGTAAGCAACCAAAACGGTATGTGCGGTGTATGATGAATGTGCTTTAACTGACAGAACTGAACGAAAGTGATTCCCTAAGTTTAGAATTGGTGATTGTAGCCTTATTGATGAAGAACGCCCAGATCTCCATATCAGGACACTGGTTGAGAATAACCTGCATTAAGCAATGTGAGAGTTAGCCGAAACACTAGATTTATTACTATTCATTAACTATGAGCACTTGCTCAAATCAGGATGATATTTGGTTAACCATCACAGACAATCGCTCCTACACACCATCAGCATGGATCAGCCTAATCTCCCTGAAAGCAAAAACCCTGCGTCTCTTCGGTTTAACTTTCACAACAGACCACAAGTGGAATGACTATATAGAAACAATAGCTAAATCCGCTGCTAAGAAGGTCGGTTCACTGTGTAGAGCCAGGAAGTTTTTCCCATCTGAATCCATCCTACACATATATAAATCTACCATCCGCTAGTGCATTGAATACTGCTGCCATATCTGGTCGGGTTCTCCTGTTATCCACCTATGGGTCTTTGACAAAATCCATCGGAGAATCTGTAATGGGATAGATCCTGACTTGGCAGCTCGGATACAGTCACTTTCTCACCGGCACAATGTGGCTTCCCTTTCTCTCTTCTACATATACTTTCACGGCTTCTGCTCCGATGAACTTAGCTTGCTAGTGCCCCCTATATATGAATTTACTCGAGCTACAAGAGTAGCAACTAGGTCCCGCCCTTTTATTGTGAGATCGATAAAATGTAATCGCAAATTCTACTCCAGAAGCTTCTTTTCTGGCACTTTTGCCTGTGGAATTCCCTTCCATTTACTTTCCATTTACAGCTACAATCTCCAAGAATTTAAATGTAAAGTCAATAGTCATCTCCTATCTCTCTAATTTGCATCCTCTCTCATGCTCATTTCTCCGTCCACTCCAGCCTCATAACCTGTTACTCTTTATCATAAATTTTCTCCTATGTAAACCCCTGCAAAACAGTGACAGTAAACTGCCTTTCTTGGGGCGATATGATTATAAAAAGAAATATGATCTGAGCGAAAAGAATCTTTTGGATCGCATTTCTATCTGTGATTTGCTGAATGCAAATTGTGACGGGTGATGAGAAATGGATCGTTTACAACAATGTTCAGTGAAAAACTCCTGAGGTAAGCGACATGAGTCAACTATAGGCACCTCAAAAGCAGTTCTTCATCCTAAGAAAGTGATGGTGTAGATCTGGTGGGAATGAAAAGGTATGCCAAGTAACCAGTCAATTGATTCTGAAAAGTGATGCTCGTAATTAGAAGGATTTAAGGCAGCAATCCAAGATAAACGCCCAGAATTGGCGAAGAGGAAAGGATTTGTTTTCTATCAGGATAACACCAGGACACACGTTTCTTTGGTGACCGATCAAAAATTGCTGCAGCTTGGCTGGGATGTATTACCTCGCCCTCCAGATTCAACAGACATTGCTATTTCGTAGTTTCATTTTATGAGGTTCTTACAAATAATCTCAGCAGTAAAACTTTTAATTCTTTGGGTGACATAAAAAAACAGCTTAATGAGTTGTTTGCCGAGAAACCATCAAAATTCTGGGAAGATGGGATATTTAAGTTGAAGGAAAAATGAAGAATAATTACGAAGCAAAATGTTTATATTTAGCTGAATAAGTTGGTCGGTTGTTTATTTTTTATGGCCTATCAACCTCGGCGGGTCATTTATTACCAACTAAATTTTTATTGCAGGTAATACATTTTCTTTCACAAATTTATTGTTGTTTTTATATAAGTTTTGTGTCTAGTCATACTTGTTTCTTTTCGAGTATCAAGATTCATTGGGATTTGTTTTTAAGGGCAGGGTCCCCAAGTCCTACCCTTTTTATTTAACCCATAACTGGAGGGAAGGGACAGATTAATACCTTTCCCAAGAGTACCAGTGCTTACGTGAATGCATGGTATTCAACTGGAATTTGAACTCGGCTCACCGATTTCTCTTTCCGAGCTGATATCCACTGCACCACAACGCACATCCGTCACTAAACGCTTACAGCACCTGGTATTCCCAAGCGGTCACCCATCTAAGTACTGACCAGGCTCAACGTTGCTTAACTTCGGTGATCGAGCCAGAACCGGTGGATTCAACGTGATAGGCTGTAAGCCAGCTGAATAAGTAATTAATAGCAGAATTCTGTTTTGTTTTGATTTCCCTTAAATAATGGCATGAACTTTCTGGAAAATGCAATATATTGTTAGTTCCACCAATTCTAACCTTCACCTATAAGACCCGCCATGCCACACATATTACAGGCTATCATTCTTATTTCATACGGAGAGCATCATCATATAATCGACTCCGAAGAGTATGCTACCCAAACTGCTACAATCTTAGCCTGATGAAATTTAGGTTTAATCGCTATAATTCCCACAGATCCCATAAACTGTACCTCTTACGCTCTAACCCTCTGTTGCGACTAGAACCTGGACTTTGGACAGGGTGAATATCATTGTCAAAAAATGTAAAACCTTATTAAATAAATAATGTATATATCATTTTGCCCTTCATCAGAAATATATTTTTCTAACACCAACTTCGTACGCTAATCACCCAAGCCCAATAAATCGGATCAATTTGACACTGTATGGATATTATAAACAAGACATCTTTTCTAAATCGATCAAAAAATCAATAACATGGCTCTAGGAAGACCTAAAAATGCTACCCCCCCCCACACACAAAATCCCTATATGTTGTTTATTTTCTCATAAAGGGGCCAGTATTTTTAAATAGTTCCCAGATTTTTTCACGTATTCATTATTTAGGAACTCCGTCCATGAGGTTCTCAGCGTCCTTCTGTAGAACCACATTTCAGTTGCCTTCAATTTTCTTTTCAGTTCTGAGGATATTGTCCAGCATACATTGCCATATAGAAGACTCGATATAAAATAGCAGTGAAGCACTCGGTTCTTTATCAAACTATTAATGATTTATTAGAAAGCATATTCGCAGTCGACGATGAGAGAAGACAGCTCACTCGACCATAAAATGCACTAAACTTTAAGTGAAAAACGATCCTTTTCGCTACATCTATATTGATTGAGACTATCACAAATGGAACTCTATTTTCAGATACGTGACAAAACTCTGGTTTTAAAAAAGAATACGTTATTCTTTAGGAGGTCGTGGCATAATCGTATGTAGTTGTTCAACATTAATACTAAGCTGTTGTCTGGTGGTTGAATGAAGGGGTAAACGGGTCCAGCATTAATAGACATCTACTGAGACGAGCTTATTCATAACTGTTAAACATCCTTCCTGGAATTTTGAAAAGGGCCATTTTCATTCAAAGTGTGGTATAGAATACTGATCACATTTTTTGTTGTTGATTTTCTTAAGTTTATATTCTGAAAATGGAAGAGAAAAAGCCACTCATTTCTTATATTTGCACTATGACATGATAAGATTATATATATATATATATATATATATATATATATATATATATATATATATATGTGTGTGTGTGTGTGTGTGTGTGTTTTTGTGTGTGTGTGTGTGTATATAATTTTAAGGTACGGTTAGGACCATCAGAGTTTGAAATATGCACCTAATGATTGCGTAACGCATGAAACTCCGAATTGTGCTGTAGACTTAGGATAATGTATATTTATTAATATACATATATATATATATATATATATATCTGTGTGTGTGTGAGTGTGTGTGTGTGTGCGTGTGTGAACGCGCGTGCGTGTGTGTGTATAATTTAAGGTATGTTTAGGCTCATCAGAGTTTGAAATATGCACCTGATGATTGCATCACGCATTAAACTCCGAGTCGTGCTGTAAACGTAGGATAATGTATATTTATTAATATATATATATATATATAACTGTAAGTTTATCTTCAAACACGTCTCGAAAGACCCATCGAGTCTAAACGCAGACGGGAAAAAAATGGAAACAAAAAAAGAAACGAACTAAGCACCTGAACATTAGTCAAAATACTAGTCGAAAGAAAAAAAACTCCGAGACGAGGAACCTAACACGTAAAGCGCTCAATACAATAGCAGAGCAAATAAATAAGTAAGTAGCTAACGTAGAGCCAACGGACCTACCTAGGTTTCACCTAATGGATTATCAGGGCAACTTGGCCTGATGATCCATTAGGTGAAACCTAGGTACGTCCGTTGGCTCTACGTTAGCTTATATATATATATATATATATATATATATATATATATATATTTGTGTGTGTGAGTATACAATTGTAAAAAAGCGAAGAATAGTATTGCAACATTCAAAACATTAATTTAAAACAGGACTCACTATAAATATAGAGCAATATATATTTATTATTTAGTTTTTACATTAGATCATGCAAATAACTACTACAAAATACCCTTTTATTCACTGCTGGTTCATTTATCCATTTTCTTTATTTAGAAATTTATTTTAATCGCATCGTAAATTTATTTATTTACCTAATGTTGCGTAATCATATCAATCGTAATTTCAAACGTCTTCCAGCATGATCTCTATGAATCCTTCTCGATCTCGTCTAATATAATTACGACTTTGCCAACGATTCGTCTCTGGGGAAGCATTGGCTGCATGATAGCCTAGGTCCTAATATTATATTAAAAAATTGAGCATAAAATTATATTTAGACAGATCTATATTTTTTTCTGTGGTATCAAGTCATTATTTCAATATATATATATATATATATATATATATATATATATATATATATAAGGGTGTGTGTGTGTATATATATATATATTATAAAAAAATTAAGCATAAAATTATGTTCATTCAGATCTCTATTTTTGTTCTGTAGTATCAAGTCATTATTTCAATATATATATATATATATATATATATATATATATATATATTGAGTGTATTTTGGCAGCAAGGGGGTAAGTATAATAACTATGACCTCTCCCGTCGGTGTAGGTATTATTTAGTTTGTTAGAGATACATTCTCGAAAGGGGCATTTAAATTTATACTCTATACTGTTTTTTTGCAAATCGCTAACAGTAGGGGGAGGAGTCGTTGCGGACGATTGAATTGGAATGTATCTCAAACAAAGTAAATAATACCTACATTGGACATACTACTAACTTGCTTTCGCGGGGGCTGACACTGCACTTAAATGAAAATTCTAACATATTCCGACATTTAAAACACCACGTCTATCAACACACACTTCTTAGGAAAACACTTGTTGAAAATACGCATATACTTAGACAAAAAAATAATAAACGAAAACTTAAAATTCTAGAAGCTATCTACATCAAACAGTTTAAACCTAGCCTAAATAAAATAAATTTCGACACCTTTACTAACATACTTCAATGCCTATAATCGACGGGAGGGGTCATAGTTATTATACTTACCCCTACACCATAGTAGCAGCAGTTCCCAGACCAATCCCTCATGCCATTATACACCCAACTGAACAAAAAAACCCACTACCACCATTCCTTCTCGCTCTACAAAAAATGGACCTGTCTAATTTTCTCTGTATAACTCCACTCTGTTAATAATAATTTAAATGTTCTATGTTCACTGAACATTAAATGTTCATCCTTTGATAATGGCTTATGTAAGCCGAAAGCTCAGACCTGATAAAAAAATCAACAATTATTGCGATTTCTTGTCTTTCCATGACAAAACTATCAAGCTAATCAGATCATACGAACGGATCTTACACAAAATAAATAGACAGAACTTGTCTATATTATTCAATGAAACCTGTATTAATATATATATACTAGCCGTATAGCCCGGCGTTGCTCGGGTGTAATGAAAGCTTTAAAACTAATCCATGGTCCTGGAGCTCAGACTCATTGGACGTTAGCTCGAAAGACTAAAAAGCAATAGTTGTTTACAGTTAAAGCGAAACCGTAGAAGGAAAGAAAAATCAATGGATGTAAGTCAAATTTTGATTTTCTGGTATTGATATCAAATAAGTTTATTTCGTCGTAAACTGAATTTTGAAGGCTAAATAAGTCCTCTGAGTAGATGATATCATGGTTGAGACTAAAACCTACAAATATACCTACTTAGAGCCAAACCCGAAGCAAATACTAAAATAAAAGTGCTGAAAAATACAGACATACAGACAGATAAACAGGCACACACACAAACATCTTGCCTTATATATATATATATATATATATATTATCGATTTTCTGCACTATTGTAAGAACTGCAACCTTGAAACTTCTGAATAACGTTTCTTATGTCTTTGTCTATGAGCGTATCAAATTTGATTAAAATCGGACCACTCCTTCTATAACCCGATTTTTTCGATTAGCTATTTTCGATATTTATCAGGGTACCTCGACACACATCCTATTAGATATATGTGTGTATGTATGTATGGGTAATAATAACTCTTTTATCAGTCAGTCAGTCAATTAAGTGCCATACGTGATTCATGCTTGGGCGATCATATCTCGAAAGAGACATGACTGACTGAGCAGAGGTTTATCCCGCCGTATCCAACCAAGTCTATAGAACCCAGTCTCTCCTGTTATTTAACTCATAACTGGAGGAAAGTGACGAATTAATACCTTTCCTATGTATGTATGTATGGGTAATAATAACTCTTTTATCAGTCAGTCAGTCAATTAAGTGCCATACGTGATTCATGCTTGGGCGATCATATCTCGAAAGAGACATGACTGACTGAGCAGAGGTTTATCCCGCTGTATCCAACCAAGTCTATAGAACCCAGTCTCTCCTGTTATTTAACTCATAACTGGAGGAAAGTGACGAATTAATACCTTTCCTAAGGGTATTTGTGCGTAAGTGAATGCAAGGAATTCAACTGAAATTCAAACTCGCCTCCCCGATTTCTCGTTTCGAGTCGATATCCACTGCACCACAACGCACACCCACGTTTCATTAAAGATAACTGACAAGGTACCGCGATTAAGCTTTTTATGTAATTTACCTATCACACCTTATATATTGGATATACTACAATATACCTAACAAGAAGACCCACGTTACATCTTTCTGATCATAACTCAAGTAAGTCTTATTTAAATTTACCAAACACTATTCGCAACATACTTGTAAATACAAATATAATAGACTCATCTATTGTTAAAAGAAAAAGCCCACACTCAATAACATGGTCACAATGTGCTGACCGTCTTTAGAAAATAAAAATATTCTCATAACAATTTTTTTTTCTTAGAAATGAGTGATGGCAAAAGAGAATCTGCGATAATACATGAAAAAAAAATACAAAAAACTGGCAGCGATCGTGGGTGAGGGTTGAAAAACAGAGAGCTAGAGATAGATATACCCAGATAGAAATAGAGTAGATAGATACACAAAAAATAAAAGAACGATAGAGATAGACATTTGAGAAGGAGACCTAATTGTGATTTTCCCAATTCCTGAATTTATCAAAGTCAGTACAGAGACTGCGATAAATCCCTTGAACATGTCAAATGCAATACATGTTGTACAAAACAGCCGATGTTTGACCGTGAGTTGATCTCAGGCAATTTACATTTCAACAAGAAATAACAGTTTGATACAACACTACAATAATTAAAAAAAATAAAGAAGTGTTCCTGACTTAGATCAAATCAAAATGAAATAGATTACTCATTTAGTTTCTCCTAATTTAGAAGTTCCCATAATGGATTTTTTTAAAGCGGTCGCTTGATCAGTGATTTTTCGCTCGTTGATGTTAGCTTCTGGTCGCGTTCTGGAGGTGGTCGCTCACTAAGTGTCAATTAACATTAGCAAATCGTCCGTGCATAGAAAAACGGTCGTTAAAAACGGGTGGTCGCTGACGAAGAGGGTGGCGTACAGCAGGTTCCATTCGACGATATAATTGTTGTAAAAATAGAAATAAAAAGCACTGATAAAGAGCAAACATGCGGCAAGAGCTTTCAATACCGATAGTAAGGTTTAATAACTGGTAGTAAAGAGAATAAACTGAGCCAACGCTGCCTCACTATTGTTTCTCTCTACATGAGCGTGTTAAATATATATACAAATAAATACACAACGGTTTTATTATACGAGAGAGAATTCTTACGCTACCCACACATTTATGTGTATACATGCATGTATCTATGTGTGTCTGTGTGAGTGTATATATATCTGGATGTCACGTTCTTAATTTCTTATTGCTTACCCTGTGGCACGAATTTATTTTGACCAAGAAGAAAGAATGACAGGAAAAAGCACAAAAGTACGTGATCGTCTTGTGTAGTAATATTATCTCCATACACAAATACTAGTGTCACATCTCTAATGGCTGATATTCAAACTATAAGCGCAAATTAAAAAAATAAAACAATTTACAAAAATAATCAACAATAAATTTGTAACAATGTGAACATTAGATTAAAAAAGATATGGAAGCACAAAAGAAGTTAAAAAAATCAAACACAATATAATGTTGATCAATAAACAGAAATTTTCACTTTGTTCTCTGTTGTAAATTCTATTTTAATTAGTTGTTCTCCGTTAAAATCAATTCGGACTTGGTTAGGTCACTTCAAATTGAGTTTCATTGGACCACGATTGCTTCAGTTCGTATCGTTCAAATATTGATTAATTAATGCTAGTGTTACGATTTCATATTCTTTACTGCCTGTCTCTCTCACTATATATATATATATATATATATGTATATATATATATATATCGTTTTTTCTTTTACCCGTTTTCTTTTTTAAAATGTCTCGCTTTTCCTTTTTAAAAATTTTACTAGCATTTTTTTTTTCTATTCTTCCTTTCTTAAAAATTTATCTTGATTTTTTTCTCTTTTTAAATTAATTTCGATTGTTATCGCTTTCTTTTTGGATTTTACTCGTATTCTTTCTGTCTTTTGTCTCTTTCTTTCTCCTCCCACGCCTTCCCTTTCCTTCACTCTCTCTCTCTCTCTTCCTCTTTAAATCTTTTTCTCTCATTATTTTTCTTGCTTTACACCTCTTTCTCCATCCTTTTCAATCTTTTTACCTTCTCTCGCGTCCTCATCATCTCTTTCTTTATTCCTTCCTCTCATTTTTTTTTCTTTTTTTTACACTTCTGCTGTTCATTACAAATACATTTCTGTGTCTTTCTTCTCCTATTTGATCTTTTAGTTACCACCCTCCACCATCTTTAGTTTTCCTTCTATGTCATACTTTACATTCATGCCTATCTGGCTTTTATTTGCACTTCCGTTGCTTTTTGTTATCACACACTACAAGTCGGTCGAACAGCCAAGCAAGCTAGAACTCTCACACTGGCAATATAAATATTTTTTATACTTCACTACAAGTCTCTCAAACGACGAGCCAATTAGAACCATCATACGACTTAATATAAAATATTTTATTTTAGAATACTGAATGTTGTTTGAACTGCCAGTCATTCTGGATTGTTACATGAAGAGGTATAATTTATTCTTTTATTTATAGTGCACTTTAATTAATTAATTGGTTCGTTTTCTACAACTTATCCACTATTTCATACTCCGGGGATGACCCGTATTTTGTTTCTTAAAATATTCGCTAGGTGGCGATGTTTCTGGATTATCATGCTCAACATAAAAGCTCAATATAGAATCTAAGACATTATCACGCAGCTGTGGAACTAAAGGAAAGCATTAATAGAGAGATCGCAGCCATTGCAGTTGTTGGGTTAAGCCGCCCTCTGTTTTAAACGACAGAGCGAGTACATGCATATACCATTCGTTGTGGTGACCATGTCAGGGATGTAATATTAAAATTTTAGATAATATGTTGAACACACACACACACACACACACACACACACACACACACACACAGACACACACACACAGACACACACACACACAAATATTATTAACTGAAATTTAAAAAAAAATGTGTCCACTCAGTATTTGACACCATGTATAAAGAACTTGCAGTATAGCCAGGCGTTGCTCAGGTGTAATGAAAGCTTTAAAACTAATCCATAGCCCTGGAGCTCAGACTCTTTGGACGTTGGCACGAAAGACTAAAAAGCAATAGTCGCTTCCAGTTAAAGCGAAACCGTAGACTGAAAGAAAAATGAACGGCTGTAATTCAAATTTTGATTTCCTGGTATCGTTATCAAATAAGTTCTTTTCGTCGTAAACTGAATCTTGATGGCTAATAAGTCCTCTGAGTAAATGGTATCATGGCTGAGACTAAGAACTACAATTATAACTACTTAGAGCCAAACCCGAAGCAAAAACTAAAATAAAAGGCTAAAAAATAATACAGACATACAGGCAGATAAACAGACACACACACAAACATGTTGTCTTATATAAATATATTATTATCGATTGTCTGCACTATTGTAAGAACTGCAACCTATCGTTTCTTATGTCTTTGTCTATGAGTGTATCAAATTTGATTAAAATCGGACCACTCATTCTATAACCCGAATTTTCGATATTTATCGGGTATACCTCGACACAAAACCTAGCTAAGAACACTCGCAGACGCTTATAGTACAACTGTGTAAATTTTCAAGAAAATCAGCTCAACCGTTTTCGAGTCTATAGGTAATTTACACACACACACACACACACACACACACACACACACACACTCACAGAGACAAAGTTCCATTTATAAATAAGTTTATATATATATATATATATAGATAGATAGATAGATAGAGAGAGAGAGAGAGAGAGAGAGAGAGAGAGAGAGAGAGATTAAGGATGATCGTAACGTGAATAAAACGATGAAAATAACTGCGTAATTCTACATGTACGCACATACACGCAGACGTGCACATAAGCGAACGCGTACACACACGCGCACGCATATAATATGAAAAAGAAAACACGCACCAATGAGAAATGTATATAAAATACCAACGAGATCTATGAACAGTCAATTAATGATACCCCTGACGAGCACACGGTGCGATTTCTGTAGTGTCCATCTTAAAAGCATTATCATTAAATACCTAAACAAGATAAACTATGAAATCTCTACAAATATCTTTAAATGTCTATACTTGATAACAGAAGCCATTGGTTTATTTCAATGGTTTCTCATACTTAATATTTTTGTGTTAACTCACGAGCTGCGATGCGATATTCGCTTTCAACGTCTTATATGCACGAGTTTGTTGTTGCTTGGAAATCTTCCATGTAAACAAAAGAAGTTTATCATTATCGTTTGTGTCGTTGAATTGTTATAATTTTACAGGTGTAGAGGCTCATCCCTTTTTCCCTGTTTAGGATGTGGTTTCCGGCTTTCACTTTTCCAACCTTTTCACTTTTCTTTTTCTCATTTTTTATTTTTTTGTTTCAATTGGAGTAGATAGACTAAACTATCGCCCGGTTCACACTCCACCCACGTCCATTGTACAGGTGTAGAGGCTCAACCCTTATTCCCTGTTTAGGATGGGGTTTCCGGCTTTCTCTTTTCCAATCTTTTCACTTTTCTTTTTCTTATTTTTTTTTCTTTTTTCTTTTTTTTTTTCAATTGGAGTAGATAGACTAAACTATCGCCTGGTTCACACTCCACCCACGTCTATTGTGCAGGTGTAGAGGCTCATCCCTTGTTCCCTGTTTATGATGTGGTTTCCGGCTTTCTCTTTTCCAATCTTTTCACTTTTCTTTTCTTTTTTTCTTTTTTCTTTTTCTTTTTTTTTCAATTGGAGTAGATAGACTAAACTATTGCCCGGTTCACACTCCACCCACGTCTATTGTACAGGTGTAGAGGCTCATCCCTTGTTTTCTGTTTAGGATGTGGTTTCCGGCTTTCTTTTTTCAAAATCTTTTCACTCTTGCGTAGCCCCCTGCACATCAGTGGCATTACCGCCTTGCTCGGGGTGATATGATAAAAAAAAAATAATGTAATTTGACATTTTTGAAAATGGCTTATGTAAATCGAAAGCTTAGATTGGATTATTAAAAGGTTATGTATCAACATTGTGATGTTCTTTCTTAATTTAATTTAATTTAATTTAAATTAATTTAATTTAATGATAATGCTATTAAGCTTATCAGAGAATATGAAAAAATTAAAATAAATAGACAAAAACTTGTCCATATTATTTAATGCATTAATGAAGAATTCTGCTAAAATACACGCACAATATATATATATATATATATATATATATATATATATATATATATATGCACATATGTTTATATACTAACAAATATACATATTCTACGTCTATGGCATGACTCTGAGTTTCATATGTTATACAATCATCAGTTGCATATTTCAAACTTTGAAATATGCACCTGATGATTGCATAAAGCATGAAACTCCTAGCTGTGCTATAGACGTAGGACAATATGTATATTTATTAATACTAGCAGTATAGCCCGGCGTTGCTCGGGTGTAATGAAAGCTTTAAAATTAATTCCTGGTCCAGGAGCTCAGACTCAATCTAAAGAATATTTGTGTGAAGTTTGGTGAGAATCGGATAAAAATTGTGGATTTGTATAAAGGACATACAGACAGATAAACAGACACACACACAAACATCTTGACTTTCATATATATATATATATATTATCGATTTTCTGCACTATTGTAAGAACTGCAACCCTGAAACTTCTGAATATCGTTTTTTATGTCTTTGTCTATGAGTGTATCAAATTTGATTAAAATCGGAACACTCCTTCTATAACCCGATTTTTTCGATTATCGATTTTCGATACTTATCGGGGGTACCTTGACACAAAACCTAGCTAAGAACACTCGCAGACGCTTATAGTATAACTGTATAAATTTTCAAGAAAATCAGTTCAGCCGTTTCTGAGTCTATAGGTAACAGACACACACACAGGCACACAGACACACACATACACAGGCACAGAGACACACACACAGACACACGCATACAGGCACACAGACACACACACTCAAATTTGCATTTATAAATATGTTCAGATATATAAAATACAGCTCTGCTCATACATTGAGCACTGTTTTATTAACACCTGAATAATAATACTATACATATGTACACTCTCTTCATGTGTATATTTATTAATTTACATCACTATATATATATCACGAGAATTTACCCGTCGCACCATATATGTATGTTGCGACGGGTAAATTGTCGCTATTTTGCATTTTAATTTCGCAGACGCTGGTTGTTTGTTCTTCATATTTGACAGATTTTATTCAATAACATAATAATACATACACACTGTAAAATGAACCTTCAGCTATTGGAGGCCATCAACATTAAATCAAAGCAACCCATACTCAATAAAATCGTATTTCAATCTAGTCACAACGCATTACATTGCATTTAGACATACGATTCTATTGTTAACATTTCAGTCCCCCACAGGGTGTGAAGTTATAGAAGCGCAGTACAAATTTAAAACCTGCGTTTGCTATTCTGTGACTGCTATCGTCTCATAGCAACGATTTATGTAAACACAAAATTAACTTTATCTTTGACGGTGGATGCCTTTATGCTAACGTCCTTCTGACCACTCTGAAGACGTCTCATGTGAATCGAAAGCTCATAACCAGCTAAATAAAACAATATCCAAATTTTGGACAATGTTTGTCCTTATTTCCACCAGAAATTAAGGCCAAAATAGGATGCTTAGAATAGCGCATGTTTAAGCATTATAGACATTGATTGTTTGTTATATATATATTCTTGTGTTCTTAAAATTTTCATGAATGTTTTTTATGTTTTATATTGAGTTACAGGAATGTATATTTTTTCAAAACATGTTCATTACATTTAATTATTAAAAGTTAAAATAAAATCACCCTTGATATGGCTAAAAGAATAGCCGAATACATTCAGACATCCAGGACATATTGACAAGTTCTACATATCTGTGTCCAGAAATACATATATATATATATATATATATATATATATATATATATATATATATATATATACTAGCAGTATAGCCTTTGCTCGGGTGTAATGAAAGCTTTAAAACTAATCCAATGTCCCCGAGCTCAGACTCAGCCTAAAGAATATTTGTGTGAAGTTTGGTCGGAATCGGATAATATTTGTGGATTTGTATAAAGGACATACAGACAGATAAACAGACACACACACAAACATCTTGCTTTTCATATATATATATATATTATCGATTTTCTGAACTATTGTAAGAACTGCAACCTTGAAACTTCTGAATATCGTTTCTTATGTTTTCGTCTATGAGTGTATCAAATTTGATTAATATCGGACCACTCCGTCTATAACTCGATTTTTTCGATGATCGATTTTCGATATTTATCGGGGGTACCTTGATACAAAACCTAGCCAAGAACACTCGCAGTACAACTGTGTAAATTTTCAAGAAAATCGGTGCAGCCGTTTCGGAGTCTATAGGTAACGGGCACACACACACACACACACACACACACACACACACACACACACACACACACACAGACAAAGTTCCATTTATAAATAAGTTTAGATATATATAAACATATGGAAAATTAAATGAAGTACAGCAACGTGTCAGTCGTATTTTTATAAACTTGTATAAAAGAGGGATTGCTGCCCAAATATATCCACGCTTATTTACATGCGTATGTAAACAAGTGTAGACAGACATTCACAGCGTTTATCAACCTCCCTGATCTTTGATTTAAATAGAAACGGGCTGCGAGATGAAAACATTCCCTGTTTTATCAGTTTTATTTCCGACAGATGGCTTTCGCGAAACAGAAGGTGGTTCCGAATTCTGACCGATGCTAATCTGTAATTACGTTTGTTACAACGTTGTTGCCACGTGTCTGCGGTTTTTGTCATGGGCAGTCTCTATGGAAACTGAACTCGTAATGCGCTTTCAGACTGTTCCTGACATCCTGTTCGTTTTCAGTATTATAACTGCTAATATTATTGGCGCTGTCATAATTTACAACGTGGTATCTTATACCCTTCTTGATGTGGTAATGTTTTAAACTTGAAAAGGGCTGCGAACGAAGGTTTATTGAGGGTGGGGTATCTCTTGGTGAGTACGAGCATCTTCATCGCCAATTTGATGTGGGTCCGATTATGGGGCCATGAAAGAATAACTCGGACAACGGATAATAGGTTTAACATATTGTATTTAACAAGGGAAATATAACTACAAGAATGGCAGTAAGCCACACCTACCTGGAGGGGTGCTCCCGGAACTACTGCCCTGAGAGTATAAACCTTATGGTTTAAATAATGACTGGAAGAGTCCAATAGTGTCAGTAGGTACGCCCCCACAACAATTCTGCATAACCTCTATTAGTGACCACGTGATCACATGTCACGGTCATATTAATGATTTGACCCCCAAAACTGCATTCTTTTTAAAAGGATTCAAATCGTATGATTTTGTACAATTTTCTAATTTTGAAGTCTACATTAATTGATAGGATACCAGTTTTAGTAATATACTAGCAGTATAGCCCGGCGTTGCTCGGGTGCAAAGAAAGCTATAAAACTAATTCATGGTCCTGAAGCTCAGACTTAGCCTAAAGAATATTTGTGTGAAGTTTGGTGAGAATCGGATAAAAAATGTGGATTTGTATAAAGGGCATACAGAGAGATAAACAGACACACACACAAACATCTTGCCTTTTATATATATATATATATATATATATATATATATATATATGTATATTATCGACCTTCTGCACTATTGTTAGAACTGCAACCTTGAAACTTCTGAATATCATTTCTTATGTCTTTGTCTATGAGTGTATCAAATTTGATTAAAATCGGATCACTCCTTCCATAACCCGATTTTTTCGATTATCGATTTTCGATATTTATCAGTGGTACCTCGACACAAAACCTAGCTAAGAACACTGGCAGACGCTTATAGTACAACTGTGTAAATTTTCAAGAAAATCGGTTCAGCCGTTTCTGAGTCTATAGGACACACACACAGACACACACACACAGACAAAGTTCCATTTCTGAATAAGTTTAGATTTCTTTGTTTATCATAACGAGTTATCATAACCAGTAAAGAAGGCTTGGTAAATTTGACACTCACGGTATATATTGAAATCAAGAGGGACAGAGAAAAGCACAGAGTTACTACCTCAGGAGTTTGAGTAAATAGATCGCAGGACAAAGACGGGAAGCAACGGTAAAAAGATAATTATTGTTAAAAGTATATTAGCAACTAGTGGATGCCATTTTCGACTATGCCCAGAAGAGCAACGACGCATTGTCAAAAAATGGCGTTCTCATTCAAGATTTTGAATACAGAACGGACCACAGAATAGACATTAAACAAAAGATTTGGTTTCTATATTTCAAATGGCCTAGGAAAAAAAAAGTGAAAATATTTAATTTGTCGTATGTGACAAAATCCAGCAAATAACGGAAGCCAGAAGCGAATTTAGTGTCAACAACGAAAATATGTTGTAAAAGAAGTTTTTTTTTCTGTGGTGGCCCAAGTATATATTGTGCTCACCTTTAAAGATATCAAACTAGATTCTGAAATGTACACCTAATACCAGACCATTACCATATATATATATATATATATATATATATATATATATATATATGGTAATAACGCTTACAGCACCTGGTATTCCGAAGCGGTCACTCATCTAAGTACTGACCAGGCTCAACTTCGGTGATCGAGCGAGAACCGGTGTATTCAACGTGATATGACCATAAGTGTATATATATATATGGGTAACCGCTTGCGAATACCAGGTGCTGTAAGACGTTATTGACGGATGTGCATTGTGGTGCAGTGGATGTCGGCACGGAGGGGGAAATCGGTGAGCCGAGTTCTAATTCCAGTTAGACACTTTGCATTCACTTACGCACTGCTACCCTTGGGAAAGGTATTAATCCGTCCCTTCCCTCCAGTTATGGGTTAAATTACTGAGGTCTGTTGTTCATGCGATCTGTGGCAGACTTCTGCACCGATTGCTTATTATCAGCAGTTCCAAAAAGTGTGGATGGTGCTACACAAGCCTTCAACACTTTAAACAATTCTTTGTGTGGTAGTCTGTGTTAGACGCTCATACGTCGAAATCGACGGGTGAGCCAATTATTATATATATAATAATGGTTACTAATGGGAGTACATTTCACGCTTAGATATTTATTTTAAAAAGTGCTTGTTATAAAAGTAGAGTATAATTATATGGTAATAGTAATAATAATAGCATACTGCAACTCAATAGCTATAAAGTTTCGGTGTTAAAATACCAACAGCCTGATGATGGGATTCTAACATCGAAATTTTATAGCGACAGAGCTATAGAGTTGCATTATGTAATAATAATAATAATAATAATAATAATAATAATAATAATAATAATGATAATAATTACCATATATATATAAATATATATGTAAAATCCTTTGAAAAAAAAAACCGGAAGCTGATGACGGTTCGCCTGAAATAAGCCCTACCCCCGATTTACCATGTGTCTGCTTTAATTTTTCTCATATATATATATATATATATATATATATATATATATATATATATATATTAAAGAACAGTACACACAGTACTTACTTTCTACCCAGGTTCGACCACGTAAGACTTATCAGGCAATCCAGTAGTCTGTATGCGGATGGTGCTTGATGATATATCCTTTTTTCGAACTATTGGTTCAAGTAGCCCCTATTTGGCCGTCTAATTGGCTTGTTCATCTAGCCACAATTTGGCATTTAGTATATATATTGTGATTAATTGTGATAATGTTTGTTGTGGCCTGTTAAGTCCGGGAAGAAAGACACGAAAGAAGAAGATAGGTTGAACCAGTGTATTAGAATATTAGAACATATATACAAAATAAGAGTGTTATTAGTCAGCAGATAGAAGTGTCCGTCCGAATTGCCAAGTTAGACTGCGTCTCAACTATTTTCTCTAGGAAGTCAAGCAGGTTAGTATTTATGAAGGAGGAAGAGTTCATTCCAATGTAGATAGGGCACCATAACAATGTTTAGCGTTATTGTTTTTTTCAGTGGTTTTACTGGCAAAATGTATTTTGGCAGGGAGGTTTTTGTCGTGAAGTTTTCCATATCAGGGTAGAGATAGAGCGTTGTTAAACACAAAGAATTTTTTACTTAAATTGAGCAGGTTCATGCAGACTTCAAAGTTTCGTGAAGACACCTTTAAGATGTTTTTACGCGTCAAAAACCTAGCAAACCACCCCTGATGAGTAAGAACTTCATAACGGTGTCCTTACAAAATATATATATATGTCCAGTTTTTGTGATCTCTTCCCCATGCTGGTCTCTTCTTATTGGCTCACCGAAGCAAAGTCTTACTGGCTGCCTTGTAAAATTTTGAAAGTTAATAATAACAAAAGAACCATTCTATTTTTATTTAGAATTATCCATTTTTCAGGGATAGATGGTCAAATACTATTTTCATTTAGAATTATTCACTTGGAAATAAATACTAAAAAATGGTATGAAATACATCTTTTTTTAAAAACTGTAGTGGCCTAATAATTATGTCCGGTAGTGTATATATATATATATATATATATATATATATATATATATATATATATATAATTTTAGCAAAATTATTTTGTCACTTTAACTTAGCAGATTCATGCCGACTTCAAAATTTCGTGAGGACACCGTTATGATGTTTTCACTCATGGGGGCTTTTTTTTTGCTGCTGAGTCTCGGTCTTCTTTTCTATTTATAAGGGGCCATGTGTATACTTAGAGATTCTTGATAAAAATATAATTTATTTACTAAGATTTATTGTTGGTAATACGTGTTTATTCACACAAATGTAGAGTTGGTAATAATTGTTTAAGTACTGGTATATTATTTTCCTATAAAGAATTTTTGCTGGAGTTATTGCAGAAGAAATGTATTTTTATGCTTTTATAGTATTTCAATCCCAATTTTGGGGTTCCCTATTTGCCCGTAGCAAGGGTGAAACTGGGAACAATGTTAATTAAGAAGTGGTTCCAAGTTTTTCAAAATCTCCAAAATCTCCTTGCTACCGGATGCAGTTTATCGTCATAAGCAAGACAAGACTCTAGAGTAAGAATGATCAAACAAACATTGTTTGAGAGACTTAATAGCTGTCCGGTTCAAGTGATATTTTTGGTTTCAATACTGTTGAATACAGGTTGTGCGTTGTGGTACAGTGGATATCGGCTCGGAACGAGAAACCGGGGAGCCGAGTTCGAATTCCAGTTGAATCCATTGTATTCACTTACGCGCAAATACCCTTGGGAAAGGTATTAATCCATCTCTTCCTTCCAGTTATGGGTTCAATAGCAGGACAGATTGGTCGGCAACCAATCTACCGCAGAAAGCAATGGCAACCTACTGCGGGATAATCTTCTGCCCAGTCAGTCTTGTCTCTTTCGAGAGATGATCGCTCAAGCGTGTATCACGTATGGCACTTAACTGTCTGTCTGTATAGTGAGAAGGTTGATTTTGATGAAAAATTCATTTTATTTTTTTTATTTTAGAAAACTGAAGATGTCTTCTAGTTTTGTGTTGAAAAATGTATTGCTGTTAATATTTTTTCCTTCAAAATTTTGCTAAGGTATTTTTTTCTAAAATGTATTGTTGGTAAAGGTTTTCCTTTCAAAACTGTATATTTTTCTATAAAAATCTATTTTTATGTATATATTTCTGTAAAAGTCTATTTTCATACTTTAATAGTATTTTGACCCCAGTTTGGGATCTAACTACTTGCCCATAGCTGGGACCCTAACAAGTGCTACCACTCCGGGTCTCGGTGGACCAACAACAATCAAGAGGTGGTTCTATTCTCCTCACAACCTACCAGTCAGAGGCCTTGCTAATGGATGCAGTTTACCGTCATACCCAGGACCCATTTCGGAGGAGCGAAGTACTCTTTTTCTAATGTAATTGCTTTGTTTCTGAATACAATCTCTATGCCGATGTACCTTCGGATTTTGTTGTCATATTTCCATCCTTTGTTAAAACGCTTCCTCGATATGTAATTTTTTGTAGCTGCTTGATTTTGCACTTGCTTGTTGTGGTTACGTTATGCTAAAATAAAGAACAAATAACAAACGTATATGGATCTTTCACTTTTATTAAAGCTTCGTCAAAGATTGAGAGAAAACAGACCAAAAGTTAGAAGATCTTGTATTTTCTATTTTGTTTGGGTCAGTTTTCATTGCTTAGACACGTGTCTAATACATTTAAACCGTAGATTATTCCATATGTTTTTCAGTTTGTGCAGATTCTTGTATCTTCACTGGAAAGATATTAAGAATTACGAATAAACATTACTATTCTATGCAGACTTAGACATATTGATTCTAAGTGTAAAACTTTATACATTCTCCTTACAAAATTCTGGTTGATCAGATGATCCGTCAATAACATTCTCAACATCCTCCTGTAGAGTCAAGTCTCCTTCTTCTGTTACGAAACTGTTCAGCATTTCCTATTATATAGAAGGATTGATTTTACTTAGCAGTTCAACACTATTTTCTTTGTTTCGTAATTCATTTCAATAGATAATATGATTGTAAATATTTAATAAGCTTAAATTCGATAAACTTAAACTTGCCTTTTTGTTATGAAAGAAGATGGAACTTCTTACATACTTACAAAAGATTAGAGAACTAGGTTCTGAAAGTAACGCTTCCCATCCTATTCGTGAGGACCCGTCACGTTCTGTTCACGGGTTTGGCACGACACAAATGATACTCTTTTCAGAAGCAACACGTCCCTATTACACTGTGTAGTCGCTGTTTCTTGGCATTCTTCGCAAATTAAATCGCACCTTTTTTGTTGTATTTGAGGTCCTAGAATTTATGTAAACAAAAAGCAATTTAATACTGAGTATCAGTAAGAGACAGCTGAAGTTTCCGGGACATGCAATGAGGAAGGAAGGATTGGAGAACCTGATATTAACAGGCCAGATACAATGGAGACAGGGGAAAGCAACGGATAACATATTTGAAGGACTTAATCAGGTGGATGATGGTACGGGGATTGCATGGTGTAACAGGAGAAGGCTTGCTAAGAACCACCAGGGGTAGGGAAACGTGGAAAGCCATGATAGACAACGTCCTGAAGGGACAGGGCACATAAAAGCAGAAGTCTTCATGGACAGGCATCTAAATACCAGAATAATCATATTACCAAATAGAACGCGTAAAACCTGTTTGGCAGAAGAGAATCATATTGCAGAGCAACATTTTTGACACATACCGCTAATCTCAATAAAGTATCTAACTTGAGTGTCTCTGGAAGCTTGTATTAAGTTGTAACACATAAAATGATGCATTTTGAGTTGTAAGTTGACAGGTCGTCTAATGAAAATCCTTAGTATATAAAAAAATCTTAACGTATTCATGATTCTTTTTCTTTTCACATAATTTTACTTTCAATATAGTTGTTGTGGAACCTATACTCACCTCAACATGGACTCACCCACTGCTATATTAATAGGTGTGTGATAGCAGAAAGGGTGTAAAAAGAGGAACAGACAGTAGCACTGTGCGCATGACCGCAGTCTAATACCAAGGACTATACTGGATTCATAAACTCTGCTTATTTGTACCTTCTTCTCTGTAACCTTTTCGGTAATACATTCTTTAACCTACACCTCGTGTTCCGTGTTATATTTCCGTGGACCCACTTTTGGCTCCACATCATAAGATAACATTTTGTAACAAAATAGAAAAACAAACTAGAAAGAACGAGATAATAACGAAAAAGAACTGGAACACCTTGAAACATCTAGGCTATGCAATTCACACCTTGTGCTCGACTTTTCTTCATTTAGTACTGATCTATTAAGTTATATCTGATTTCTTATTCGGCAGGGAATAGTGGAAAATTTCATCAAAGATGAAGGAAATATTTGAAGCAACCAAACGTTGTACAGAAGGACACTGAAGATATCATTGACGTAAAATTCTAAGTTACTCTTATTTTGTATAAAAATCAATAAAACGCGAAAAAGAAAACAATTTTATTGAAATAAATGAAGAACATTGAAAACAATAAATGAATAGATGACGGAACTGAAAAACAAAATCATAAGATGTTGTGGAACCCAGACACACCTCAACATGGACTCACCCACTGCTATATTACTAGGTGTGTGATAGCAGTAAGGGTGTAAAAAGAGGAACAGACAGTAGCACTGTGCGTATGACCGCAGTCTAATACCAAGGACTATACTGGATAAATAAGCTCTACTTATTTGTACCTTCTTCTTTGTAACCTTTTCTGTAATACATTCTTTAACCTACACCTCGTGTTCCGTGTTATATTTCCGTGGACCCACTTTTGGCTCCACATCAATAGTGTTACTCATAATCATAATGAAATTGATTACAATGAAACAGTGTCGAGTAATCTTAGTGCATGAGTACCAACTGTGAAAAAGAACCATTTTTGCATCGAATCATTACATGCGATGTGAAATTGATACGCATTGACAACCGTACGAGAGTAGCCTAGTGTTTAGATGCAAGTTAATCACAAAAAACAATACCCAAAACCTCCACTGCACTCTAAAATGTTAATGGTTATTGTATGTTGGTCTTTCAAAAAGTTTATTCGTTATTCGTTCTTGCCTAAAAGGAAAACAATAACAGGAACTTCTTATTGCGGAGAAATTGAGCGTATGCACAAAAGATTTAAAAAGAAAAATCCTTATGAACAGGGTTTATAGCGGATACCGGGTATCCGCTAACGAATATTTATTATTTGAGATTCGATTCGGTGTAAGATGGCATAAAAAATAAGAGATAACACCAGAGTGAACAAGGATAAAGCATGTATTAACAATAAGGCTACATAGGGTTGAATAAGCATGCATTTAAGGTAAGGAAAAGTTTTTTCCCTTGTAACGTTAACAAAAGTAAGTGAAAGTCACTTGTTGAATGAAAGTCATTTACTGAAGAAAGAAATGTCCTGAAAGAAATAACAATGTACATACTTAAGTTGTTGAGTTGAAAAGGGAAAAGTGTATGTGTTCATGTGTGTGTAAAAATAAAAACGCTCCTAATTACGACCTGCAATTATTGCAGTTTGTGCGAGCGAGAATTAAACCAATGACCCTCTGCCATACTGGATAGCAGAGGGTCTCGCTCGAGTTGGAAAACTGCTTCGCATCCGCTTTCGCTATCGCTGGCCGAAAGCGGGACCCAACTGCCAGAAGACACGTGTGTGACTTCTTAAATAACCACGTCAAAATGCGCGGAAAAGTAAGGTTATCAAGTGAAATTTGAACAAAAGCCAAGTGTCCCAAAGATGAAAACACACCTGACAGAAGTAAGCCTAGGTGTAATAATAAATATATGTAAATGCGTGAATGTTTATGTGGGTGTGAATGTATAAACACCAGAGGTGGGCCCAATTTAGCTGCACAACAACGCACGGCCGCACGCTTCTCAATAAACTGTTCAAAAGCTGCATAGCCTAAATGATGAAAGTTTCTCTCATCTTTTATATTCACCTGCTATCAGTCCAGCTAATTATCACTTACTCAAATAGTTTGAACTTTTCTTACGCAATAAAACATTCTCCAATAAGGAAGAGGTAATGGATGCATTTGAACAGTTTATCACATCAAAGGATGAGAACTTTTTAAAGACTGACTCAAGAAAGACACGCTGGAAAACAGTCATTCATCAAAATGATCCTGATTTCAACTAAATACATTAAAGCGTTTTGTTCATTTCTTATAAAGTGCGTCATTTCACGTGTGACAACGTAATATTAGGTGAAGATTATTTAAAAAAATATAGGCCGTCAACTTATTTCTTATACATCATCTCTTATCGTCAAAATAGAAAAAAAATTAACCGCCACTTCTACTCTACAGTTTCTTTTCATGCATCTCCCATCTGTGGAACTCCCTTCATAATTGGGCCAACCTATGGTGTTCATACATTCACAACCACATAAACATTCACGAATTTGCATATATTTATTATTACACGTTCGCTTACTTCTGTCAGGCGTGTTTTCATCTTCGGCTTTCATTTAGTTTTCACCTGATAACCTTATTTTTCCGCGCATTTTGACGTGGTTATTTAAGGAGCCACACACGTATTTTCTGGCAGTTGGCAAAAAAGAAATACAGAGTAAATGAATAAAACCACAGAAAATGGAATACAAATCTATAGAAAAACTGAATAAAAAAAATCTTATAGAATCTTCCTTTTTTGAAACCCATACAATAACGATGAGGACAATAGTCAGCCCGTAAATGGTAATCATGACTATTTAATTTAGTTTGTTTTTCCTTCCTGAGATAGTAGAGCGTGGGAAACGTTTACTGCAATTATGTGAAAATTAATGACTTAATATTAACAATTAATCTTTCAATTAACGCATTCATTAATTCTTTTATATAATGGTACAATATACGTAAATCTGTTGAAATTGCTTCCGATAATGATTTTAGTTTAGTTTAAACTCTTTGATATGCAGAACATGATGCCTGCTTGGAAATAGCAAATAGCCTGAATTGAATTTAATATCAAAGATGAACTTTTGTTCTAAGAGAGGTTGACCCTAATACGTTACTGGCTCACTTGACTTGCATAGATATACACTAAACTTCGGGGTAAACAGAAAAAGTTAGGTTCGTTATTATAAATCCAAAAACAGTAAAGTCGAATAGAGAGCCTTGAGGAAACGCTGACATTGGTCTCATGACTAGAACAACGACTTTCACAGACCTACCGTATTTCTTCAAGGATAACACACCAAATCGATAACACGCACCCCTAAATATATGTTGAAAGGGTGGGAAATGATTCTACTCACGCATAATACGCACCCTGTTTGCTAATCAAAGCCTATAAATTGTACTTTTCTAATTTCATTACAGCCAGTGTCTTCTTCACTTATTCAAGCTGTAATTGATGGTATCTATCAAAACTTCCGATCATCACGATTATAAGCAACATGGCGGCACTTATAGTTTGTCGCATGGCCGTAAGCTTTCACAAAATGGTTTTAAACATAAAATAATATTATTATAATTAAGTTTTATGATAATTTTTATTTTACTTTACATTTTTAAGTATTGTTAGGTAGATATGATTGTATTTGACATCGTTATGTTGTCGCAACTGCCGAATGTTAGTGTTAAATTGTCGTATTTTTGTAGTAAGTAGTCATCTCAAAACTGAAATCGACCTATGAAACAGCAATTACTTAAAGATTTTTTAGTTGTGAATAATACGCACTCCTAATTTTGCTTATTGTTTTTTTAGAAAAAATGTGCATTATACATAGGGAATTACAATTAAAATTTAAAAGAGATTTTAGAATTAAATAAGAAGTTATTAATTTTTTTTAATCATATCACCTCAAGCAAGGCGGTAACGCCACTGATGTGCAGGGGGCTACATAAGAGTAAAACGATTAGAGGAGCTTGAGGAGAAGGACGACCCAGTTAGAAAGGAGCACGAGAAGGATGGGAATACAGGTGTGATGACAGTTGCAAAAGTGGAGAGAAAGGAAAGAATCTACAGGACGGTGTGGAAAGAATTAGGGTCAAGTAGTTAAGACCTTGCAATTAAATTCCTGGAGGTTTTAGCCGTCAGGAAAGCAAGAATAAGGAAGCGAATTCTACAGGCGGGAAGTGCGGGAAAAGAAGCTACAGAAGTAGAATTGTCGTCTGCATTTGGTTGATTTAACTGTAAATGGGTGATACCCAGTTGCCAGTCTGGTTGCATGAGTAAACACCTGTTGCGGAGGCACCAGTGACTTAAGTTCGTTGGAGCAGAAGCCATGGAAGTATTTTTATATGAAATTATTTTGTTAACTGGGCAATAATGGAAGTTATGTAATTTTGTTATACTTTATTAAATTCCGAGTCTGACTAGAAAAATTTGTCATGAACAGTAGATCTGTCAGTTAGTTATACATTGGATTCATAGGTACATATGATTGGATTTGACATCTTTATATGGTCGCAATCACCGAATATTTGTGTAAAATTGTCATTTAGAAACTGAAATCGACCTATGAAACGGCAATTTTTGAAAGATGTTTTGTAGCTGTGCGTAATACGAACTTTTCTTTTACTTATTATTTTTTATATACATGGTGAATTATAGTAACTCTTCAGAAGAAACTGATAATTTCGGACGCCTTACCAGAAATTCCATAGCTGGAGAGTTTGTGTTGCAAAAGGTCTTTCATAGATCCAAGGCGATCGTTTTTGTTATGATTTTTTGTCAGGTACCTAAATGAGTGAAATGACTGAGGCTGTGACTGTTGAAGTACTCAACAACGTTCTTATTAGCTATAGACTGATTTGCTGATATTGGCTGATTACATCAAAGAGGCTAATGGGTCGATATAGCACTTGGGACGAGCGTTCATCAACATTGTAAAAGAACAGAAGAAATGATCGAGTTGGAAACATCGCCCCTTCAGGCAGCCGTTATACAATTTTGCTCCAGTCACTTTATCACCGACGCTACGTGACATCCCTCTGTCTTTTCTACAAATATTGTCATCGTGATTGCTATATCAGACTCTTTTCCTTGGTGCCTTGACTATCTGAATTTAAGTGTGCTACTATATTGGCATCTTGGTCCCATCCTCTTACCTTTGAAATAGTTAAACATAACCACCTCTTCTACTCTAAAGGTTTCTTTTGTCGCAGTTTCCAACTGTGGAATTTCCTACCCTGCCCTTAACTTGCTTCGTTGATAGCTACACCAGGCAAAAGATTAAATATCAATGTCTAATGCATCTTCTATCTCTCTGAATTCCATCCACCATTTATCCTTTCTTCTATACCCACGGTAACTTCTTTTTTTTTACATTCTCTTTGCCCAAAACCTTCTGCGCAATAGTAGCGGTGTGGTGATACCGACCGAGCAAAGCGAGGGACCGGATGTTTGCACACTCACGACCAAAAAGCAAATGACCAAAACTCGCGCAGATATTCCGGTTGAAAACTAAAAATTAATTAAATATTAAATTTCCAGTTCGGGAGCCTACGCGAATTTTATTTATCGGCAAATGGGAAGTCCAGACTCAAATACAAGTGTGAAATCCCGAATGATCTGCTGCGATCCAAAAAATCGAAATAAAAAGCCGATACAGAAAGCATCTCCAGACAGATAGACCCAGACTCGAGAGAGACGACTGTAATTAGTAACCCACTTGACCCAAGTCAAGCGGCTTACTATGTTCGCCCCCCTTACCTCTCTTATCTTATCTTTCCCTGTCTCAAAACTACTTACTGACCTAATGAGCGAATACATCAAAGACATTCCTTATTTACAACGCTCCCACATTCTTAAGCATTAATTCTCTTTTCAGCATTTATTGCCATGAACATTTTAACGTCCGTTGGACTCATATGTAAAGGATTACTTTAATTGTAAAAAACTTAATTGATATGTGTATATATAAAATGTTATTTTTCAACTCAATTTGCTTTTCTTGGTTTATAACCTTTCTTTATGACTTATAGTGGGCTATCTACAACAAGATAATACTACCCTTCATTAGAACGGATTCCCTACTATAAACTGGAAAAGAATGGATAAACCACTATAGCGGTACTGCTTTGTTTGATGTGATACGATGAAAAAAAGAAACAAACAAACAACAAAACAAAACAAAAAACAGTGACTTTATGTTCCTAAAAACAATTTTCCCCGGATAAATAGCCTTCACAGAGTCAAGGATTTTGATAAGTCTGATTACTTCCGCCGTAGCGGTAGAGTCAGTTAAGCGAGGCCCTCATTTTAATCCAACACCGAATTAGAAGCAAATTCTTTTTGCAAAAATCCTTGCCTTCTGTGAGTGTGGGAGTTAATTAAGACTGGAAAGCCAGAAAAAAGGATAAGAAAATGTCTAAAGTAGTTCTTCTTCTTCTATGTGCCCTGTCCCTTCAGAACGTAGGTGATCATGGTTCTCTACGTCCCCCAATCCCTTGTGGCTCTTAGTATGTTTGCTCCTGTTACACCTCGCAACCCTCGTTCTGTCATCCACCTGATCAGGCCCTGCAGATATGTTATCCGCTGCCTTCCACTGTCTCTTTTTCCTTCTATCTGGCCAGTCAGTATCAGGTTCTTCAAGCACTCCATTCTTGTTGCGTGTCCCAGGAACTTCAGTTGTCTCTTCCTGATGCTCAGTATTAATTTCCTTTTTGTTGCCATTCTTTCCAACACCTCATCGTTGCTTGCATGCTCAGTCCACGATATCCGCAGCACCCTTCTGTAGAACCACATTTCAGCTGCTTCAAGTTTTGTCCTCATTTTCGATGATATTGTCCAGCATTCACAGCCGTATTGAAGAACTGACATCGCATAGCAATCCAGCACTTTTTCTTTGTTTTTAGTGAAATTTTCCTGTGTTAAGTCGTAGGCGTTTAAAAAGAAAATGTGGAACACTCGGTGAAAATTCAATTCACTACAGAAATTTGAAAACTGACTAAGGCATCCATGAGTAATATAGTCAAGTCCTATATTTATCGCTATGTAGTTTTCATTATTTCTCTCTTTCTCTGTCTGTCTGTCTGCCTCTCTCTCTCTCTCTCTCTCTATATATATATATATATATATATTATATATATATATATATATATATATATTATATATATATATATATATATATATATATATATATATATATCATATCAGATTAAATAAATTGCAAACACTATGTTTGCTTATTTTTGAGAAAATCCATTCATACTCACCGATAGACTTTCGCGTATTAAAATCAAAAGATGTCAGAAATGAGCTGTAACGTTGACAAATGTTATTTTATTCATTTCTCAAGGTACCCAAGTACTTTCAACCTCTTTCCGAGATCATCTTCAGTGGTGTGAGTTATGGTACTTCTGACATCTTTTGAATATAATACGCGAAAGATTATCCGTGAGTGTGAACGAATTTTATTAAAAACAAGCAAACATAGTATTTGCAATTTATTTAATCTGACATGTTTAAAAGAAAACTTGCTGCCTAAATACACAATATATATATATATATATATATATATATATATATATGCAGGTTTCATTCAAAATGACAGATAAAGTATTATGATTGAGTTTTTTAGTAATTGATTATGTGATCTTATGTTTTTTACTTTTCAGAACATAAATTATATAAAAATTGTCCAAAATCTATAGCAATATAATTTATAAAGTTGAACCACTCGCACATCTAAGCTTGCAGCACTTGAATTCCCAAGCAGTCTCACATGTAGGTAATGACCAGGTGTGTTTGTGTGTTTGTTTTAAGCGGTATACCTCATGTCATGTCTTCTTCCCTCATCTCATCTCATCTCTTTCTTTCTTTCTCATGTATATATATATATATATATTCGTTGAAAGGCACGGTCATTCTGAAAATGAGACTTTGATCTCGAAATATTAACGAATAATTATTAGGTAATAACCAACACCTTCTTTACCTTCCTGTATTTTACAACATATTGCGATAGCTTTCAAAACCTACCATATACTATATATATATATATATATATATATATATTAAATTCAACACCTGAATATTGGCTTGTACATGAAAATCCGAATTTTGGTACCTCAGAGAAAAAAAGTATATATATTGATATATATTTTATAACTGTGTTATATGACAACGGCAATATTTTATTAACACCAGCACTCAATTTGTTATATATATATGTAATGGCCACCATGACAAATAAAAATATATTCGGCCTCACGTAGCATCAACATCGACTGTCCGCATCTTCCAATCTTTTGCAGCTTATAGTATTGTTTGTCTTTTTGTCATACCTTCAACCTCGTTCAGCCGCCCAGTTACACAAGCATGTTAGATATGTGGCCAGCAGACTCCAACTGTTTCTCTTACTTTTGAAATTTGTTGTGAGTTTCGATTTCTCAAATCCTCTTTCCTTATTATGAGCCCCAGAAATGTCAGTTCGCTTTTTCTTATTCTGATTATAAGTGACCAGTTTGTTTTCCATTATCCTTAACACGTTGAATAATTGCTCTGACCAATGTAGAGTCATATTTCTGTTGCCGCTATCACTTTACCTGTGAGAAAATTAACAAAAATTTACTGGTTTTGTATAGAATTTCAGGAAACTTTTCTTTGTTCCTCCCGAAATTTTCATATTTCTAAGTGCTTAGCAACTGGAAGGTAACTTTGTTATTCCAATGCGAGTTTGGATTTCGGTGTCACATTGTCCACCATATGTTAAAAAAACTTCTCAAATATTTCTGTCAGTTAAGTGCAATACGTGATATACGCTTGATCGATCATGTCTCGAAAGAGACATGACTGACTGGGCAAAAAATGATCCTGCAGTAGGTTGACATAGCTTTCTGCGGTAGAATGGTTGCCAGCCAAGGCTATAGAACCCAGTCTGTCCTGTTATTTAACCCATAACTGGAGGGAAGAGACGGATTAATACTTTTCTCAAGGGGATTTGCGCGGAAGTAAATGTAAAGAATTCAACTGGAATTCGAACTTGGCTCTCCAATTTGTCGTTCGCAATCGATATCCACTGAACCACAACGCACATTCTGAAAACCTTTATTTACAATATTACACCTCGGTTATATATATATATATATATATATATAATATTTACGCTCTCACACCCTGATTGAGCACTCTGGAAGAATGGTAAACTTTGAAAAACAGTAGCTACTCTGGCATGTACGCATCGCTCATTCAGTAAAATGAATTAGAGCACTCTGGCTATTGTGCGCGTATAAAGATAATATACGCGCTAAAAAAGTCTTCCTTCTTCCACCGAACGCCCATAGCCCAGAGGTAGAATCGCCGACTGACGCCAATTCGGTCGGGTTTCAATTCTGGGTTAAAATGCAATCGGAGTCTAACCGTACTGAGGAGCTGTGATACAGCAAAACAGATCTGTCTGCGGATTGTATTCGTCATTTACATACAAGCCTGTTTCGCTGTCTCACAGCTCATCAGTGTGTTTAGACATTTACTTACTTCTGGCCAGGAACAAATAACTATAACAATAACACTGAATATACTAGAAAATAATCATCAAAATATATTTTAAAAAAATATAATCATAAAAAATATAATCATCAAAATATATTAAATATTTGTTATAAATATAACAAAATGATATTAACAAATAAGAATCAAATACAAACTCAAGTGAAGAACAATCAAAGCTATAAAACACAATCTGTCTTGTTATTTAACCCATAGCTGGAAGGAGATTAGTAATTTCTTTAAGGGAATGCAACGAATTCAACTGGAATTCCAACTCGGTACTGCGATATCTGGTTTCAAGTTGCTATCACTTGCGCCACAACGCACATCCTCTGTCCCACAAGACACATCCTTATTAATGAGGCTTACGCCGATCACATTGAATACACCGGTTTTCGCTCGATTATGGGTGACCGCTTGGGAATACCAGGTGCTGTAAGCGTATTGTGACGGATGTGCGTTGTGGTGCAGTGATTATCGGTTCGGAAAGGGAAATCGGTGAGCCGAGATCGAATTCCAGTTGAATATCCTGCATTCACTTAAGCACTGGTTCCCTTGGGAAAGGTATTAATCCATCTCTTCCCTCCAGTTATTGGTTAAATAACAAGGGTTGGACTTAAAGACCCTGCCTTTAAAAAAAACAAATCCCAATGAATCTTGATACTCGAAAAGAAAAATGTATTACTAGACACAAAACTTATATAAAAACAACAATAAATTGTTGAAAAGAAAAAGGTATTACCAGCAATGAATAAATAAAAGGTAGTTGGCAATAAATGACCCGTCGAGGTGTTGATATGCCATAAAAACAAAGCAAACACCCAACCCTATTAAAGTATAGACGATAAAAGAGCATAAACAAGGAAATTATTCTGTTTAGAAAATGCACTGACAAGAAAGAAAACACAATTTTAGGAATTCGCCTGCAACCACTTTCTCACCAGCGTGACTTCCCTGTGCCTCTTCGATAAATACTTTCACGGCTTCTGCTCCGATAAACTTAGATCATTGGTGCCGCCTAGGTATGAATTTACACGAGATACTAGATTAGCAACTAGGTCCCACCCTTTTACACTGAAACAGATAATATGTAACCGTAATTTCTACTCCAACAGCCTCTTTTCTCGCGCTTTCCGCCTGTGGAATTCCCTTCCACATGCCTGCTCCCGACAGCTACAATCTCCAGGAGTTGAAATGTAAGGTCAATAGACACCTCCTATCACACTAACTTGCATGTATTCTCCCAACACTCTCACCATCTACCCAACCCTCATTCTCGGTGTCCTTACCCGTCTATCACCATCCTTCTGCATTTCCTATATCTAACCATCCTTTGTCATCATTTCCACCCCTATGTAACTCCCTGCGCAATAGTGGCAGTGGAATTCCTTGCTCGGGGTGAAACGATTATATATATATATATAATTATTACTTTACCACATGATTACAAATTCATAAATCTGTACCCGGACATCTTTATCTATACAAGTGTCCCTTCGGAACTTTGGCTATTATGGTCCATCAACGATTTACTGTTCTCTTGGGAAAGTAAGACTTTTTGCTACCTCTCCTAAATCCTGTTTTGAATTCATTTAGGTAGTTTATCAGCAGTTTTCCTTTGTCACACTTACCTTCGATATGTCCTGCGCGTGTGACATTTTGAAAGCACTTATAAATACAAATCCATGAAATTTTATACTGTACAATATTCAAGAATATATGATTATTATATTGACCACTATATTAAGTGCATTAACTCTGGAGAAGGGTAAGTTGAAAAAATTATTCCATAAAATAAAAGATTTTTCATCAATAAGAAACATATATATATATATATATATATATATATATATATATATAAATATATATATATATATATATATATTGTGGTAATCCTAAAAAGGTTACCGCATGAGTGATCACCATAACAGAGGTTGGGAAAGATAGTATATAAACAAATACAAGACTCGTACGCTGTGTGAAGTAGATATACTGCTAGTGAAATGCTAGTCAGTGTAATCACTCTACTCTTTACTCCAAGAGTGTCCACGTTTTTAAGAGGATAGGAACATTCCATTCTTGTATACAGGTAGGTATATAGCGCACACACACACACACACACACACACACACACATATATATATATATATATATATATATATATACAAACATACATACATATATATATATATTATATCATTGTATATAGTAGCAAATTTTTATTTCATGGGTTCATTTCCCCGTTTTAGGTGCCCCTTGTAAATAAGTGGTATTGTGGTGTGTTAAGGATTGGGAGGTGATGGACGGGTTTTTGTGGTGAATATGCAAATTGTTGATGAGTAATAGGCTCGTGAAAGTGTTTAGCTAGGTATAGGATAGTTAATGAGTACAACCATCTACCCCCCTTTTTCAGCCTTTTGCCACATTTTGTACATTTGTGCAGATATATATATATATATATATATATATATATATATATATATATATATATTATCTTACAGATAACATACACCAGATGTATAGTTGGCTAATAAAACAATAGATTGCTTTTTAATGTTATTTTCATTTTTCGAGTGGGTCAATGAAAATGTTTTCTTAATTTAAATATTACCTTTTATCGTAAGAATCTAGTGTATTCCTGGACGCTCATGACTTCCTAAATAGCCTTGTCCAAATAAATAATATATATATATATATATATATATATATATATATATATATATTATCTTACAGATAACATACACCAGATGTAGAGCTGGTTAATAAAACAATAGATTGCTTTTTAATGTTAGTTTTTTTTTTGAGTGGAGAAACGAGAATGCTTACTTAATTTAAATATTCCCCCTTATCATAAGAATCTACTGTATACCTGGATGCTCATGACTTCCGAAATAGCCTTGTGCCAGATTCGAGTATGCTGAAGAGATAGGCATGATTTGTTTCCCTTCTTTCACTCCCTAAATTTTTTTAGGATGATATTATCTTTTTTTTTCGATGTTCTACTTTCAATTAGCGTTCGATCTCTCCATTTGTATTTCCCAGTTGTCCTGTTTCGCTTCTTCTTTTATTTGCACTTCACTTTCACTTTCACTTTCAACATTGTTTTCCTCCATTTAACTTTCGCTTTCGTCTATCCACCTTTCACTTCCGTTTTTTCTTTTGTTTCGCATTTTGCTCTGCCTACTCCATTAACTCATGTGCTGCTTTTTTCTTTCTTCATTTCCATCACTACTTCTTTCAGTGCTGCCTCTCACTTCCGCTTCTTTTCAAAGACTTTCATAGCCTGCTTATGCCATAGAGGCATATGTACGGCGTTTTATGATAATCACAGTTACGTAATGCTTACCTTTCAGCGTAACAGAAAGCGATTGATTTCCTTTTGTGTCATGGTAACATGACGGCAATAATACTTTAATCTTATTAAGTACTTATGATGTAAAAAGGAAAGATAACTACGTCAGTCATATTGAGAGATAAAGATATTGTATTAAGAAAAAGAGAACTCAGAAGACGATGGAAATACGCACAGTGTGCGTATTTCCCGCAAAATCTGACCAAAATGACCAACTATCAGATTTTATTTTTCAAATGGATTCTTCATGAGGTCGAGAATTTTTCAGCATATTTTCGTACATACAAACAAATAAGTAACCGAAAAAGATAACGGAAAAATTCTTATGGTGGTTTTCTAAGCATAGCTTGGATGTGAGACATGGCGAAAAATGTGGGACATCGTGGGAGGATCGAGTTTACTCTCCAGTCGTAATTAATCTAGCGAGAAAAATTCCGCGAGATCTATCGAGATAAGCTTCCTAAAAATTTCGCCATGTCGAAGTGCCCGAAAATGATAAGCGTAGCATAGATGTCGCAAAAGGCCAAAGTTGTGGAGCACCCAGAAAAGAACTGAGAAATTTGCATAGAGCCATTACACACGCTCAAAACTATATTTGAAACAAAGAAATTTCTAAAGAATTCAAGACTTAATTCTTATTCCGGCATTTATATTATTTTAATTATCATTATAGTAGACATTTGAAAATGACGGCTTAAGTCATATAGTAAACAGTGTGTATTACTTCGATCGGCTTATATCTCGAAGGCGCAGGCCAATCGACGTAATAGATGTAATATACGTAAGAGTTATAAATCATATAGTGCGTCTATTTCAATTACAAATCGTGTCCACTTTAATTCATTTGCGAATGAAAAAGGTGTTTGAATAATTTCTTGAATGAGCAGGTCGATAGCCGTATTGCACACATTTTAATGAATCAGAGAGAACGTTTGTTTGAATTACGAACTGTGCCCACTTTAATGCATTTCGTAATTAAAAAAAACGTGTTTGAATGATTTATTGAATGTGCATGTCGATAGCCGTAGTGAAGAGTTTAATGAATCACAAAGAACGTATATTTGAATTACGAACTGTGTCCACTTTAATGCATGTCCCAATTAAAAATGTGCTTGAATGATTTCTCGAATGTGCAAGCCGATAGACGTACAGTTTAATGAATCATAGAGATCTTGTGTTTCAATATATATATATATATATATATATATATATATATATATATATATATACACTTTCTCGATTTTTAAAGACACAAAAAAACAAAAGTTTTTACAAAGTTCATAAGTTCGTTTCCCGTTTTCTTTTTTTTTTCTGAAGACACACCCATCAAAAGAAAGTCCCGTAATGTTTCAAAAGCTTGTATTTCCTCTTTTCTCTCTCTCTTTTTCTTCCGCATGGCAACACGCTCATAGACATCTCGATACACGACCCACGATCGTAGGCGGTAACTGCGCCCAGATTTCAATATATGTAATATATCAGTGACAATGAATGCCCGTGCGACTTAGGCTGCATAATCTGCAAAGCAATGTTGATATTTCCGAACATTTACACATCTACAATGAGCTTTATGACAATATATAGGCCATCACATGTTGGACACCAAAGGGAGATCAGATCTACTTGAGGGATTGCTTTTTCTGTAAAGTTGTGTGACTGAACAATCTTTTGCCTGAAACATGTAGCACCATACTTTGTTGATATTCTCCCATGAATTTCAAATGGTTTGCACCCTTCAGCAACCAAAACCATAATAACTGACAACTGTTCACTCCTGGAGCATGCTTCTTAGTCGGCTATCTTTGTTAATCTCCAAAACTATCAAAGAATTTCAATCTGCAAAAAAATTAAATCCCTTTGAAAAAGAAGTAAAGAAAAAAAAAGTAAGCTTCTATCTGTATTAGAAGTCCTTATACCAAAAAAGATACCTTATTTATTGAATGACCCTCTTATCGCTCATTAAGTAATGAATTAGAGCACTCTAACTACTGGCGTATGATACATCAAACGCTAAAAAGTCTGCCTCCTTTCAGCGAGCGCCCAAAGGTAGAATCGCTGACTGACGTCAATTCAGTCGGGTTTCAATTCTGGGTAAAACAATCAGATTTTTAACCGTACTGATGAGCTGTGATACAGCGAAACAGATCTGTCTGCAAATGACTATATATATAGGTGTGAGTTTGTAAACCTGGGTTTCACGTTCTTGCGATCGTCAGATCTGACGATCGCAAGAGCATGATATCCAGGGTTACAAACTCACACCTATCTATATGAATATTTCAGCTCTATCTCTCATACTAAGCGCTTTCAAATAAGTACCACGCATATATAATATATAAATAATATAATATATACAACAAATTGCATATATATATTGATATATATAATTATATACATACTCTTCCCACACACACACACACACACACACACACACACGCACACAAACAAATGAAAACCATGCCACGAGTTAAGACTAGTTATTCATTATATATAACGATATCTAAACTTATTTATAAATGGAACTGTGTCTGTGTGTGTGTGTCTGTATGTGTGTGTATCCGTTACCTATAAACTCCGAAATGGCTGAACCGATTTTCTTGAAAATTTACACAGTTGTACTATAAGCGTCTGCGAGTGTTCTTAGCTAGGTTTTGTGTCAAGGTACCCCTGATAAATATCGAAAATCGATCATCGAAAAAATCGGGTTATAGAATGAGTTGTCCGATTTTAATCAAATTTGATACACTCATAGACAAAGACATAAGAAACGATATTCAGAGGTTTCAATGTTGCAGTTCTTACAATAGTACAGAAAATCTATAATATATATAAGGCAAGATGTTTGAGTGTGTGTCTGTTTATCTGTCTGTATGTCCTTTATGCGAATCCACAATTTTTATCCTATTCTCACCAAACTTCACACAAATATTCTTTAGGCTGAGTCTGAGCTCCAGGACCGTGGATTAGTTTTATAGCTTTCATCACACCCGAGCAACGCCGGGCTATACTGCTAGTAATTATTATTGTGATGTAGAAAGACTGACTCACCTTCTTTATTCTTATTATTGAAACATGGACTCGTCTATCTGCTATTCGTTGAACGTCTGCTCATGGAGCTGGGTGGAAAATCGAATCGAGAAGTCGTAGCGTTTTTCAGTCTTTTCCCTCGTCGAACTGAACTAATGTATTCCATATTCTCATGTGATTAGAACCTGCTTCACTCAGTTTTTTTCTTTCTAGTTGTGTTCCTTGCTGCGTTGCTAACCAGCAACTAGGAGCATTATGCGAACAATTTTGTTTTATCGATATTTTCTTTTTTTTTTTTATGTGCCATTTCCATTCAAAATTTGAAAATCATATTTTTCCAAAATTTTCTATAATTTAATCTCTTTCCTCTGTCCCTGTTTTCTTTAATATGTGCCGTAAGTTTCAAATTCTCTAAACCTTCGTTCCTCATTATATATCCAAAATGTTTCACCTATCTCTAAATCTACGGATAATTTTTTTTTCGTTTTCGTTTTCCTTAAAAGCATACGCATTTCTCACATGTTCTGTCCATGGTATTCTCAGTATCCTTCTGTAGAACTACATTTCTGTTGTCTCAAGTCTTCTCTTCTTCTGTGATGAGATTTTCTAGCATTCAATGCTATATAGAAGAACTTATATTAGACAGCAGTTCAGTAGTCTTTTTCTTTGTTTCTAAAGACTCTTTCCTGTTTCGTAAAAGTTTGTTTAGCTTTTGGAAGGCATTTTTACATTCGAAGGCATTTTTCGTTATTTTTTCCCAAATCTTACACCGAGACCCAAAGGTTATGCTATTATTTATAGAATTTGATTATATTGTGGTCGTTGTCAAAATGTTTTATGAGATTTTATGAGCTACTGGCACATTTGATTGGCTAACAATATTTGGTACACCAGTGTAAGTCCAAAAGAAAAATAAAACATAGTATTTGAATATTAACAAATATACTGACAGAAAATTATACAAAATGAAAATGAGTAATGGAATGAAATGTGAAATGCTCAAAGCAACCCCCAGTGTCTGTAAATGATTACTCATATTGTGAGCGAGCGAAAAATTCGTCTTTTTGCTATGAAAAGTCACCGAGAAAGAGACTGATTCTCTCTATTCACAGGCCGTCTATAGTTATTGTCAGCGGTGGTAATCTTGCGGCCTGTGATTATCATCCGGACAGAAATCGAACAATATATCGAATTAATGTCCGGCAAAAAATTAAATTGGCAGGATTTTTAAATATACTTATACTAACAGTATAGCCCGGCGTTGCTCGAGTGTAATGAAAGCTTTAAAACTAATCCATGGTCCTGGAGCTCAAACTCTTTGGACGTTGGCACGAAAGACTAAAAATCAATAGTTGTTTCCAGTTAAAGCGAAACCGTAGACTTAAAGAAAAATGAATGAACGTAAGTCAAATTTTGATTTCCTGGTATCGATATCAAATAAGTTTCTTTCATCGTAAACTGTATTTTGAAGGCTAAATAGTCCTCTGGGTAAATGCTATCATTGCTGAGACTAAGAACTACAATTATACCTACTTAGAATCAAAAACTAAAATAAAAGGGCTGAAAAAATACAGACATACAGGCAGATAAACAGACACACACACAAACATCTTGCCTTTTATATATATATATATTATCGATTTTCTGCACTATTGCACTATTTCTGAATATCGTTTTTTGTCTTTGTCTATGAGTGTATCAAATTTGATTAAAATCAGACCACTCTTTCTATAACCCGATTTTTTCGATTATCGATTTTCGATATTTATCGGGGGGGGGGGCTACCTCAACACAAACCTAGCTAAGAACACTCGCAGACGCTTATAGTACAACTGTGTAAATTTTCAAGAAAATCGGTTCAGCCGTTTCAGAGTCTATAGGTAATGGACACACACACACACACACACACACAGACAAAGTTCCATTAATAAATAAGTTTAGATTATACTTTCATGTACAATTGGACCTTTGTAAAATACTAAAATCATGTAATAACAGATTTCAGGTTTATTTCATTTTACACAAATGCCCTGGTCTATGTTGGCTACCTTAACCCATTAAAAAAACTCATCTTAAATCTCGATTCCATACTGTCAAAAATAAGGTTTTCTCCCACCAATGTTCACCTTGTCCATTCGCATCATTTCAGCCTCGATCATTCTCTGCTATTGATTACGAGCTGCCCAGACCCCAAACCAATTGGTCATTTTGGTCAGCAATTGCCCTTGGCGATATTGGCGCATAATAAAGCTTGTTGTTCTAGCTTTAGGGCGCTATCGACTCACAGGTGTGTTTGTCATTCTTGTTCTACCTAGTCAAATACCAAAGTAGGCAAAGTTTATATATATATACGGGATCTTCAATATATATGTGTCTACGGCTATATCGTGTTGAATACACCAGTTCCAGTCCGATCACCGAAGTTAAGCAACATCAGAGCCTGGTCAGTACTTAAATAGCTGACAACTGGGAAATACCAGGTGCTGTAAACGTAAGGACCAAGAATGGTCCACCGGTCCTCCAGGGTTGGGTGCAGGGCTAACAAACTGCCGAATGACACACATTTTTTCGTAATAAAGATTTATCGTAAATAATCAGGCCGGTAGATATAAATATATAATACTGTTTAATTAAAAAAAAAAAACAGCATATCCACTTAAATATCTGTATCGATCAAAAATAATGTTATATCAAATCATTTATATGTATATATATATATATATTTTTTTTTTCTTCCATAATGTCCTCAGAAAATTTTTGTACACATAACTGATTAGGCAATAGGTTGCCATTAATTTCTGCTATAGACAGGTTGCCAACCAAGGCTATAGAACCAAATCTGTTCTTTTATTCAACCCATAGCTGGACGGAAAAGAGATGAATTAATGCCTTTCCCAAAGGTATTTGTGCGTAAGTGAATGAAACGAATTCGACAGGAATTCGAACTTTGCTCTCCGATTCAGGGCCAATATCTATTAAACCACAACACACATTCTATACCAGATAAGTTGTTTTGAAAGATATATGTGAATTCGCATATTTGTATCCCGTTGTTTCTTTTTTTTTTACTTTTTGGTTTGCTTCTCATCTAACAACAACAACAACAACAACAACAACAACAACAACAATAATAATAATAATAATAATTAATCTTGGATGAAGACACTCATACAAATCTCAACGAAGCAATATATGCATCAGCAATAGCAGCAACAAAAAAATTGAACATCAAAATAAAAACAAGGCAGTCTCGCAGACATGAAGATCCACCTTGGAAAAGAAAAATAGAAAAAGAAATCGAACAACTTAGAAGTGAACTATCAGTACTGGATGAACTGAGTAGAGGAATAAATGTAAGAACTAGGAAAAGCAGAAGAGTCGAAAGAAAATACATTAGAAATGAAAATGCAGTCTTATCAACTAAAGAAAAAATAAAGCAAAAAATACAACTGAAGGCTCAAAGAATAAGACGCTATGAGAAAAGAGCAAGAATTTACAGACAAAACAAGATCTTTCAAACCGATACAAAGAGATTTTACAGGGAAATAGGTAAAAAAAGAATTGAAGTGACAGTCCCCCCACCAGAATGGAAGAAGTTACACAGTTCTGGGAAAAGATATGGGCTTGCTCTAAAGAACATAGCAAGGAAGTACATTGGATTGCACAAGAGATAGAACGAATGAAAAATAAACCAGAACAGACATGGGCTGGAATTACAGAAGAGGATGTTAAATTTGCACTAAAAAAAGCACACAATTGGAAATTCCCAGGTATAGATAAAATTCCTAACTTTTGGCTATATTATTTAAATACAGCACATAAAAAAACTAGCCAAAGAACTTAAAGAAATGGTTGACGATCCCACTAAAATTCCTGCATGGATGACCAAAGGAATTACATTTCTTCTACCCAAGAATGGTGAAACAAACAACCCGAAAAAGTACAGACCAATTACATGTCTTCCGACAACATATAAACTATTAACATCTATTTTAACAAAACAGACATATTTATTCTTAGAAAGAAATGACATGATACCGCTTGAACAAAAAGGGTGCAAACGTGGCTGTTATGGATGTAAAGACCAATTGGTAATTAACAAAATGATCCTGGAAAACTGCTACAGTACAAAGAAAAATCTTAGTACTGCCTGGATAAATTATCGAAAGGCATTCGATAGTGTACCACATCCCTGGATTTTAAAGACTTTAAATATATACAAAATATCGCCCGTCATCATCAATTTCATCAAACAGTGCATGTCTATATGGAAAACAATCCTTTACCTCAATCATATAAATGGAACCTATAAGTCTGATGAAATAAACATCAAAAGAGGTATATTTCAAGGTGATTCTTTATCTCCCTTACTATTCTGTATATCATTAATAGCACTAACCAGTCAACTTAATAAGACAGAATGTGGTTATAAAATAGGCCAAAAGAAAATAAGCCATCTATTTTACATGGATGACTTAAAGTTATATGCTAAGAATGATAATGAGCTGGAATGTCTTTTGCAAACTGTAAAATGCTTCAGCGAAGACATTGGAATGAAATTCAATTTGAATAAATGTGCTAAAGCTACAGTTGTACGTGGATCAATACAAGAAACATCCTCAATTAGCCTAGACCCTGCTGTAACAATAAAAGAATTGAAACCAGAAGAAGCTTATAAATACCTAGGTGTAAATGAGAGTGAAAACATTCACCATAAAAAAATGAAAGAAATAGTGCGTAAAGAGTACTATAGAAGGCTACGAATTATATTAAAAACTGAATTGAATTTTCAGAACAGAGTTATGGCCATCAATAGCCTTGCAATCCCAGTTGTCCAATATAGCTTCAACATCTTAAACTGGACTCTAAACGACATCAGGCGAATGGATTCTAAAACAAGAAAGCTTCTTTCTAAGCATAAGCTGCATCATCCAAAGGCTGATGTAGACCGTCTATACATACCCCGTAAAGAAGGTGGAAGAGGTCGTATTCAGCTGGAATTGTCATACAAGACAACAACTATTGGCTTACTAACATACATAGAAACAACAAAGGATTGGATGATACAATTAGTAAGGCAACATGAAGAAAGAAATAAAAAATATTCAATAATAAAAGAAGGCAGTAAATACAAACAAGATTTACAGTTAGTAGATTCTGTAGAAAAGCAAAACAGAAGCCAAGAACCAACTATTGCGGCAAAAAATATGAAAATGAAAGCCAAAGATAAAGCACTTGAACAGATGAAACAGCGCTGGCAAGACAAACCTCTGCATGGCCAATATCCAGAACGTGCCAATAAATCCAATGTTGACAAAGTTAATACTCATCGATGGTTATGTGCATCTGGATTAAAGTCTGAAACTGAAGGCTTTATTCTGGCAGCACAAGACCAAAGTCTTTTCGCTAGAAATTTCAGACAAATATTATGCATAATAATATGGATCCAAAATGCAGGTTTTGTGATAAGCACCAAGAAACAATAGACCACCTAATCTCAGGCTGTTCTGTGCTTGCTCCAAATGAATATAAAAATCGCCACGATAGAGTTGGTCAATATTTACATTGGGCAATGTGCAAACATTATGGAAAATCTGTAAACAAACACTGGTATGAACATCACCCGCACCGGTTACAGAACTAGAAGATGTAACCATTCTATGGGATTACACCATCTACACAGACAGAAAAATTGAAGCAAACAGGCCAGACATTATTGTTAAAAACCAGAAGGAGAAAACTTGTCTATTAATTGATATGGCTTGTCCAGCGGATTGTAACATAGCAATCAAGGAATTTGAAAAACTGTCAAAATATAAAGGCCTGGAAATTGAAATAGAAAAAATGTGGAAATTGAAAACAAGAGTTGTGCCAGTGATAGTAGGTGCACTTGGAATGATAAAAAATGGAACAAAACAACACATTGAAAGAATCCCTGGAAACCCCAGCTTAAGAGATATACAAAAAATTGTCTTATTAAGTACAGCCCACACACTAAGGAAAACTTTATCTATGTAATGCTAGGGATGATAGGGAAGATAGAAAAACATGAAATGGAGTCATAACAACACGCCACGACCTGCCTTAGGTCTCCCCGCAGACTTGGTTGGTAGTGAGACCAAAGCAGAAATCGAAATATGACGAAAAATGACATAATAATAATAATAATAAATACACGTAGACATTTTACGGTTTACCTATTTGGATTTCCTGAAGAATTTTAATACTTAATTTAATGATTGAATGTTCTTATCTAGTTCTCCTACTATAAAATACCCATAGAAATGCCTCTATTGTCTTGTTAAATATATGAGCTTAACAATAAAATATGGCAATAACAATCATAAATCTGAATCCAGATTGTATGTCCATTATTTATTCCTGTCTCCATAGCAAAACTGCCAAGGCTGACAAAATAAAACTGGCTGCTGTTTTTGAAAATTGCATGAGAATTTCAAACATTTGGACCGAGTTAAGAATTTTCCCCAAAATACACACTTAAGAAAATATATTAAATAACCATAATGAATCAAGCAAATAATACATTGATATAAACTGCTATCCTTAAACCAGCATAAAGAAACTTTTCTATCAGCTGTCAGAAATAATGCTACTCTTCCTGAGGGCAACTCAATTCGCCTCCTTGATCTCATTCTCTCAACTGACGTGAAGTAGAACGACTACATCGAATTATAGCTGCGACTACTAATATGAAATTTGGGTCACCATGTGCGGCCAGATATTTTTTCTCGTCATAATCTATTTTCCACATATATATAAATCTACCATTCGCCTGTGCATTGAATACTGTTGCTCACATTCTCAGCGGACCTCAATGGAATGACTATATCGAATCCATTGCTAAATCCGCTGCTATGAAAGTCGGTTCTCTGTGAAGGGCCTGGAAGTTTTTCCCGTCTGAATCTATCCTGCACATTTATAAATCTACCATCCGCCCGTGTATTGACAACTGCTGCCACATCTGGTCAGGTGGCCCTGCTATTCTTCTCGGGGTTCTTGACAAAATACAACGGGGAATCTTTAATGTGATCAATACCGACTTGGCAGACCGGCTGCAGTTACTCTCTGGCGTGACGTGCCTCTACTATAAATACTTTCACGGTTTCTGCTCGGATGAACTTAGATCACCCCACCCTAGGTATGAATTTGCACGAGATACTAGATTAGCAACTAGTCCCACCCTTTTACAGTGAAACAGATAAGATGTAACCGTAATTTCTACTCCAACAGCTTCTTTCCTCGTTCTTCCCGCCTGTGGAATTCCCTTCCACATACTTGCTTCCCCGTATGCTTCCTACAATCTCCAAGAGTTTATATGTAAGGTCAACAGACACCTCCTAGCATACTAACTCGCATTTATTCTCTGAAACACTCTTCTCATCTACCCAACCCTCATCCTCGGTATCCTTACCCGTCTATCATTTTCCTTCTGGCATTTTCTATATCTAACCACTCTTTCACATCAATTTCCCCTATGTAACCCCCCTGCGCAATAGTGGCAGTGGAAAGGTGAATTGATTAAAAAAATATTGGGGTGAAATGATTAAAAAAATATCTAGTCTATAAATTGATGATATATTAATATATTATTTGCTTGATTCCTTGGGATTATTTAATATATATTTTTTAATGTATATTTTGGGGTAAAATTCTGAACTCAGTCCAAATTTCTGAAATTTTCAAGTATTTTAGTAGTTAACATTTTAATTGACAACATAAGTGCAAGTCTTAAGGCTCGAATATAGTTTAAATGGGGATCGCTGTGGAAGGAAGAGAAACAAAAGGGTGTCTCTGATCGACAGTTTGACGACCCCTGATCTAAGACAGTGGCTGGGCGTAACGTACCAATCCTCAAAGAACGAAGGAAACAGCAGAATTATAACATGTCTAGTCGTTTCGTGAAAATGCCCCGGTTTTTCTCTTTGAATTTTGTTTTTTCTTTCTTTTTCTCACTGCAGTCAAACTGCGTCTCTAATACGGTGATTTTCTCATCGTAGCTTAGATGTGGAACACAACCAAAAGTATGGGTCACCCAGTGATGACCAAATTCACTATTCGGTCGTAATTGATCGGTCCTGGGTATAACCTTAAACTGCATCCAGCAACAAGGCTTCTGATTGGGAGGTTGTAAGGAGCAAGGAATCACCTCTTTATTGCTGTTGTTCCCAGGTCCACCCTGACCAAGTGGTAGCACCAGTTAGGGTCCCAGCTACGGGTAAATAGTTAACCTCCAAACCCAGGTAAAACAGGCTATGAAAGTATTTACCAACAAAACCTTTTTCAATTAAAAGTATTACCAACAAAACGTTTTGAAGGAAAAATCTTACCAACAAAAATATGTGAAGGAAAAAAATATTACCACCAATACATCTGACTCTCAACTAAACCCATTTACAAAGAAAGTATATTCTGTTCATATAAATCTATAGTAAAATTTTCGTCGGCATTAAATGACCCATTAAGGGTGATATGCCGTAAACCAAACCAAACCAAACGTAAGTGATCGAACGAGACCAGCTTTCTAAACATTGCACCACGTTGAAATGCCCTAAAACACGTAGATTAAAGCTCACGACTCCGTTGTAATTAATCAACCAAGACGAACTTGTTAATTATTACAACACATCGAAGTGACCTGAATCTCTGTTATGGCTCTTCTGGCGTTCCTCGTGATCACAACAGAACTTTCCATTATATATGAGGTATTGACTGGATGTAATGTACGTACGTAATAACTAAAAGTGGGGGTTAACAATTCACAGATACCTCCCCCGAGTAAGACCTTAAATAAAGAACAACCGGACTAAAGACTATGTGTACGCCATTCCATGTAGCCGCGGTAATAAATATAAAGGAGAAACTGGCCGCCTTATTGAACTCACGGAAGATAGTAACACAATGGGAAATAGACAAATCAGGCGTAGCTGACAACATATGAATGGAAAAAGGAAGATCACTATCCTCTATGGAATAAAGTATTTTTTTTATAATCATATCGTCCCAAGCAAGGAATTTTATTACCACTGTTTTGCAGGAGGTTACATATGAGAAAAGTTATTAGAAAGAATGACAGGTTATAGGAAGTGTCAGAAAGTGGATAAGAGAAGGATGAGAATACTGATGAGTGTGGAGTGGACGGAGAAGGGAGCATGAGAGAGAGAAGATGCAAGCTAGTGAGACTATTGACTTTACATTTAAATTCTTGGAGATTGTAACTGTCGGGAAAGCAAGTAAATGGAATGGGTTTCCACTGGCAGGAAGTGCGAGAAAAGAAGCTAATGAAGTAGAATTTGAGTTTACAATTTATTGGTTTCACAGTAAATGAGTGGGACCTAGTTGCTAATCTTGTGGCTCGAGTAAATTTATATATAGGGGTTACCAGTGAGCTAAGTTCATCTGAGCAGAAACCCTGAAAGTATTTGTAGAAGAGACACAGGGAAGCCACATTGCGCCGGTGAGAAAGTTGAAATAATAGATAGAAAATAACACTGGCAAATCCGAAGACGTTACAAATCAACACATATAATGGGCTACAAAAATGCCTTAAGGCGATTAAGCATAGATATTAATACAATATAGGGGCTAGTAATACGTACGGAGTGCTAGAGAAAAACAATTACAAACATCAAGATTGTAAAATGAGCTCTGGTAAAGGAATAGTTGCTGAAACATTAGGTTTATAAGTCTGAAAAATTCATATACTCAAAGACACATTGGTTCAGTGGAGAAAAGTGACATGACCCCAAAGAGCTCAATAAGAACAAAAAGCATTTGTGAGAACAAAATCTTAGAAAGTTGAGTGAAAGGGAGAGAACTAAGATATCTAGCGGTGACATGAGTTATAGAACGAGAGAACACTCTATTCATCGAAATGAAGAGTTCGGTTCGAAATTCCAGTCACCTGAAGAAGGTCGGAACGTACAATGGCTGAAACGTTAATGTGGCAAAAAAGATGAAGATGAAGATGAAGACAACAGTCAGAAAAATGAAATATAAGGAATTAATGTGTAGAAGTTTTAACTATAGTGATATGCACATAAAAGAGAGAGAGAGAGAGAGAAAGAGCGAGAGAGCGAGAGAGAGAATGATAGCATTAGAGTAAGGCAGAGTGAAATAAAGAAATATTTTAGGTGTCTGCCAATACATACTTCTTCTTCTTCTTCTTCTTCTTCTTCTTCTTCTTCTTCTTCATGTGCCGTGTCTTTTCAGGACGTAGGCCATCATGGTCTTCCACTTGGCTCTGTCTCTTGTCGCTCTCAGTAATTTTTCTCTTGGTATCTCTTCCAAGCCCCGCTCTGTCAACCATTTGCTCAGACCTAACAAGTACTTCTCGAGCTGTTTTCCTCTGTCTCTTCTTCCATTTATCCGACTTGTGAGTTTCAAGTTCCCCCAGCCCTCTTTCCTCATTACGTGTCCCTGGAACCTCATTTGTCTCTTCTTGATATTAATTATGAGTTTTCTTCCCGTTTGCATCCTTTCCAACACCTCATCGTTGCATACGTCCTTCTGTAAAATCACATTTCTGCTGCCTCAAGCCTCTCTTTCATCTTTGAATTGTAAATTGGTGGAGATCTATCGAAACGGCACAAAATATTTTATTTTTACAAGAGTTCTGTTTTGTAGAGGAAATACGATTACGGCTTTTGTTAGGTTCTCATCACGGTATTTTCCCCGCTGTGAAGGAAAAAATATTAATTCTCTGTTGTTGGGTGAAAAACACTGGTTAATGATATTTGGTCGTAGGCGAGATAGAAACGACTGGTTACGAGCTTGATGTTTCACAGTCGGTGTCTATCGAAGACACAATTCCTTGCTGCGTTTTCAGAGGTTGTTGTCATTGAATTCCCGCCAGTTTCTCCCCATGAATATACTTCAAGGTGTAAATTTGTTAGTTTCTAATTCACTTATTTGACTTTGTCTGAACGCTTTACTTTTGTGCTAGGAAGGAATGTGTGATGCGTTGAGATCTTAGACCAACGTTTGATATTTTTTACAGGACAATAAAGGTTAGTTAGGTGAAGATAACCTCAAGATCTAACCTAAACTATTGAAATATAAGAAAAATTCGCATCGTTTTTTTTTAAGTGAATTCTAAAGACAATAGTTAAATACCTGTATATTTTTGCAATATTTTTTTTTGGAAAATATTTATAAATATTTTTGTAATAACATTAAAAGATCTTGTTTCATTTAATTGCCTCTCAACTCAATGCCTATACTGATTAAATTATCATTATTACTCGGTCAAGCTATCTCGGACATTCAAGAGTTTATCACCACCAACCATCACGGTCCTCTATCCTCCAACCTGGGAGCTGAACTCAAGTCACTTTCTCACCGACGTAATGTGGCTTTCCTCTGTCTCTTCTATAAATAATTTTAAGGCCTCTGCTCCTACATGATTAGCTTCCTGGTGCCCACTCTGCATGAATTTACTTGAGCTACTAGACTAGCAACTAGGTCTAACCAATCAAATGTAATCGCAACTCATACACTATATTCTTTTCTTGCACTTTCAGCCTGTTGAATTCCTTTCCGTATACTTACTTCCCTGAGAGATACAATCTCCAAGAATTTAAATACAATGCCAATTTCCATTTTTTTTTCTCTTTGACCCGCATTTTTTCCCTGACAACCCTTGTATCATGTTCTTTTCATTTTCGACTCTACTCTTTTCAGACCAGTGTCCTCATTCTCCTCTTATACGTTCTCCCTCTTTAATATGTTTCTCTTTCTCATCACTCTCCTCTTATGTAACCTCTTCGCACCAGTGGGAGAATTGCCTTGCTCGGGGTGAAATGATTATATAAAAAAACAATGGTCTGGAGGCCATTAGGTTGGCATTCTATGTCATAACATAGCTGCATAATGTAGGTGGTTGTTAGGCTACCAGCCACTATTGCGCGATGGTTAACAGAAAGTGCATCATTTCTTTTGCTCACTAGAAATGTCTGGCAAACTGCTTTCTGTGTTTGCGTAAAATTGTAGAAATAAAAAGAACTTGTCAATATATTTATTTGGATGTTGTCTCCAGAAGATGTTAAGTATAGCTCTCAGCGTATGGATGTATGTCCCGCCAAGCTTAAACACTACGGTTTTCGTTAATGCCCAAGTAGTGGCACCATGCATTACCGTACTAATGTTTATGTTAACAATATAAATTAGCACATACGTGGTTACATAAATCTATTTAGAATTATTTGTATAATGTTTAGAAATTAACTTAAATCGTCAAACTATATGTAAGAACAATAATCTCTATTTAATAGAAATTGTATTTTAACTGAGAAATTATATATATACTATAGGAATCCGCAGCCAGACCTGTTTCTCTGAATTACAGCTCATCAGTAGGGCTTAGACTCCGGTCGCTTCCTAACCCAGGATTGAAAACCGACCGCATTGGTGTCAGGCAGCGATTCTACTCCTAGGCCACGAGCGTCCAGTATAAGAAGGCTGGCTTTTTAGCGCGTATAAACAATAGCTAGAGTAAGTAAGTAAGTAAGTAAAGTGATAAGTAAAGTAAAGTAAGTAAGTAAAGTAAAGTAAGTAAGTAAAGTAAGTAAGTGAGGTGGGGTGAGTGAGTGAGAGTGAGTGAGTGGTGGTGGGTGAGTGAGTGAGTGAGTGAGAATTGAGGTAGGTGGAGGTGAGGTGAGTGGGTGGTGGGGGTGGTGGTGAGGTGAGGTAGTGGTGGTGGTGGTGAGTGCCTGAGGTGGTGGTGGTGGTGGTGGTGGGGGTGGTGGTGGGTGGGGGTGGGTGGTGGAGGTGGGGTGGTGGTGGTGGTGGTGGGGGTGGTGGGTGGGGGTGGTGGGGGTGGTGGTGGTGGTGGTGGTGGTGGTGGTGGTGGTGGTGGTGGGGTGGTGGTGGTGGTGGTGGTGGGGTGGGGTGGTGGTGGGGTGGGGTAGGTGGGTGGGGTGGTGGGTGGTGGTGGTGGTGGTGGTGGTGGAGGTGGTGGTGGTGGTGGTGGTGGGGGTGGTGGTGGTGGTGGTGGTGGTGGGGTGGTGGTGGTGGTGGTGGTGGTGGGGTGGGTGGTGGTGGTGGGGTGAGTGAGAGTGAGTGAGTGAGTGAGGTGGTGGTGGTGGGGTGGTGGGTGGTGGGGGTGAGTGAGTGGGGTGGTGGAGGTGGGGTGGGGTGGGTGGGGGTGGTGAGTGAGTGAGGTGGTGGTGGTGGGGTGGTGGTGGTGGTGGGGGTGGTGGGTGGTGGGGGTGGTGGTGGGGTGGGGTGGGGGTGGGGTGGTGGTGGGTGAGTGGGGGTGAGTGGGGTAGGGTGGTAGGTGAGAGTGGGGGTGGGTGGTGGTGGTGGTAGGTAGGTAGGGTAGGTGGCGTGGGTGAGAGTGAGTGAGTGAGGTAAGTGGAGGTGGTGGGGTGGGGTGAGTGAGGTGAGGGGTGAGTGAGTGAGTGAGTGAGTGAGTGAGTGAGTGAGGTGGTGAGTGAGTGAGAGTGAGTGAGTGAGTGAGTGAGTAGGTGGTGGGGGTGGTGGGTAGGTGGTGGTGGTGGTGGGGTGGTGGTGGTGGGGGTGGTGGGGTGAGGTGGGGGTGAGTGTGGTGGTGGTGGTGGGGGTGGGTAGATAGAGGTAGGTGGTGGGGGTGGTGGGTGTGGTGGTGGTGGTGGTGGTGGTGGTGGTGGTGGGTGGTGGTGGTGGTGAGTGAGTGAGAGTGAGTGAGTGAGTGGGGTGGTGGTGGGGTGGGGTGGTGGTGGTGGTGGTGGCGGTGGTGGGGTGGTGGTGGTGGTGGTGGTGGAGGTGGGGTGGTGGTGGTGGTGGGGTGAGTGAGTGAGTGAGTGGGTGGTGGTGGAGGTGGTGGGGTGGGGTGGTGTGGTGGTGGTGGTGGGGTGGTGGTGGGTGGGGGTAGGTGGTGGTGGGGGTGGTGGTGGGGTGGTGGTGGTGGGGTGGTGGGGGTGGGGCAGGTGGTGGGGTGGTGGTGGGTGGGGTGGGTGGGTGGGGTGGGGTGGTGGTGGGTGGTGGTGGGGTGGGGGTGGTGGTGGGGGTGGTGGAGGTGGGGTAGGTGGGTGGGGTGGGGGTGGTGGGGTGGGGTGGGGTGGTGGGGTGGTGGTGGGGGTGGGGTGAGTGAGTGAGTGAGTGAGTGAGTGAGAGTGAGTGAGTGAGTGAGATGGAGTGAGTGAGTGAGTGAGTGAGTGAGTGAGTGAGTGAGTGAGAGTGAGTGAGTGAGTGAGTGAGTGAGTGAGACAGAGAGACGGTGGGGTGGTGGTCGGGGGTAGGTAGGAACGAGAGTGAGTGGTGGGTGAGGTGAATGAAAGTAAAGTAAGTAGTAAAAATGATAAGTAAGTAAGTAAGTAAATAAAGTAAGTAAGTAAGTAAAGTAAGTAAGTAAAGTAAGTAAACAAGTAAAAATGTAGTAGTAAATAGTAAGTAAACAGTAGCTAACCTAGAACCAAGAGCCACTGAGAAAAGTTTCATCGTCAGAACATGGAATATATATATATATATATATATATATATATATATATATATATATATATTGCATGCCTGACAGATATCGCTCTAGGTTTATTTCTTACTACTAGTAATATATATATATATATATATATATATATATATATATATATATATATATATTCCATTTGTAAACGAATTATTACACCACCTAAAGTTTCTACCATGAGTGGTGCCTTCTGGCGATTTGCAATAACTGATTTTACCGTTTACCGTTTTTTAAGAACTCTCACGTAACGAATAAAGCCTTCAGTTTCATATTTTAATCCAGAGGCACGTAACCATCGATGAGTATTAACTTTATAAACATTGGATTTATTTGTTGTTTTTCTTTCTGTTTTCATGTTGTTTAATTAATTGAATCATCCAGTCCTTTGTTGTTTCTATATATGTTAGCGAGCCAATAGTAGTTGCCTTGTATGACAATTTTAGCTGAATACGACCTCTTCCTCATTCTTTACGGAGTATGTATAGGCGGTCTACATCAGCCTTTGGATGATGCATCTTATGTTTAAAAAGGATCCTTCTTGTCTTAGAATCCATTCGTCTGATGTCGTTTAGAGTCCAGTTCAAGATGTTGAAGGTATATTGAACCACTGGGATGGCAAGGTATTAATTGTCATAATTCTTTTATGTGAATTCAATTCAATTTTTAATATCAGTGGTAGCCTTCTATAGTACTCTTTACGCACTATTTCTTCCATTTTCTAAGGTGAATTCTGTCACTGTCATTTATATCTAGGTACTTATATGCTTCTTCTTGCTCTAAGTCTTTTATTGTTAATTGAGGATGTTTGCTGTAGTGATCCTCGTAAAACTGTAGTTTTAGTACTTTTTTAAAAATTGAATTTCATTCCAATGTCTTCACTGAAGCATTTTACAGTTTGCAGAAGACATTTCAGCTCATTATAATTTTTAGCATTCAACTTTAATCATCCATGTAAAATAGATGGCTTATTTTCTTTTGAGCTATTTTATAACCACATTCTGTTAAGTTGACTGGTTAATGCTATTAATGATATGCAAAAAACTCAAAGAGATAAAGAGTCACATTGTAATATACCTCTTTTGATGTTTATTTCACCAAACTTATAGGTTCCATTTATATGATTGAGGTAAATGGCAGTTTTTCATATCAACATATACTATTTAATGAAGGTGATGATGACGTGTGATACCTTCTACATGTTTAAAGTTTTTAAGATCAAGGAATGTGGTGCACTATCGAATGCCTTACGATAATCTATCCAGGCAGTACTATGATTTTTCTTCTAAGATATTATTATTATTATTATTATTATTATTATTATCATCATCATCATCATCATCATTATTATTATTATTATTATTATTATTATTATTATACTAAGTAAATTGGTACAATGTATATAACTTGTAGGTTGATAACATTTCAATCCCTACACGTAGGTTCCAGGTTCAGTGAAAATTGATTATACTACGTATATATTGGTAGCCTTTCAATACGTATACAGAAGTGTTACATAGATGGGTAAAGTTATATGTAACTAAGAAGTTATTATGTATTTATGCATTGCTTGTATTTTAATAGGTTATCCGGAAATTTATGTCCGATTTTTTAATAAAACTTTAATTGCATTCTATTATATTATTATAATAGTTGCACAAAATGATTAAAGTGACATCTTTGTTTATTTTATAGGAATCTCTTTCAAAATGCTGTTCTCAAATATATGATGCACCCTGTGTGTACACTTGATAATTATATTAGGTTGTTTAGAAAATAATGTCTGACTTTAGAATAAACATTTTTATTGTATTTTAACATATTTTTTATATTAGTTGCACAAAAAATATTACTCATTCTTAATGATTAATATGTCCTCATTGTCTATTTTATAGTAATCTCTTTCAAAATGCTGTTCTTAAACATATGACGCACTCTGGGTGTACACTTGAAAATAATGTCCGACTTTAGAATAAACATCTTAATTGTATTCTAATATATTTTTTATAATAGTTGCACAAAAACATCTACCTCATTCTTAATGATTAAGGTGACCTCATAATTCCTTTTATATAAGTCTCTCACATTTTAACTGAAACCATTACATATCTTTCATCTTAAGTATGCTAAATCATTAGGAACAAGCAAGGTCAGAATGTTTCTCAAACTGATGACAACATTATCAGAGTATAGAGTGAAGGATTCATTAGTGATCACGGAATTCTTTTCTCCGAACAGTAGTTTCTGAAGTTCAACAGTGGGGATACAAAACTTGAAGATTTGATGCGAATGGTTTTCTGAACATTATCCTGAATGTCATTACTCTCATCAAAATCAATAGAAAACCACTAAAAATCTACTACTGGCTGTTAACAGTTGTTTTTGCAATTGCACTTATGCGACGTACAGTAGTTTTTCGTAACAGAAATATGGCTTCTATTTTTTATTTAATTTCTGAACACATAAAACTGACAACATCAACCAAGCAATCATTATTTAATTTTACTTATGCAAATGACATGTTTTGTTTTACAATTTTATTAGGCAATAAAAGAATTTGCTCGTGCAACCAGACTGGCAAAATTGTCCCACTTTTTTAGAATTAAATCAACCAAATGCAGGCGACAGTTCTACTCCATCGGCATCTTTTCTCGCACTTTCCGCCTGTGGAACTCCTTTCAATACACTTGCTTTCATGACGGCTACAACCTCCAGGAATTTAAATGCAAAGTCAATTCCCGTCTCTTATCCATTTAACTCCATCCCTTTCTACATCACCCCGTGTATCTTGTTTTCTTTTCTCTCAACCTTCGCAACTGTCTTCACTCCTGTGTTCACATTCTTCTCTTGCTCTTTCTCTGTCACACCCTGCAGTTAGTTCATCTTTCTTTTCACTCACCTCCTGCCTAAAACTTTAACTGCACATCAGTGGGGGTACCGCCTTGCTTTGGGTAAAATGATTAAAAATAAATTATGTCCAAATTTGGCATACCTGGTTTGAAAGTGTCGTTTCAAATTGTATTCCTTGGACTCAGTAACGGTTTCATGACAAATCAAACAAAGGGCTTTAACTCCAACATCAGTAAAGAAATACCTTTAAGACGACTCTTTGTTAAACACCCGATATTCGTTTTCAATTTTTCGCTTTTTAGATGGCTTCGGGTAATTTTTATGGGTAAAGATTGTAAGATAATAAAAGCTAGACTAAAATAAAATATCGAACGTTTTATTTCTTTGGCATCTGCCAGGACAGTGAAAGGATTCAAATGAAAGGCAATGAAATCACTGGCGCTGGAACAAAGTTGCCAGATTAGCTATTTGTCGGTAAAATGTTAATGTTCACAATATTATTTGGCGTTGCTTAGTAACATTCTCTTTCAAATTTACTAACACGCTAAATCATGATGAACGAGCTAGGTCATAATGCTTCTGAAACTGCTGCAAATGAAGGACCCATTTGTGATCGAAGAATACTTTTGTCAGAACAGGGTTTTTTGAGGTTCAACAGTGAGGATACAAGTCTTGAAGATCAAGGTAGTAGAAGACGTTTATATGAAGTTGACAAACAACGTCTAAAAACACATGTCGGACAAAATTAACGTCAGTGTCAGAGAAGCTTACAATGGTCAAAATCTCGTGAATATTAAAATATTGATGAGGTAAACAGTCCGAACAATATAAATAATGTAAATGCTACCACCTATCAGAAATACTTTATACTTTATATATATATATATATATATATATATATATATATATATATATATATATTAGCGGTATAGCCCGGCGTTGCTCGGGTGTAATGAAAGCTTTAAAACTAATCCATGGTCCTGGAACCCAGACTCTTTGGACGTTGGAACGAAAGACTAAACAACAATAGCTGTTTCCAGTTAAAGCGAAACCGTAGAATGAAAGAAAAATGAATGGATGTAAGTCAGATTTTGATTTCCTGGTATCGATATCAAAGTTTCTGCACTATTGTAAGAACTGCAACCTTGAAACTTCTGAATATCGTTTCTTATGACTTTGACTACGAGTGTATCAAATTTGATTAAAATTGGACCATTCCTTCTATAACCCGATTTTTTCGATTATCGATTTTCGATATTTATCTGGGGTACCTCGACACAAAACCTAGCTAAGAACACTCACAGACGCTTATAGTACAACTGTGTAAATTTTCAAGAAAATCGGTTCAGCTGTTTCGGAGTCTATAGTTAACGGACCCACACGCAGACACAGACACACACAAAGTTCCATTTATAAATAAGTTTATATATATATATATATATATATATATATATATATATATATATATATATAACTCATAAGTCACTATCCGATCAAGAAAATGATTATTCGATAGTCCCCTGTCCTCAATGGCACACTCGATAAAAGAGTTGGTTTGTTCCAGTGACTTGACCTAAAGATATGTGCATCCAGTAAAAAGCAGTGGTGAACAGGAATTAGATCGAAGAGTAAAGCTAAATGTATATAACTGATACTGAGACATCTGGAAGAGGCATGACACATGGAAATTGAACAATCTTCCAGGACGTACGAAACAGAAAGTTCAGTTCAAAATTTCAGTTCAGTACAACAGCCCAAACGTCGTGAATATAGCAATAAATATGAAGTCAACAGTGCAAACAACGTAAATAGTGTAAATATATACAATGCCTCATCTAAGAAATATAGACAGCTCATGAAGAATATCAGATCGTTCAACGGTAGAAACGTCGTTAATACGACAACAGTGATGAGTACACCACTGCAAACAACGTAAATAGTGTGTTATAAATTACAATAACTCATCAAAGAAATATAGACAGCTCAGGAAGAAGTCGGAGTGTCCAACGGCCGAAACGTCGTTAATACGACAACAGAGATGAGACCAACAGTCCGAACAATGTAAATAGTGTACATAATTTTGGCACCTCATCTCAGAAATATAGAAAAATACTGATCATTCAAATTTCATGGATGCCTTGAAAACGTCGAACATTTTGACTTTCACTGAATCCACTTGAAATTCATTTACTGAGTTTCATCACACAGCCAATTTTCTTGAGATGGGTCAATATCTTAAAAATATATTCTTCTTCTTCTATGTGGCCTGTCCCTTCAGGACGTAGGCAATCATGGTTCTCCACGTCTCTTTATACCTGGTGGCTCTTAGTATGTTCGCTCCTGTTACTCCTGGTAACCCCCGTTCCGTCATCCACCTGATCAGGCCCTGCAAATATGTTATCCGTTGCCTTCCTCTGTCTCTTTTTCCTTCTATCTGGCCAGTCAGTATCTGGTTTTCAAAGCTCTCCTTCCTTATTGCATGTCCCAGGCACTTCAGTTGTCTCTTCCTGATGCTCAGTATTAATTTCGTTTTTGTTGCCATTCTTTCCAACACCTCATCGTTGCTTGCATGCTCAGTCCACGATATCCGCAGCATTCTTCTGTAGAACCACATTTCCGCTGCTTTAAGTTTTGTCCTCATTTTCGATGATATTGTCCAGCATTCACTGTCATCACATAGCATTCATCACTCTTTTCTTTGTTTCTAGTGAAATTTTCCTGTGTCTTAGTACTTTACTCAGCTTCTGGAACGCGTCCTTTGCCATGTCAATTTGCCTTCGGATCTCTGTGTCGCACTTTCCATCTCCTGTTAGAACACTTCCTAGGTATTTAAATTTTTGTACTTGCTTGATTCTGGTATCCTCCACCTGTATTTGGCATTTTGGGTTGTACCTTTTGCAGATGACCATGTATTCAGTTTTCTTGAAATAGGGCGGAGAATAAATTATCGCTGTGTTTTTCATGAAAAGTAATGTTTCATTGACAAAAATTAGTAAGAAATATGTCAACAAAACTATTGGCTATCGACAACCACTAATTTTTCCCACTTTTCTGGAAGCATTTCAAAAAATGAGAACAGACTCGCCCCATTTTTAGCATCTTCATGAGAATAAAAGCGCTGATCCACCAAGCCATGTGTCATCGATCGGGACAAGTGATAATCGGAAGGGGTAATACTGGGTGAATACGGCCGGTGGTTTAGGACTTCCCATTTAAGCGTTTCAAAGTACGTTTTCAGCCGTTTGGCAATATATGGCCTAGCGTTGTCATGTTGCGAAATCACATTGTCATGTCTCTGCTCCTACAGCGGCCGTTTTTCCTTCAGTGATTGGCTCAAACGCATCAATTGTAGTCGATGGTTTCTATCGCGTTGGGCAGCTCATATACACCCAGATGATCCCACCAAATTCAGGGCAGAAGCTTTGAAACCTGAACGCTATGCATCGCCACCGATGTTTATGCATAGTTAGTTTTTTTGAAGTTCAACCGTGAGGATACGAATCTTGAAGATCAAGGTAGTAGAAGACATTTATATGAAGTTGACAAGCAACGTCTAAAAACACATGTCGGACAAAACTAACGTCAGCGTCCAAGAAGCTTACAATGGCCAAAATATCGTGAATATGAAAATATAGATGAGGTTAACAGTCCGAACAATATAAATAATGTAAATGCTACCTTCTATTAGAAATATAGACTTACTTTATATATATATATATATATATATATATATATATATATATATATATATAACTCATAAGTCACGAAATTAAACTAACAGAAGCTTTGAACCCTGAACGCTATGCATTGCCACCGATGTTTATGCATAATCGGGCTTACGCGACGATCTTTTACACCTAGGATTATCTTAGTGTATCCACTTTTCATCGCCGGTCGCGCTACAATGCAAACAACATTTCCTTTACTGCCGTTACAGCAGCTGTTTCCACGGTTTCAACTAGTACGGCAGCCAATCTCCTTGCTTTTGAGTTATTCCTAATGCTTTCAGACGTTTTGAAACAGTCTTGTGATCAACCCTAATGATTCTTCAAGTTCTGCTGTCGCCTGACATGAGTCTTCATGCAGTAATGCAGCTAATTCTTTGTCTTCAAACTTTTTATTGAGCCAGAGCGTTCTTTCTCTTCAACACCAAAATAATTATTTTTGAAGCGTCTAAACCAATCTTTGCATGTTATTTCCAACAGAGCATAGTCGCTGTCTCAACAAGAATTTTTGTAATTTAGCTGCAAGTTTCTTATGAATATAGTAATGCAGTAAAATTCACAGCAAATACACTTTCTTTGACTGGAAATCCAATATGTTTAACACTATAATAAACAAAGTTGTTTGCACTTAGGCGAACTTTCAGTGTATATATATATATATATATATATATATATATATATATAACATTCATTCAGTAATGAGTTAGACCACTTTAACCACTGGCGTATGTATACATGATATATAACACGCTAAAAGTCTGCCACCTTCTACCGAGAGCCCATAGTTTAGAGTTAGAATCGCCGACTGACGCCAATTCTTTTTTGTTTTTTTTTAATCATTTCACCCCGAGCAAGGCGGAAACGCCACTGATGTGCAGGGAGTTACATAAATGTAAAAAGATTAATTAGAAAAGTGTGAGGAGTACAAACTAGTTAGAAAGGAACAATAGAAAGCAGGTGCGATGACAGATACATAGGTGGAGAGAAAGGGAAGGTTATACAGGGGTGGGGAGAAAGCTAGAGTCCAGTGGTTAGTAGATGAGTATTGACTTTGCATTTAAATTTCTGGAGGTTGTAGCCGTCAGGAAAGGAAGAATACGGGAGCGAGTTCCACAGGCGGGAAGTGCGAGAGAAGAAGCTGCAGGAGTAGAATTGTCGTCTGCATTTGGCTAACCTGACTGTGAATGGGTGGGACCCAGTTGCTAGTCTGGTTGCACGAGTAAACACCTGTTGAGGAGGCATCAGTGACTTAAGCTCGTAATCGGGTTTTAATCCTGAGTAAAAGCAATCGAATGTCTAACCGTACTGGTGAGTTGTGATACTGCGAAACAGATCTGTCTGCGGATGACAATATAAGTTTATAAATATTTATTTGTCTTATACTTCATATGCATATCTTTATTTCATGCTACAAATTATGACATTTGGATAATTATTTATTGGTTTTCTTCTAAGCTTACATGTCATCTTTCTGATCAGAGTACTATTAAACAACATTTCTCTGAAAAACATAAACATGTAGGTAATATCAGACAAATTTTGGTCAACAATACGGTGATCCTTACTCATACACACAGTAAGAGGAACCTGCAGATATTGGAGGCCATGTACATCAAATCAAAGCAACCAACACTCAATAAAATCAACTTTAAAACAGGAAATAACATATTACATTGCATTTGACTAGATGGTTTTGTTGTCATTTCGCGCTATCCCGCGGTGTGACGTCATAAAACCGCATCGCAAACTTAAGAACTGCGTTTATTATTTTTGGTAACTATTGCCGTTGCCAAGCGGAGTTTTATGTCAACACAAAATAAAATCGTCGGTGATGGTGGATTTTATAATATTTCAGTTTAAACAACCTCTCTGAAGATGGCTCATGTGAGCCGAAAGCTTAGAAGAAAACCAATAAATAATTATCCAAATGTTGGAGAATTTTTGTCTTTATTTTCAACTGAAATTAAAGCAAAAATACGACGTTTAGAACGGCTCATGATTAAACATAATAGACATTCATTGTCTCTTATATTTAATAGCATATATATATATATATATATATATATATACTTCTTATAAATTATATTGTAGAACATGTACATAATGTTTATATATATATATATATATATATATATATATATTTGATTGTTTGAACATTATTTTTGATCGATACTCGTATTTCAGTAGATATTCTGTTTATAATCAAACAGTATTATATATTTATTTCTACCGACCTGATTATTTACGATAAGTTTTTGTTACGAAAATGTGTGTCTTTCGGCAGGATATAAACCTGCGACCCCTTTCCACATAGGGGAAGCCATCAATTGATCTAGCGCATCTTAGACCTATCGACTACGACCTGGAATTTATGAATTCCTACAAATCCTTAAAACTACAAAACCGAACTAAAGCATTCCAGCCTCGCTTAACGTAGATATGGGCTAAAAGTACAGCCTAAAAGCGCTTGGTTGGTTGGTTCATTTAACCAGCTTATCAGCATTCATTAGGTTATTTAATGCTGAAAATCGTTTTGATTTGTTTTATTTCGTTTATTTTTTTATTGTTTTTGTTTGTTTATTTTTTTTTTCAAAAAAGGTTTTGATGGTAACATTTTTCATTCAAAACAGGTTTTGTTGGTAACATTGTTCAATCTAAAAAGATTTTGTTGTTAATATTTTTCATTCAAAAAAGGTTTTGTTGGTAACATTTTTCATTCAAAAAGGTTTTGATGGTAACATTTTTCATTCAAAATAGATTTTGATGGTAAAATTTTTTTCATTCAAAATAGATTTTGATGGTAAAATTTTAAATTCAAATAGTTTTGTTAGTAACATTTTTCATTCAAAAAAGATTTTGATGGTAACATTTTTCATTCAAAAAAGATTTTGTTGGTAACATTTTTCATTCAAAAAAATTTGTTGGTAATATTTTTCATTCAAAAAAGTTTCGTTGATAAATACTTTCATAGCATTTTGACCCCAGTTTAGGTGTTAACTATTTACCCATAGCTGGGACCCTAACAGGTGCTACCACTCCGTTTCAGGGTGGACCTGGAAACAACAGCAATTAAGAGGTGGTTCCATGCTCCTCACAACCTCCCAATCTGAGGGCTTGCTGCCGGATGCAGTTTAAGGTCATACCCAGGACCGAAAGCGCTTAGAAAAATTATTTTTATATTTTATCTTCGGAAAAGAAAGAAACATAGGGTGACATAAAAAATCATGTAAAAATCTTAACTATAGCACCTTGTCTGTCATTTCTAACGAAACATAAACAAAAGAAGGATTGCTTCCTAAAACATGCATATACATTCAAAGTCGACCTTCATGTAGATTAAATTAAACACACCCATATGATTTACATATGATTTACATATGATTTACATTTTCTTTCTTCCTCTTTCATGCTAACTCATTAACAAGCAAACGTATTATTTTCTATTTTCACATGTTAATTATTTTCAGTAAAAGTATTAAGCATTGCCTGATGAAGAGATAAAAGCTTTAAATCTCGAAACATAGAAATTTCCGTGTGCCAATGTAAATTAAATTAATTTTAAATAAAACACAAATATATATATATATATATATATATATATATATATATATATATATTTATTTATTTTTATTTTTATTTTTTATTTTTTTATTCAGATACTTTAATCCAAGCGGAAAAGAGAATTGTAACGTAAAAGGAACAGGCGTTACAATTCTCTTTTTTTGCGAACCCAGACGATTCCAATTTTTCTTTTCTTGTTTATTTGATTTTATTTTATCTTTATCTTTATCTTTTTCTTTTTCTTTTTCTTCCTTTTTTTAATTTCTTTACAAATCTATTTAAAAAGGAAATTTAGACTGATTTTTCCCAGTTTCTGAAAGGATTTTTTTGTTGCTGAGGTGATGTGCCATCCCCTGTGGGGATTTTCATATCGAAATGGTCATTCAAATCCTTGAATTAATCCTATTTTAATTTAATATATATATATTGTTTAAATTTTGTATGTATTTCAGTCTGTTTTATATCTTGGGCTGGAGTAAGTACTTTCCACTATCTCTGTCATTATCAAGAACCATAGCTTATCAGTTTGATAAGCAACACTTTTTTAGCTATACTCTTTCATCTCATTACAGAGTTTACAGTTTGAATCAGTCCAAGGTGGCGCCGTAGAATGATTAAAGCGAGCGGAACTTACGTGAAACTAGGTACCGGTATAGTATGCGATCTACACGCCATTATGATCTACAGCTTAAATCTAGGGAAGCATATGATCTTCATTCAAAATTTTGTTATAAATGTGCAGTTTTTCTTAGAAGAGTGGGTTGCAAGTAAAAATATGTAGTTTTATACAAAGACAGGTGGTAATCTTCAAAGAAGGCGGAATTGAAATCTGAACTCCAAGCAAACTGACCTCTGCATTTACCTTTGAAGGTTCCTGATATGTAAATGCCACATTTCTTTTATAGTAATTATGGTGGATAGTTGGTAATCTTCAAAGTAGGCGTTTTTAATGGAAATTTGAACTTATCAGAGAGACAGGTAGACTGCAGCTTAGTACTAAGCTTGCGTTTTTAAAACTTTTGACTTCCTTGTATACCTTTGTGCAAATTAACCGAAACAAAACTAATAATTCTTTCCTAGGATCTTTGACACTTTCTATGATAACGTATACGTTGTCTCTTGGGGTTGTTTTTATCTTCCTATCCCATTTTATTTTACGTTTGGAACTGATGGATCCAGTTTGTTTCTTTGCCTTGATGACACGATCGACAGTTTAAAGGTTGGGTACCAAAAATATCAGCGATCTCTGTGTAAATATTGCCTGTGTGTTCTTACAGCCGTACAGTTTTCGTACGCTTTCTCGGAGTAACGTTCATTGCAGATAATGGCCGTAGGACAACTAATCGACAGTCGAGACAATAGTGTCTAAGCGTGATAAAAATCTGATGCAGTCACGGATGACGCAATATTTTTTAAAGCCAAACAAAATTACATCATACACCCCGAAAATAGACTCATATTGCTGCAGACCAATGTCAATAATCTAATCTGAAAATAAAATATAGAAATCTATTACACCGTGTCACTCCAGTGGGTCTAAAACTAACCGTATGGTGAAAGTAAGGAAACTAAACCAGTTGCCTCAATTAATTTGTACAAGTGTGAAAATCACAAACTATACTAGCATGTGTAGCTGGACTCTTAACTGTTTATCTACAAAATTGCTGAAAAAACAACATAGTATGAAGGAAAAATGCCCCAAACTGAATAAAAACAAAATTTCATCAGCAAAATGTTTATATTATCATTAAGAGGATAGATCAAAGAATTTTTTAATTACCTTTTAAATTTTTTAATTATTTCTAAATTCGAAATTTTTGTAGAAAGTCTTTTTTTTCTTACGTCAGTGCGAGACCTAAATTGCCGCAACGTTTATTAAGTAAAAAAAATGTAATATTGCACAATGCCCTTTTTTGACCGTGAAAGACACATTAATTTGGAAATTCTTGCAAAAATTAAATAATGGTCGGATTTTGATGAAAATTTGAGAACTTATTCATAATTGACTGAAATCAATTTTGAAATAATTATTTTGCATAAATTTATACTAAAAATATTTTTTTACATATGTTACCCCCCATCACCAATTAATTTCCAGAAATGTTTAAAAATTCGACAGTGGGCAGCAATAAGCCTAATATAATTAAATTCAGGAGTCATTGGGGAATGCTAATCAACAGTTTTTTTCTCCAATAGTCCTCGTCTGTCTAAAAAAATAGGTCCGAATTGCGAAAAATGCAATAAATATGTCAATTTTTTTGTGGATAAACTTCTGATTGCTTTCATGAACAATATAAATTAAGCATATCATCGTCTGAAAAGAAAAAATTCAATGAATAATTAATTTTTACAATTTTTTAATTATATATAAAAATTATATATAAAAAGTTTCAAAATTATTGTTAAATTTCTTTTTCTATTGGGCCTGCTAGGATATGTAATTAATGCATGAAGACTACAATTAATAATCGAAAATTTAAAAGCTTAATAGAAATGATTGACTCCGTCAATTTTTAAAATAATTAAAACATTTTAATTGTGTGCATTTTGATTGCCCGTATCTTTATTTGTACGGGTGGCCGCACGTGATATTTATCATTAAAAGGTCACGTAATTCAAGGGTTGTCTTCCCTTACATAAGCAATTACTTTCGTATATTTTTATCGCCTTTGGCCTCCCTACTTTAGCCTTCTTGACAACTTCCGGTTGCCATTAAATCTGTCAACACTTGAGATAAAAACTGATACTCGGACTACCGTAACTGATAAAAACTTTTACTGAATATTTCAGAGAGTAAGCAAGTACAATTGTTTGAAATCAGATAAAGGTATGTTTTAATTTAAAAAATTGACTTCAGTAACGTGTAAGCGACGTATATTTTATTTTTGCCAGATTTTTAAAGCAGGAATGTGGCTACTGTTTAAAAATGTGTCGATCAATCAAAAAATGGCGATACGTTTAACTTTTATTTTTAATCTGAAGAATTTTAGATTCCAATCAATACAATTTCGCGTTAAAATAAGCCAGTGAATTTTGTTTACTAGAATTACTAAATTTAATCTCTTGACTTTCAATTAAAGCTAATTTTAAAGCTAAAATATAATTTATTTATTTTACAAATTTCATTTTAAAATCAGGTATCGAAAATTTATATTGAAAAGTGGAGGTATATATGTTTATGCTACTGGTAGATTGGTAACTTCTCAAAAGGTAGCCAGGCATAGTATATGTATTGTTAAATATTATATAGTATTAGTAAATTAATAACTAGATATGAATTGCTGGCATTGTAGATTTTAAAAGTATACAAATGGGAACACGATAAAGAATCAAATGGTGACTCAAACAGCCGACCTTGAAAATCAACCTTTACACGATTATGAACACCGTCTATTAGAGCCGCTGGCAAACTGGCTATAGTCTCCGCATTTTCGGAGAAATGAACAGGCCTGAATAGGTAAGTCTCTAATTAGACATACAGACATACCGGCAGGTTGTTTGTTTGGTGGGCGGGAGATAACTGAGTATGTCGGCTGTAAATCTCAGATCGATTTATTGCTAGAAGTATTTCCTATTACCTCGCTGCAAAACGAGTCAGCTGTTCGCCACGGAGACTACGATCATTGAACAGTGCACCATAAACGATTCCTCTCTTGGCTTGCCCTCACCTAATCGATAAACCCGCTCACCCTAACATTTGCTCGTGAACATCGACCCACATCAGATCTGTCTCGATCGAAATTATCTAGGGCCAAAGGCAGTAAACAGATTGTAAGCGCGATTGTAAACTCCTTTCAGTAGACACATATAATACCCGTCATAATCATCTGGCATTTTTGACTGGCCTGTACGACCAATAAAGACAAGTTTAGACATGCTAAGACAGACTTAGAACTCAGTTACCGCGTATGCGAGGGCTGGGTAATATTTGACAAGCGGGCAGAGCGTCCGCATTCTGAACCCCACATTAAAAACCTATCATGTGTCACAACACACCCCAGTGGCGGGGCAGGGTAAATAGTCATACATAATGCACGTTTTCGTGTTTGCTGAGCATACAGTTCTGCTAGTGTGGCTAATCAGATCTCGTTGTGAAGACGCCAACTCAGGCACATTTGTGTTTATTAAATTGTTATCATTGATTAGTGGTGAGACGGCAGATTATTATTATTTTAGTTGTCGGTAGGTCCTATTATAAATCAATGCTATTTCATATTTAATATCGATTTTTATAAAGAAAAAATTGGATTACTGGTGGGATTGCTCCTCAGTGAAGTAATGGCATACATGTTTTTAGAATTATCCTAATCAGGCAAAATTCCATAATTATTTTACCAAAAACACATGTGTTAGTTATAATGATGATGTTCTAATATATATATATATATATAAATATATATATATATATATATATATATATGTGTGTGTGTGTGTGTGTGTGTGTGTGTGTGTGTGTGTGAAAAGTGTATGTATATAATTATAAATATCAATATATATATATATATATATATATATATATATATATATATGCAATTTGTTATATATATTATATTGCTTACATAATATATATGCGTGGTACTTATTTAAAAGCGCTTAATATCAGTGATAGAGCAGACATATTCATATAGATAGGTTTTAGTTTATAACCCTGGGTTTCACGCTTTTGCGATCGTCAGACAAACTGATTCAGTCAGTCAGTTAAGTGCCATACATGAAACACGCTTGGGCGATCATGTCTCGAAAGAGACATGACTGACTGGGCAGAAGATTATCCCGCAGTAGGTTGCCATTGCTTTCTGCGGTGACAAACTGATTAATTTTTTTTTAATTTTTTTAATTTTTAAAATTTTTTTAAAAAATTGGTTATATGTAGGGTTGCGTATATTCATGTATTTTTGTGGAAGTGGGTGAAATCTGTCGAAAATATACCAAACAATAAATTGTTTGGTATATTTTCCAGCTTATTGTTGGTGAATAATAAGCTGGAAAATACTGAAAAAAGCACCTGCCTACAACAACATTACAAAAAAATGCCTACTTTGCCTACATGAGAAAGTAGCAATTATATCTCATACCCCACAAAAGAACTTACTAAACACGAGATCAGAACTAATTTCCAAATGCAGACATGAAAATAAATACCTATTATCACAATTTATACCAAACGGATAAAAAAAAATCACACTTCTCTGCCATAGTAAAATTAATAATTAATACACCACAAATAAACACTAACAAGCATTACAAATTAGAATTTCTACCATTTAAATATACGCAACCACAAAAAATAAAAAAAAAACAAGCCAATAACCGACTTTAAAACAAAAAATAACAATACAGACTTAAATAAAATAATAGCAATTCTTACCCATCATAATTTCACACAGAACCCATCATACGTACATATGTACGTACGAGAAATCGACAACTGTCCGCGCGTTGACATCGCTACACTATTCGAATACACCAACCGAATGCGTATGTATGTGTGCAACGGCACACACACACACACACACACACACACACACACACACACACACATATATATATATATATACCGAACCCCGCACGATTCGCATGTGTATGTTTATGCAAGTCTCAGTGAGCGAACGCGCGTGCGTGTGTGTGTGTGTCCTTGCGCGCGTTGATGGGTGTATAAATGTATATATATATATATATATGTCTGACTCTGTCGTGACGACAGATTTCCTCCAATTCCACAAAAATACACGAATATACGCAACCCTACATATAACCAATTTTTTAAAAAATTAATCAGTTTGTCTGATGATGTATTTCATATTATTTTTAGTATCTATTGCCAAGTAGATAATTCAAAATGAGAATAGAATAGTTATTTTCTTAATACTGAGCAATAACATGTCCATCAAATGAACTGTTCTGGTGTCTAGTTTTTGTGCTCTCTTCCCCCTGCTAGTCTCGTTGTCTTATAGGCTGGCCAAAGCAAGGTTTCCTGAGTGCATCTTTGCGGGTGTATCTAAATGTTGTAATGGAAGAACCTGTCTTCCCCTAGCAATGGACTGTCCCCCATTATAAGCACACCTCGCAGTAGATTACGAGCGAGTTGATGACGAAAAGGCGACCAGGAATGGACGGAAGTTCTCTACCATTCATTTTTGTACATAATAACTATTGTGTAGACTCTTAATATTTGTACCCCGAGTACAATAAACCTTATTGTTGATTTAATCCTATGTTCCTTACTCTTTTTACCACACGGACTAACCAATTCTTTGTTTGTATCGTATTTCACGATACAACACTAAAGCAATTGTACACACAGTAGGAGAGTCATGATATCTGGCACTACGACCAAAAATATATATGTATCTCCAGCGAAAAATTAGCTTTAGATGCACTGCGAATTTTTTAATAACTGCAAGATATTGACCCATCTCAAGAAAATTGGCTGTGTGATGAAACTCAGTAAATGAATTTCAAGTGGATTCAGTGAAAGTCAAAATGTTCGACGTTTTCAAGGCATCCATGAAATTTGAATGATCAGTATTTTTCTATATTTCTGAGATGAGGTGCCAAAATTATGTACACTATTTACATTGTTCGGACTGTTGGTCTCATCTCTGTTGTCGTATTAATGACGTTTCGGCCGTTGAACACACCGACTTCTTCATGAGCTGTCTATATTTCTTTGATGAGTTATTGTAATTTATTACACTATTTACGTTGTTTGCAGTGGTGTACTCATCACTGTTGTCGTATTAACGACGTTTCTACCGTTGAACGATCTGATATTCTTCATGAGCTGTCTATATTTCTTACATGAGGCATTGTATATATTTACACTATTTACGTTGTTTGCACTGTTGACTTCATATTTATTGCTATATTCACGGTGTTTGGGCTGTTGTACTGAACTGAAATTTTGAACTGAACTTTCTGTTTCGTACGTCCTGGAAGATTGTTCAATTTCCATGTGTCATGCCTCTTCCAGATGTCTCAGTATCAGTTATATCCATTTAGCTTTACTCTTCAATCTAATTTCTGTTCACCACTGCTTTAGCTAGATACTGGACTCACAAATCTTTAGTTCAAGTCACTGGAGTGTGCCATTGAGGACAGGGGACTATCGAATAATCATTTTCTTGATCGTATAGTGACTTATGAGTTATAAATATATATCTATATATTTATATATATATATATATATATATCTAAACTTATTTATAAATGGAACTTTGTGTGTGTGTGTGTGTCCGTTACCTATAGACACCGAAACGGCTGAACCGATTTTCTTGAAAATTTACACAGTTGTACTATAAGCGTCTGCTAGATTTCTTAGCTAGATTTTGTGTCGAGGTACTCCCGATAAATATCGAAAATAAGAAACGATACTCAGAAGTTTCAAGATTGCAGATCTTACAATAGTGCATTAAATTTATAATATATATATATATATATATATATATATATATATATATATATATATATATATGTATGTATGTATATAAAAGGAAGGGGTTTGTGTGTGTGTCTGTTTATCTGTCTGTATTTCCTTTATACAAATCCCCAATTTTTATCCGATTCTCACCAAACTTCACACAAATATTCTTTTAAGATAGAGACGCTCTCTATATACGCAACAGTTCAAAATCTTCAGGGAACCCTGGTAACTTTTTTATTGGCCACAAACTTAGTTTTTTTTTTGTTTTTTTTTAATCATTTTCACCCCGGGCAAGGCGTAAATGCCACTGATGTGCATAACTGAAAGAAAATTAATTAGAGGACGAAGAAGAGGATTACAAACCAATTAGGAAGAAGCAATAGAAAGATGAAAATGCAAATGTGATGACAGTTGCAAGGGGGGGAGAGAAAGGCAAGGATATACGGGGTGGGGGAAGTGCTAGAGTCAAGTAGTTAGTAGATGAGTATTGAAATTGCATTTAAATTTCTGGAGGTTGTAGCCGTCAGGAAAGCAAGAATATGGGATCGAGTTCCACAGGCGGGAAGTGCGAGAAAAGCTTGTGATTTAAATAGGGAAAATTATCATACATGATTTTAAAAAAAGTGAGACATGAATTTTATTAGAAATTTTATTATGAGTAAAAGAAAAAAAGCATTTTTTGATTAAAATTTGCTTTCGTCAAAATATCTTCCTTCAACCAAGTTTACTGCAGTACAATTGTTTTGGCAATCGTTGCAGAAGTTTCTCAAAGTATAAGTTTAATTATGGATTCCATTTTTTTCCATGATTCTAGGCGTCCGTTTGATTTTTAAAAACTTTCCTTCATGTTTATCCTATGCTTGTTCTGTGGATTCCTTCAAACTTTTCAACTTTTCAACTGTATATATATATACAGAGAGACATGATTGACTTGGCAGAAAATTCTTCCGCAGTAGGTTGCCATTATTTTGCTGCAGCAGACTGGTTACTGACCATGGCTATAAAACCCAATTTGTCCTCTTATTTAACCCATAAAAATAAGGCTGACACGTTATTTCATGGTAAATCGGAAGTATAGAATCTAATTCGTGTAAAACCTTCTGTACATTAAAGACGGACGCTGAGGACGGTTCGCCTGAAATAGGTCTTTACTACCGATTTACCATGAAATAACGTGTCTGTCTTAAGTTTTCTTATATATATATATATATATATATATATATATATATATATATATATATATATAGTCATCCGCAGACAGATCTGTTTCGCTGTATCACAGCTCATCAGTACGGTTAGACTCCGATTGCTTTTAACCCAGGAGTGAAACCCGACTGAATTGGCGTCAGTCGGAGATTCTACCTCTGAGCTAAGGGCACTCGGTAGAAGGCAGACTTTTTAGCTTGTATATTATCATTTTATACACCCCATATATATATATATATATATATATATATATATTGGATCCAGTATTGAATAATGTAACGTCTGTTTATCTAAAAAATCTATGTATGTAAATTGGTTTTCAAATCAACACGCGAAAAACCAACACACATCATATCTACTAGACATACATACACACACAATTATGAATATACATTATCATCTAATGCTCACAACGATGAACTATTATTTTCAGACACTTTAATAAAAGTCAAACATGTAAGATTTATATACATTTCATGTTATTTATCTTATCATATATATATATATATATATATATATATATATATATATATATATATATTTTAATCATTTCACCCCGAGCAAGGCGGAAACGCCACTGATGTGCAGGGGGTTACATAAATGTAAAAAGATTAATTAAAAAAGAGTGAGGAATACAAGCTAGTTAGAAAGGAACAATAGAAAGCTGAGAAAGCAGGTGCGATGACAGATACATAGGTGGAGAGAAAGGGAAGGTTATACAGGGATGGGGAGAGAGCTAGAGGCCAGTGGTTAGTAGATGAGTATTGACTTTGCATTTAAATTTCTGGAGGTTGTAGCCGTCAGGAAAGCAAGTACACGGGAGTGAGTTCCACAGGCGGGAAGTGTGAGAGAGGAAGCTGCAGGAGTAGAATTGTCGTCTGCATTTGGCTAACCTGACTGTGAATATGTGGGACCCAGTTGCCAGTCTGGTTGAACGGGTAAACACCTGTTGAGGAGGCATCAGTGACTTAAGCTCATCCGAGCAGAAGCCATTAGGTTATTAAGATTTTTCTTCAATTTCAGACGTGGGAATATTGGTATGTCTCGTGAGACAGACAGTACCTCAGAAGAAAAACAAAATTTAGAGTGAAAAATTTGAAAATTTCGAAATATTTGGAAAGAAATCACATAAAACAAAATTAAAAGATTGGCAAGATAAGGACAAAACTTGATTTAAAAAGAAAACTTGAGAAAATTAAGGGAATTCTCACCACAGAGGTTGGAGTGACAAGAACTAATATTTATCGAAGCTGATACTCCTAATGTAAAAGTGAGATAGAAAAAGGCAGTGTGCAAAGAATTTTGACTTGATGAATGCAAGCAACATACCAACCTGAAGCAAATATCACAAAGAAGAAAAGTATATATATATATATAGTCGTGTATAAACCCACTTCCTGTATAGTGCGACTTCTGAATCTTTTTTTTAAAATCTGTTTTTCTTTCAAATACGTAGTGTATAACTCAAGCAATACTAACAGCTCTACCGTAGTTAAAAATTTATTGCGGTACCGGGCATCATTTTGCTTATTTTATAGATTAGATAAATGGTTGTCATTCTTTTTACATACAACGCTACCTCAAATGGTGAAAAAAACTTCTATGTGCAAGAGACAGTCAGTCTAAATTCAACCATCTGGAAGTTGAATAAACCATCATCCTGTGGAGATAATGGAACATGAATGTTATCGTGCTACTGAAATACCAGCCAACTAATTTTTTTCGTCACTTAACCTTGACATGCTTGTAATCTTGTATTTATTCAATATATATAACTATATAAATCTACATCGTGTCGTTGCAGTTTTAAATCTAGTTTTTATTATATACCAATCCCTCGCGTGTCTTGGTCAACATCGTCAATGGCATCAAGCAATTCTGAATCGACCGAAGCTCAAAAAAGTTGGCTGGACTCAACCAGAGGTTGTGTTATATGTATATATATATATGATTACATGGCCTTCCACATCCTCCGGTCTTTTATCATTTAATAAGTTTTTATTTCTTATTTTTTCTAAATCCTGATCTGACACATTTGCCGAAGCCCATCGTGTATGTTAAACACTGCTTTCCTCTGTCTTCCTTTTCAGGTTTTTCAAGCATCCATTACTAATTACGGGCCCCAGAAATTTCGATTGTCTCCTCGTGATATTAAGTATCAGTCAGTTAAGTGCAATACGTGAAAACCTCTTGGACGATCATGTTTCGGAAGAGAAATGACTGAGTAGGCAGAGTATTTTCTCGCTGTAAGTTGCGATTACTTCTTGCTGTAGACTGGTTGCCAACCAAGGCTATAGAACCCAATCTGATGTTAAGTATAAGTATTCTTTTTGCTTACATCCTCTCCAAAACCTCGTTGTTGCTTACATGTTCGGTATTCTCGGCATTTCTCTGTAGAACTGCATTTCTGGTGCTTCACGTCTTTTCCCCATCTTTAAGGAGATTGCTCGTCATTCGCTGTCATGCTGGAGTACAGATATCGCGTAACAGTACAGTACTCTTTTCTTTGTTTCCAACGAAACTTTTCTGAACCTTAGTTTTAAAAAGTATCTTTGGCCATCCCAATAAGTCTTCAGGTTTCAGTGCACACGATCGGGTACTCTTGCTATCCACCTCAAGGTCCTCGATCAAATCCATCGGAGAATCTGTAATGTGCTCGATTCCGACTTGGTAGCTAGGATACAGTCGCTTTCTCACCGGCGCAGTGTGGCTTCCCTGTGTCTCTTCTGCAAATACTTTCACGGCTTCTGCTCCGATGAACTTAGCCCACCCGTACCCGCTATATATGAATTTCCTCGAGCCACAAGATTAGCAAATAGGTCCCACCGTTTTACTGTAAAACCAATAAACTGTAAACGCAAATTCTACTCCCTCAGCTTCTTTTCTCGCACTTCCCGCCTGTGAATTCCCTTCCGAATACTTGCTTTCCAGACAGCTATAATCTCTAAAAATTTATATGTAAAGTCAATAGTGTCACTAACTTACATACTCTCTCTTATAGTTTTTTCTCCGTTCACCCAACTCTCATCAGTATTCTTTTCCTTCTCCTACACTCTTCCTGATATGCCCTGCAACCTCTCACTCCTTCTCATAACATTCTTCCTATGTAACCCCCACAAAACAGTGGCAGTAAAATGCCTTGCTTGGAGCGACAGGATTATAAAAAAAAGCAAAAAAAAAAAAGCAAAAAAAAAAAAAAATGGAAGTTTTCTCGTAGCAAATTACATGCTTCCCTTTAATGTAGAAATTCTATTGTAAGAAGATCGGAACGAGATGCAAGTCGTATTTTGTGAAGAAGACGCCATTGCTTTTTAGAAAGAGAGGGAGACGTAAATAATGCAGTATGATTTAATTAGATTCGATATTTTCAGAGAAACTCGCTATGACATCGAGACTTTGCTTTATTGCGGACACAGCGCGATGTCTTTTAAAGACAATCAACAGAAACATTGACATGTAAAGCAAAACAAAGAAGATAGTGTATGGTAATGTCTTGAAGGCTGTCACAATGCGTTTAATAAAATAAAGGAAGGTAAAGAAGTCGTTGGGTATTACCTATTTATTATACATTGATATTTCGAGATTAAAATCTCATCTTCAGAATTGTAGGATAGCTTGTGTTCGGGTTCGTGCCTTTCAACGAATGGTCATTCCTGGCTGCTGCTGTCATTAATTGTAGTGAGTGCGTGTCTGTGTGTAAGTGTGTTAGAGCATGTATGTGTGTGTGTTTATGGTATATATATATATATATATATATATATATATATATATATATATATATATGCGTGATTGATAGCTGGGACCTTCTTACGGTCTGTTGATATCAGTCTGCTTTAATATGTGGTTTATCTAAGTATGCGTCGACCTGACCGTTAGTTTGACTTTTGACAAAGGGGAAAAGGGCTTTGCTTTGTTTTATGACTGGTGTTTATCTATCTGCCTTAATGGGCGTGTTTATTTTTATTTTTTTATTTTTTGTCGTCCCGTATTCGTTCTCGTGTGTGAGTGTTTATGTGCGTATACTTCTTGTATTTTATTTTATTTTGTTTTATATATTTATTTACTTACTTTAATTATTTTATTTATTTATTTATTTTATTTATTTATCTGTTTTTTCTTTATGATAATTTCATATGTATATACCTACATACCTTTTATGGTATCATGTATCCGTGTATGTATATAGATAAATGCGTGTGTGTGTGTGTATGTGTGTGTGTGTGTGTGTGTGTGTGTATGTTTCCGGTGTATAGTGTGTTGGAGTATATATATATGTGTGTGTGTGTATGTGTTTAGTGTATAGTATGTCGGTGTGTGTGAAAATATGTATGTACTAGCAGTATAGCCCGGCGTTGCTCGGGTGTAATAAAAGCTATAAAACTAATCCATGGCCCTGGAGCTCAGACTCAGCTTAAACAATATTTGTGTAAATTTTGTTGAGAATCAGATAAAAATTTATATAAAGGACATACAGACAGATAAACAGACACACACACAAACATCTTGCCTTTTATATATATATATATATATATATAAATATACTATCGATTTTCTGCACTATTGTAAGAACTGCAACCTTGAAACTTCTGAATATCTTTTCTTATGTCTTTGTCTATGAGTGTATCAAATTTGATTAAAATCGAACCACTCCTTCTATAACTCGATTTTTTCGATTATCGATTTTCGATATTTATCGGGGGTACCTCGACACAAAACCTAGCTAAGAACACTTGCAGACGCTTATAGTACAACTGTAAATTTTCAAGAAAATAGATTCAGCCGTTTCAGAGTCTATAGGTAACGGACACACACACATACATACAGACAAAGTTCCATTTATAAATAAGTTTAGATATATAGGTGTGTGTATATGTGTGTTATTTATAGGTGTGTGTATATGTGTGTTATTTATTCATTTATTTTTCCCCTCTGTGATCGTTTTATATGTATATGCCTGCATACCTTTTATGGTATCATATGTTCGTGTGCGTGTGTGTATATAGATACATGCGTGTGTGTGTGTATATGTGTTCCGGTGTATAGTGTGTTGTAGTATTATGTATATGTGTGTGTGTATGTAAGATAGTATATAATCGTGAAGTGAGCGAAATTCAGAGAGTCTGTCTTGCAAGGCAATGGATGTCGGCTTGGAATGAAATATCGGAGAGCCGAGTTCGAATTTCAGTTGAATTTGTAGAATTCACTTACGCGCAAATACCCTTGAGAAAGGTAGGAATCCATCTCTTCTCCCTCCAGCTATGGATTCAGTAGGAAGATAGGTTGGGTTCTAAATAATTGTTTAGTAACCAGTCTTTTACAGAAAGAAGTGGCAACCTATTACACAAAAATTTTCTGCCTAGTCAGTCAAGGATAGAAAAAGACATGATCGTCTAAGCGTGTATCGCATATGGCACTTGAATGGCTGATAATAATAGGTCTAAAGTTTTTTTTATTATGCTTATTTTTACATAAATGTATACACACATACATGTAGAGTCTGCCTTGGTTATGCTAGCCATACTGGCGATGCAAACCAGGTTTCCCAGACACAACCCGTCTCAATTCTCTTTGAGCTGCGAGGCAGGTGCTTCTAGCCAAGTTTGTGGGCTTCTTCTCTCGCAGAATTGTCTACCTGAATCAAAATCATTCGAATGGCTTCATCAAACTCACTACACTTCAAGAGTAAACAGGGCCTTCACAGCCATCTCCGCCACAGGCACCACAGGGGAGAAAAGGAATGGGGAGAGTGTATTCCGATACCAATTCTCAGATGTGAGCGAAAGCAGACTACTATATATATATATATATATATATATATATATACGAATGAAAAAACAATATGCAACTTGCCAGAAGATTTACAACCTTAGTCAAGGAAACATCTCGAACAAGGAAAGAAAAATAGGAAGAATGACAGAAAGGCATACACCTACATATTTAGTAAAATTATCAATGCCAAGATTATCTAGACAGAGCAACGTTCTACAACGCTAAAATTTAAAAAAGGACAGCACGAAACGTTTCTAGAGGTTCTTCAGATAACCAGAACGCTTATATATATATATATATATGATGTATCGAAGCAGCAGATAATTTTCTAAACAAATATTTTTAAATATAACAGATAAGGAATGCCTATTATGTTTAATCATGAGCTGTTCTAAACATCGTATTTTGGCTTTAATTTCAGTTGAAAATAAAGACAGAAATTGTCAAACATTTCAATATTTTTTATTACATATAAAAGTCTATCTTCTGCCGAACGCCCATAGACCAGAGGTAGAATCGCCGACTGACGCCAATTCGGTCGGGTTTCGATCCTGGGTTAAAGGCAATCGGAGTCTAACCGTACTGATGATCTGTAATTCAGCGAAACAGATCTGTCTACGGATGTCTATATATATATATATATATATATATATATATATATGTATGTATATTATGGACTATCCCGTCGATTTTGATGTATGAGTGTCGAACTGAGTTAGACTGGCGCACAAAGAATTGTTTAGAATGGTGAAGGCTTGTGTAGCACCATCCACACTTTTTGGAACTGCTGATAACAAACAATCGGTGCAGAAGATTGCCACGGATCGCATGAATAGAAGACCTGAGTTATTTAACCCAAAACTGGAGGAAAGGGACGGATTAATACCTTTCTCAAGGGTACCAGTCCGCAAGTGAATGCAGCGTGTTCGCGAGAATTTAATTTTAGAATCCAGTATTTTTCTTTCTTTCTGCGTGAGTGTGTAGAACTAAATACGGAGTCTATTAGTAAACATTAAATACACACAGGCTAGGGTTAAATAGGGACTTAGGTGTTTTGAATCTTTATAAATATTTCAATAGCTAAACATTTTTTAGATACAATTAAAATAAATTTTCTCTAAATCAAAATTTATATGTATTATTAAAGATAGTTTTACGTTTATAAATATTTAAAAAAATTCTGTCGCTTTCTGCGTCACGTGATATAAACAATCTCTCCACGAACGCTCTCGCGAAATACGTTTCTAATTTAAATTTCAAAATCATTTGTTTCTGATGAAGGACCGAGGACGGTCTGAAATGTAAAATATAATAATAGAAATAAACAAATACTGTCAAATAATACACTTTTAAACTTACAATTTTTTAGCAGTTTTTCCTATATATATATATATATATATATATATATATATGTGTGTGTGTGTGTGTGTATGTAGTGCATTTAAACAGCAATGCCTTCTCAATACAAGCTTCATTAATTATAAATTATTAATGCATTATTAATTAAAAATATAAAAGCCAACACTCAATATTATCAACTGTGAACAAGGCCACAGTGGATTGACCGTGTTTGGAAAAAAGTCCTACAACTCTTGATACATACAAGAAAAGAATTCATATATTCAGGTAAAAGTAAAAATGAAATTATCTTTTATAATGGCTAAAATTATTTACCGAAAGAGCTCCGACATACAAAATATTTGAACAATTTCTGCATAATTTATGTCTAGAAAAGAAAATTATCAGAACATAAGAAAAAAATGAATAAAGACCTTAACTGCAGTAACCTGTCGTTCTTAATCAAACGTGTACACATATACAATTATATATATATATATATATATATATATATATATATATATATATATATCCATGTGTGTGTGTGTGTGTGTGTGTGTTAGATATCATAGGAACGGATCGACTGTGAATAGAATCACGTTCGTGCGTGCAATCATCAAAGAGGGATGAGTAATATTTTCCGCTGTTGAAACATAACAATTTAGTGAATCGTTTCTGACAGTTTCAACATCAAACACGTATAACTGGTATCAATTAATAGCTCAGTCGGTAGCACTTGTTCAGCATGAACAGCTGAAGGCTCACGAGCAAAGCATAAGAATTTCGCCAATTTAACTGATTTATCGAAATCACCAAGACTGTCTTCCTGCGATATCTTTACAAGAGTAACAAAATGTCGATTTTTCTTTATTAATACATAGATTTCAAGAGGCCGTTGGAATTTTTTCTACGATACTTAATAAGGATAGAGATGACAGGAGAATTTGATAATTACGAGACGCACAGAAATCAGAATGATTCTAGGTGTAAATAGGTGGCCGTTCAGGGATAAAAAAGGAAGGTAAAAAGTTGAAAGTTACTTCGATAAATGTAGAATGAAGCGATCTAATTTAAGTTCAATGACGTCTGCTGGCTATTTTTTAGAACCTAATCGGTAAACACTGTTGGGCTGTTCGGGTTTTACAGGCTCTCGAGGATAAGAAATGAGAGTTGACATTTTAAAAGATTTTTCCCAGCCAATTCTGATATCTTAAAGACTGTAGCATAGAACTAAATTACTACTACTAATAAAAATTTTCTTGAGTCAGACATATCTCTCAAGGTTTCTGATCTAAACTATTCCCTGTTAATCATTTGAGAGCCCCCTTTCTGCATCCTCAGCACGTCTGATGCTAACCTTTGGTAATATTTCGCCTGCTCTGGTTAACATTCGCGACATACATGAAGTCAAAAGACTACATTGTGTGACACCATCTTTATCACAACATGGGACAGTGGCCCGTTGTTGCAAAAGACGTCTTCTAAACCAGCTTTTGTGGCGACATCATCGGATGAAATTGTCACGACCAGCAACAGCGACTAAGCCAACCGGTCAACCTGACGGCAGTGTCACAACTGGAATCGTCACGACCGTCAGCGAGAACGAGCGTCACCTTAGACAGACGGCAAGCCCGGCCTGAGGCGTCACATCTGGTGCCGTCTCGACCAGGATCTGACCTGAGGGTTGCCAGCCGGGCGGCAACGTGTTACACATTGAATCCGTTGCTATATCAGTTACTAGATCAGTTAGTAAAGTTGGTTCACTTTATTTTTTTCAGAATCTATCTGACATATCTATAAGTCTACTATTCTACTATTCGTCCATGCTTGAAATATTGCTATATTTGGTCCAGTGCCCTTGCTATTTATTTAGAGATTCTTGACACAATCCAAATGGGTATCAGCAATATTATTGGTCCTGGCATGTTGTCTCGGCTTTGGTAACTGCCATAGTGTAGCTTCCCTGTGCGTCTTCTGTAAATAAAAAATAAATAAAGACGCAGTGTTTTTCTGAAAGCAAAACACTACGTCTCCTCGGCTTAACTCTCACAAGAGACCTCAAGTGGAATGACTATACAGAATCCATAGCTAAATCCGCTGCCAAGAAAGTCGGTTCTCTGTGTAGGGCCAGGAAGTTTTTTCTGCCTGAAACAATCCTGCACATATGTAAATCTACCATCCGACCCTGCATTGAATACTGCTGCCATATCTGGTCGGGTGCTTCTGCTATCCACCTAAATGTCCTAGACAAAATCCAGCGGAGAATCTGTAATGTAATAAATCCCGATTTAGAAGCTCATATACAGTCACTTTCTTACCGACGCAATGTGGCTTCCTTGTGTCTCTTCTACAAATACTTTCACGGCTTCTGCTCCGATGAACGTAGCTCACTGGTGTCTCCTATATATAAATTTCCTAGAGCCACAAGATTAGCAACTAGGTCCCATCCTTTTACTGTGAAATTAATAAATTGTAAACGCAAATTCTACTCCAAGAATTTAAATGTAACGTCAATAGTCATCTCCTGTTACATCCTCTCTCTCATGCTTCTTTCTCCGTTCACTCCACTCTCATCAGTATTCTCATGCTACTCTTACCCACTTCCTGACACCCCCCTATAACCTGTCACTCTTTCTCATAACTTTCCTCTTATGTAATCCACTACAAAACAGTAGACAGTAAAATACCTTGGTTGGGGCGATATGATTATAATATATATATATATATATATATATATTGTGTGTATTTTGGCAGCATTTTTTCATTAATGCAGGTTTCATTGAATAATATAGACAAGTTTTGTCTATTAATTTTGTGTAGGATCCGTTCATACCGTCTGATATACTTGATGGTGATGTCGTTAAAAGACAACAAAAAATCATAGTAATTGTTGATTTTTTTATCGGGTCTAAGCTTTCGGCTCACATAAGCCATTATCAAAGAGTAAATATTAACACACAGTAAACATAGAACATTTAAGTTATTAACAATATTATTAATAACTTAAATGTTCTATGGTTATTGTGTGTTAATATTTATATATGTCTTCCGGTTACATGCTTTCCATCTCTCTTTAATCTTCAAAACTTTAAATACAATGTCTTTCGTTATCTATCGTTTTCCCTATTACTCTTCTATTGTTCTCAGTCCTCCATAATGTTTTCTATTTTCAAATTTTTCACACCCACTAATTGTTTATGCCTTAGTGGCTTTACGACCTTGCTAGGAGTGAATCCGATTATAAAAATTTTGTATCCTAGGGAACTAAAATCTGATTGTTTGAAAGACTGAGTTGTTTTTATGGTTTATAAACCATTTGAGAGTTATTTAAAGCCGAATCTAATTTAAGATTGTAGGAGGTTGATTACCGTATCCGATGTCCCAAACCAGTGTTGTATATCAATAACAGACAAACACGCATATATATAAAAATATGAGTTATATTTTTATTAGTGACGATGGACCGTGTAGAATAGAGGCAGGAGTGAGAGAGAGAGCGCTTCTAATGGGTTGACGAATGCGTACCCCGCAATAGCAGCATGCTATTGGGGGCAGCTGTGAACTGCCTTCCTTCGTGTTCTCCCTTCTTCTGACTGGCGAATCCGTGTTTTCGCGGTCTTTATATATCTTCCAAAACCGGGACTTGTTTCTTCCGGCTTTGCCTTGATCACGCGACGCCCACGCGACGCCTACGTAATTCTCAGAGTCACCTGTCTGTTTGCCTCTGAGTTATTTCCGCATCTGCCGGAAATAGGGTCAAAGTGACATCCGTTACTTTTCACCGACCGGAAACAACACGGCTTGTATCAGCCTTTCTTGGGTGGGCCAGACCGTTATATTACACCAGCCCAAAATACCGATCGGCTCAACAATGTTGTCGACCTTATCGCGCATATTGCATACATTTGACGACCTCACCGTTATGAAAACGAGTGTCATGACGAATATGCCGAGTTTCGTATCTTAACCTTACTTTGTTGGTATGCCGAGTTATCGCTTAATAATTAGAATAATTAATATGTTGTGTACCCTATTTATAGTCGGACTTTATATTCGGACATCTTCGCTGTTATCACAATGTTTCAACCGTTGTTCCTTCTGGTCTTTCTCAGATGCATATCCATCTGAGCAAACTACATGAAATTCCGAATTAAAGCATTTATCTCACATGATGCTGTGCCAAACTAAACTAGATTTTTTTAAAATAAGTTTAAATTTAACTGTGACTTAGGTGTTCAGGAATGGTTAAATCTTAATATCGATCTGAGGCCGTCAGAAGGTTGTGCATTGTGGTGCAGGAGATATCAGCTCCGGACGAGAAATCGGAAAACTGAGTTCAAATTCCATGGTTAAATGTAACTGACAAAATTCTTAATAAACAATAAGAAAAGAAAGAAAATGAACAGGGCAAAACAATAATATGCCAACAATATATTTGCAAGTCAAAAATAGGAAAAACAACAGTAATAAGACAAAAAGTTCACAAAGTTAGAATTGTGCTCATATGCAAAAAAAAGTACAGTCAAGTATTATAGAATTCTAACTTCAAGATTTTATACTTTGCTTCAAAATCGATCTTATATATTAACAATTCTGTTGGATTCTCATCTAAGTATAAATTATCTATCTATCTATCTATCTATCTATCTAGTGTATTGAGGCAGCAGCTAATTTTCTAAACATATACTGTTAAATATAACAGACAATGAATGTCTATTCTGTTTAATCATGAGCCGTTCTAAACATCGCATTTTGGCTTTAATTTCAGTTGAAAATAAATACAAAAATTCTCCAACATTTGGATAATTTTTTATTAAGTTGTTTTTTTTTTGCATTAACTTGCATGCAAATACGGTTGGAAATGTTGTTAATCCGCCTTTCCTCCTACCAGCTATCGGTTTAATATTAGGACAAATAGGGTTTATAGTCTTTGTTGCCAACTAGTTTACCGCTTATACTTTGCTCTGTATGGGAAAAATACTCAATATTCACGACGGGTCATTTCTAGAAATACTTCACCTCCATGATAACCAACAATTAATGTTGACTGGCCTTTCTGATAATGGTCTATGACATGAAAATGCTAGTTACTATAAAGTATTGATTTTTATGTACACACACACACACACATATGTATATATATATATATATATATATATATATATATATATATATATACATATATTAAGCACCATATTTTACAATAAACCCTGAAAAACGTGTCCAGTTTATAATAATAGAAGACCGTTAACAGCATATTCGAGAATATCCGTCTACTGGGACGGGTAGCCGATCCCCATTGCAGAAACCTGCTCAGTCATTCTTGTGTTTGTACAACATCTACAGACCCACTTGTGGATTGTACTGCAACTTTGCTGAGCGGATATTAGTTACAGTTGCTGGAAGAGAGCGCTTTATATAGTTGAACAAGGCTAAGACGGTTAAACCCTCGGTCACGATGACTTGCGACTTCAAGCCATCAGAATTACCGACGGTTCGCTTTGAAGAGACGTTTACCCAATTTCACTCACAACATTTATTTTGATAATACATATTTTGCTATATACTAATACAATTATTACATTGACAATTAAATTTTACAATAATACAAAAGCGATTAAATTTTACTAATGCAGGTGCTCAATCTGTTGTCCATCACAATTTACACAACTTTGAAATCCTCCCCTTCACGCTTCGACAAACATTTTTGCACAAGTCTCTTTGTGTATTAGTTTCTTGAAATGCATATCTTATATAATTTTTTCCAAATCAGCAACACTTCTTGGTTTTCGACTATAAACTTTGTCTTTGATGACTTCCCAAAAGAATACATCGATTGTGGCCAAGTCAGATGAACGAGCTAGCGAATAAATTAGACCTCTTCAGCTAATCCATCTCTCAGAAAATGTTTCCTCAAGATACCCATGGACTGCTCTTGAATAATGTAGAGGGGTCTTATCTTACTAGAAACAGTGAACACCATTGTAATAATTTAACCGATCAGTCAGTCAGTCAGTCAAGTGCCATATGTGATACACGCTTTTGACGATCATGTCTTGAAAGTGACATGACTGACTGGACAGAAGATTATCCTGCGGTAGGATGCCATTGTTTTCTGCGGTACACTGTTTGCCAGCCAAGGCTAAAGAACACAATCTGTCCTATTATTTAATCCATAACTGGAGGGAAGAGACGGATTAATACCTTTCCCAAGGGTATTTTATTCGTAATTGAATGCAAGGAAGTCAACTGGAATTTGAACTCGGCATCCTGATCTCTCGTTCCGAGTCGATATCCTCTGCACCACAACGCACATCCATTTAACCGAGACACGAAACTATTCTGCCTAATTTTGGAACACTGTATATAAAACTCACCGATCACTATGAGTGTGTATGTTAAGCGCTTATTTGGACTTAAACTCATTCAACACCTTAAACGATCCATCGCTAATCTAATCTATCTATCTAAACTTATTTATAAATGAAACTTTGTCTGTGTGTGTGTGTGTGTGTGTGTGTGTGTCTGTGTGTGTGTGTCTGTGTGCGTGTATCCGTTACCTATAGACTCCAAAACGGCTGAACTGAATTTCTTGAAAATTTACACAGTTGTACTATAAGTGTCTGCGAGTGTTCTTAGCTAGGATTTGTGTCGAGGTATCTCCGATAAATACCGAAAATCGATAATCGAAAGAATCGGGTTATAGAAGGAGTGGTCCGATTTTAATCAAATTTGATACATTCATAGACAAAGACATAACGAACGATATTCAGAAGTTTCAAGGTTGCAGTTCTTACAATATTGCAGAAAATCGATAATATATATATATATATATATATATATATATAAATCGTTACCAAGAAATCAAAATTTGACTTACATCCATTCATTTTTCTTACAGTCTACAGTTTCGCTTTAACTGGAAACAACAATTGCTTTTTAGTCTTTCGTGCAAACGTCCAAAGATTCTGAGCCCCAAGACCATGGATTAGTTTTAAAGCTTTCATTACACCCGAGCAACGCCGGGTTATACTGCTAGTGTATATATATATATATATATATATATATATATATATATATATAAGGTGCGATTGGTAAATTGTCGCATTAATTTTATTATTTCAAATATTGTTTAGACTGAGTCTGAGCTCTAGGACCATGGATTAGTTTTAAAGCTTTCATTACATCCGAGCAACGCCGGGCTATACTGCTCGTGATGCCATAAAAATGGTTGTTTCTCCGAAACACTCCAGTGAAAACCTGGGCACTACTGCTATCTTGTACATTTCCAAGAGCAAGGTCAGGCTGAAAATGGAATACGGTTGCTATGTATGGACATAGGCTACTCAGTCTTAATTTTCAAGTCTTGGTAGAGTACCAAATCTTTCCTGTTGTCGACGAATTATGTTCCACTCTGAAATCACTGTTCATTTTTATTTTATTTGTGAGACGTAAGTTCTCCTCGAGAAGCAACATCCCACGAACCACTACAGCCAAACGGCAGACATGAGGATACTTCCTAGATCACTATAATTTTAACCTGTACAAATCTAGTGCCAGCCATGATATTTCTCACATAACTTGATAAACTGTGCCTCTTAAACTGTAACCCTACGCTTTGAGTGATTCTTGGATTTGTTAAGGTGAACATCATTGTGAAATATATATACTCGCGATCAAAAATTTAATTGACTCTGGTCTTATAATTTTGATCATGTGTAAATCACCTCAGTTTATAAAAATGTAAATTTCTAAATAAAATGTTTGGAATGTAGCTTTTTGTTTCCATAACCTTTAAGATTGTAGTAATGGTAACCTTAAGTGGGAGGAGTTTAAAATCTATCCGTAAAAAAAAAAAAAAAAAATATTTTTAAAGATTTTTAAGTGGTCTTAAATTTTTGATCGGGAGTATATGTATATGTATATATAATCATTTCACCCCAAGCAAGGCATTCTACTGCTACTTTTGTGCAGGGGGTTACATAGGGGAAAGTGATGAGAAATAGGGGTTAGTTATAGTAAATGTGAGGAGGAGGGTAATAGACGGATGGGAATATCGAGAATTGGGGTGGAGTAGATGGAAAAAAAGAGCTTGAGAGAATGGATGCGAGTTAGTGAGATAGGAGATGTCTATTGACCTTCCACTTAAATTCCTGGAGATTGTAGCTGTCGCGGAAACAAGTATATGGAAGGGAATTTCACAGGCGGGAAGTGAGAGAAAAGAAGCTGGTAGAGTAGAAATTGCGGATATATTTTATCGGTTTCACTTTAAAAGGGTGGGACCTATTTGCTCATCTAGTATATGTATGTGTGCGGGTGCGTGTGTGCGTGTGTGTGCGAGTGTGTGCATACATACATATATATTTTCTACTTAACATTATTACTTCAAATGTTATTTATACTTAACAAAATGAAAAATAAATATCAAAATTGAAATGTAAAATAGAAACCAAGCTGGTCGGCAAAGTTCTCGGTGAGTTTCTCAACAAAGGAAGATGCAGGTTCGAACCCTGTTAGAAAGCACATTTACATGACTAAACTTCCCCGATAAACTTGGTAAACATTGTTTGAAATACGAAAAGGTCATCTATTTCAAACAAGGATATCCAATAAAAACAACGCTTGAATGTGTGTGTATATATATATATATATATATATATATATATATGTCTGTCTGTGTGTGTGTGTAATTTATAAAATTTATAGATCAATTTTAATTTTTTCTATCGTTATAAATTAGAGACAAATGGAGCGTCTATTAATTTCATATTTATATGTGTGAGTCAGTTGAGTGTCATACGTGATACACGCTTGGGTGATCATGTCTCGACAGAGACATGACTGACTGGGCAGAAGAACATCCCGCAGTAGGTTGCCATTGCTTTCTGCGGTAGACTGGCTGCCGACCAAGGCGATAGAACCCAATCTGTCCTGTTAACCCATAACTGGAAGGAATAGGTGGATTAATACTTTTCCCAAGGGTATTTGCGCGTAAGTGAATGCAATGAATTCGGCTGGAATTCGAACTCGGCTCCCCGATTTCTCGTTCCGAGCCGATATCCAATGCACCACAACACACATCCCTTTATATGTGTACATGTATAAAAAAAATATATGCTGTGTCGAAAAGCAAAGTGTATTTCTGAAATTGATTTTCAAAGCAGTCTTTGGAATAGGTCAGAACCGAATGCTAGAATCTTATTACGAAAACAGCAACAATATCAACAACAATAAATAAGAATAATAAATGAAATAAATGTTTTTCACTATCAAAATCCAAAGGATTCCTTGACTTAACTTTGCGTCACCTAAAAATAATAATATATGAAAATGAATAAAAGATACTTTGAGAGCGAATCAGTGAACTTCAGAATGTGTTAAAATTTTGTGCAGAAATAAGCATTCATTGTATATATATATATATATATATATATATATATATATATATATATATATATATATCAGTAGGAAATAATTTACTACAAATATATATATATTGTGCTAGTAAATTATCTACCTACTAATAATACCCTAATAATATTAATAATAATTATATATATATATAAGTACATACAATATATATATATATATATATATATATTGTATGTACTTATATACATACTTACTACTAAAAATATATATATATTTATATATAATATATATATATATATACATATAATATATAAATATGTATGTATTTATTTACATATATTACGATAATTAATTATCTTCCTACTAATTATAGCCTAATAAGAATATATATATATATATGTGTGTGTATGTGTGTGTTTAGACAAAGAGAGAGAGAGAGAGAGAGAGTGAGAGAGAGAGAGAGATAAAAAGAAGGAGAGTACGAAAGAACGAATAAAGAAATTGTGTAATAATAATAATAATAATACTGATTGATATACGTAAAAGTATGTTAAATTGTTCAGAATTTTATCAGCAAGTGTGCTCAAGAAACTTTTAGAACAAATATCAAATTATAATCATTATTGTTTTCTTCTCTCTCTCTCTCTCTCTCTCTGTAGATATATATATATATATATATATATATATATATATATATATATATGTGTGTGTGTGTGTCTGTGTGTATGTGTGTGTATGTATTATCTCTCTGTAAATGTATACATATGTATGTATCAATATATATATGAATATATGAATATATATATACATATATATTCTCTCTCTATATATATACGTGTATGTATATATATATGTATATATATATATATATATGTATATATATGTGTGTATGTATATATATATAAAGTGATAGAGACTGAAAGGAAATATATATACATATATATGAATATATGAATATATATACATATATATTCTCTCTCTCTATATATACGTGTTTGTATATATATAAAGTGATAGAGAGTGAAAGGAAACAGTGAAAGAGTGAGATACATAGAGAAACATAATGTATACTGACATCAGTAGGTATATTCAGACAATATATCATAAACTTTTGCCCATAAAACGTTACAAGAGTAAGCTTAATACAAAACGAAATAATGTTAATAATAATATTAATAATTCGCCCACTTTTTATTATTCTGACTGTTTCTCACCTATGTCTCTCAAATTTTGTGTCTTTGTCAGAATAAAATCGGGATAGAAATTATCAGAAACAGCACAACTAATATTTAAAATAAACATTGAAAAAAAAAATGTCAAAAATCGTGACCTTTTACCGGTAGTAAGCAGAGAGTCCCTGTCAAGCAGGAATGCAAGTAGACGGACATTTTGAATGTCAATCGACAGGTGGCGCTGTTTGTCTATCAGCATTCATGGTAACTCGGCCATTTGTACCTGCAACTATGCATCAGTGAAACCGCATTGAAATTGACTCAAACCTACGACAGCCTGGGAAAAAAAGTAGTTTAAAAACCTCAACAAAAATTATTACAATTATTATTATTATTATTATTATTATTATTATTATTATTATTATTATTTTCACATGTAAAAATTCTTAAGACCGAAAGAATAAAGAAAAGTAGAAAATCATCACGATTTCTCATATATAATATCTATGTAGTATTCTTGTTCTATTCATAAGACTTCCTTTAATTCTTGGCAGAAGAAGAATTCCTTAAAAGTCTGATTTACAATTCCGATTCAAACAAAATTAATTTACAATTTATTCTTCTACTATGTACCGTGCCTCTTCAGGAGAGAGGTGACCATAGCCTTCCATATCTCACTATCCCGTACAGCTCTTAACATGATTCTTAGCAAGATTCGAGCGAGATATTCAAAGGTTTGTAGATTTTATAACTGATTTCACAAAGCTTCACAAATGTTCAATATAAGCACCACCTGTGACACACGCCATATCGGTAGTCAAGCTTTTGCCAAACGCGTTGCAGTATGTCTTGAGTAATATTCATCAGAACGTCAGTAATTTACTTCTTTAAGTTCCTCGCGACTTGTAGGAAGAGATGTGACCTGTTCTTTCACATAGCCCATTGAAAACAAAACACTTGGTGCCAAGTCAGCAAAACGTGATGGCCATTTCAATAGCACTTTGTCAATATTACTTGCCCGCCCGATCCATCTCCCTGATAGATTCTCATTGAGATTAACCCACACAGTCAAATAAGTTTTACCAATTCTGTTGAAATTATTTGAGGGAGAATTGGTTATGTTATTAGACTACGAAATGATGTAAATTGTGATGGGGCACAGTGTATATTATATCATAGCGATTTTCTGTAAGTAAAATTTGCTTGGATTCATTAATTCTTAACGTAAAATCAAGTATTGGTTATAAAAATTAAAAGAACGCTTTATTTATAGTCAGTTTGTACCTATTAGCATTTTAGTGTCCATGTTTTACAATTAAGCCATCATTAAATTCTGTTTTAGCATGATGTGTAAGCACATGTATTATGTTTTTTCATATATATATATATATATATATATATATATTTAATCATATCACCCCGAGCAAGGCAGTAAGGCCACTGGTGTGCAGGGGGCTACGTAAGAGTGAATAGATTGGAAAAAAGAAAGCCGGAAAGCACGTCCTAAACAGGGAACAAGGGATGAGCCTCGACACCTGTTCAATTGACGTGGGTGGAGTGTGAACCGGGCGATAGTTCAGTCTATCTACTCCAATTGAAAACAAAATAAACAAAAAAGAAAAGTGGAAAGATTGGAAAAGAGAAACCGGAAACCACATCCTAAACAGGGAACAAGGGATGTTCAATAGAAACAAAAATTAGCAAAATAAATGAAAATACAACTTGGACGGTCAGTGGTGTCTGGAATTAAAATAAGCCGTCTAGGAACGTAAAAGTTATTAAATGTACAGTGTACAATATTGCTATTGATTGTCGGTCTCACGCATTCCAATGAGATGGAGTGAAATGGTTGCTTGAATCAAATGTTAGGTCTGCTATACTGCATCGCGTGAGACAATTTTCTACACCCGAATTTATCTTGCATGTTTATGTGTGTACCATTATTACATGCAGTGAATATTGCTACCATATGCACCCTTGTACAAATTAACTGAAACAAATGAATAACTTCCTAGGATCTTTCACACTTTCCGTGATCACGTGTACGTCAACTCTTGGCATTAATTTTCTGGTAAATTTTTGTTTTGTTCCCCGAAGCCCTTTATCCCCCAAATCCTTCCAATACATCCTTAATTCCGTGCAAATGTATATGCTGAACTCAAATCGATAATTGTTTATAGAAAAAACGTACCTTTTTTTTTCATATTATCGACCAGAAATAAATCGAACTATATCGCACCCCTTACCACCGTTCTCATTTCTGATTCATCGCTGAATAACTTGAGGCGTAGCATACTGAATCCGTTTGGCAGCAATTACTCCGCGATTTGTTGTGTTTCGGAACTCATTTTCCGCGCATTAATCGCAAAATGGAAGTAAAATGACCAAAAAATCGTAAAACTATGCGTGAATTAAGTCTGCATTGAATAACATTTTCGAACCGTGGTTATGGGGTGAGAGAAACAGCGTCAAGAAGTTCCATATATTTCTGGTCGATAAGATGAAAAAAAGGTAGGTTTCTTCAATAAACAATTTGAGTACAGCATATACATTTGCACGGAAATAGGGATATTTTGGAAAGATTTAAAGGGGTAAAGGCCTTCATGGAACAAAACAAAGATTTACCAATTTTCTTTTCCGACATCATTTTTCTTTACCTTTTCGATTGATGGATCCAGTTTGTTTTTCCTCTTTGATGACACAATTGACAGTTGAAAGGCTGACAACAACAATATCCGCGATTTCTGTGTAGGTTTTCCAGTATGTTCGTGCAGCTTTACAATTTTCGTTCTCTTACTTGGATCAACGTCCATCTCAGCGTGGTCGTAGGACAACTGATCGACAGTTGAAACAGTGGTGTCTGGACGTGATAAAATTCTGATGCAATCACGGATGGCGCAATATTTTTCAAGGCCAAACAAATCCCATCATACACGCTAAAAATGTATTCATATTACAGTATTCTACTGTAAATGACCTAATCTGAGGAAAAAATACAAATCGATTACACCCTGCAACGCCAGGGGTTTTAAAACTGACCGTATAGCAAAAGAAAGGAAATTAAAGCCGTTGTTTCAATGAATTTGCACAAGAGTGTATGAACAAAATCCAAAGACGTATTTGCAACGACATTGGCGCTATCTGACATCCCGGCTTTAGTTTCTTCATCACTATAATGTCCACATCACGGTGAATACACCGGTACTCGCTCGATCACCGAAGTTAAGAAACGTTGAGCCTGGTCAATACTTAGATGGGTGACCGCTTGGGAATACCATGTGCTGTAAGCGTTTCTTGATGGATGTGCGTTGTGGTGCAGTGGATATCGGCTCGGAAAGAGAAATCGGTGAGCCGAGTTCGAATTTCAGTTGAATACCCCGTATTCCCTTTGTAATATAACAATCTCGCCCCACCCGAGGAAAGGCTGATGCAAGCGGGGGTGTTTTCCGGTCGTTGAAAGGAACGGATATTTGTTTGACCTTATTTCCGGCAGTAGCGGAAATGGCTACAAGAGGCAGACAGAACAGGTGTCTCTGAGAATTACGTGGGCGTGCGTGGGCGAGGCAAAATCCGGAAGTACCGGTTTGGAGATTATAAAAGACCTCGGCGCACGGATTTCAGACGACGCAGAGAGACAGAGGCAGACGAGAGAGCCAGACCAGGCCAGAGGAGCAACAGATACGACCCCCCCCGTCAACCCCTGTAGAAGCGCGCTCTCTCACTCTCTGTTCACTAGGCTACACGGTTCATCGTCATTAATAAAAAATATACATATATTTTTATATATATGCGTGTTTGTTGTTTATCGATATACAACACCTTAAGCACTGATACCCTTGGAAAAGGTATTAATCCGTCCCTTCCCTCCAGTTATGGGCTAAATAAGAAGGGTAGAACTTGGGGACCCTGCCCTTAAAAACATATCCCAATGAATCTTGATACTCGAAAAGAAAAAAAAGTATTACTAGACACAAAAACATATAAAAACAACAATAAATTGTTGAAAGAAAAAGGTATTAGCAGAAATAAATACATAAACAATTTAGTTGGCAATAAATGACCCCCGAGGTTGATATGCCATAAAACTAAACAACCAACCAACCAACCAACCAACCAACCAACCAACCAACCAACCAACCAGGTCAGAACCAATATTATTGCTGCATGACTTTTGTATTTTCTCAAGGTAGATAACCGTGGCACAGGAACATATGTGGCAGCTATATTCTAAGCATGAATGAATGGTAGACTTATAGGTATGTAAAATAGTTTCTAAAGAGATATTTAATAACTGATCTACTTTGTCTGCCATTTTTAAGGAAATAAAGTGCTGTTGCTGCTCACATTTCCAATTATATATATATATATATATATATATATATATATTGTCATCCGTATACAGATCTGTTTCGCCGTATCACAGCTCATTAGTACGATTAGACTCCGATTGCTTTTTTACCCAGGATTGAAACCCGACCGAAATATATATATATATATATATATATATATATATATATATATATATATATGTGTGTGTGTGTGTGTGTGTGTGTGTGTGTGTGTGTGCATTGAATTACCGGTGTCCACTTACAGAGGCTTTCAGAAAACAAAATGGCAAAAGAGCTAAACATAAAAATTCACAAGTAATGAACGTGCTAATAGAAACCATGAGAGACAACGTTCAAAGGGCTTTTTAATGACATATCCTTTTACACCTTTCAGCAGTTCGACATGCCCTTCGTCCAGAAAAGCAGACATGGTGTGAACACATACATTTACACATTCATTTGTTGAATGCGCACTTGTCCACCCGTACATGCATAAGCGCAGGTAAGCATCATAAAAGCAAATGGTAATTTCACATACAAGAACATAATATAACCACAAACAAAACACACACACATGCACACACACACATATGTGTGTGTCTGTTTTGCTTATGTGTATATCTTAATACATGCATATATATATATATATATATATATATATATATATAATCTTTTGCCTATGTGCCTAAATATTATATTCAAAGAATTTGTTCAATATTAGTTAATTTACATTTACAGTTTTGCAGACAGATGGATCTAGGCTTTCGCAGTTGCAAACTTATTATATATATATATTAAATATATATATATATATATATATATATATATATATATATATATGCCTGTGTGTGCGTTTGTGTGTGTGTGTGCTGATGTCTGTGAAATCTTGTTCATATATGTGGTTTAATAAGAGTCCTTTTACAGTTACATATCTACAAACATTTTTAACAAATTTCATTTACGTACACAGACACGAAGCACACACACACACACACACACACACACACACACACACACACCCTACACATATATATGTATATATATATGTTTATATGTATTAATATATGCCAGTTGAAATGCTTTTTATGGGTTTTCGTTTTCTCCATTTGAGAGTTGAAGCTCATTCCCATGCTTTGTTGCAGGTTGAAATGACAACCTTTTGAAAGGTTCTGTCATTTGATTTCAGGAAAAACAACAGCAACAACAACAACAATAATTTGTTAAAAGAAGTACCAAGGCAGAAAAACTTTCCCACGAAGCTAATCAAGTGCGATCGATCTGCTGTCTAAAGGTAAGTGATATTGAATGATTTTGAATTGGCATCTGGATTTTTCATTAGGACATATTTTCAACAAAAAGGGACAGATACATACTTGACTAAAATTTCATTTATATATATATATATATATATATATATATATATAGTCATCCGCAGACAGATCTGTTTCGCTGCATCACAGCTCATCGGTACGGTTAGACTCCGATTGCTTTTTAACCCAGGATTGAAACCCAACCAAATTGGCGTGAGTTGATTCTACCTCTGGGCTATGGGTGTTCGGTAGAAGAAGGCAAACTTTTTTAGCCTCTATATTGTAATTATACGCGCCCAATAGTCCTATTTTTACTTTATTTTAAATTTTAATTTTATAATTTTAATTTTTTATTTACATGTAATATTAGAATATTCAAAGTTTTACATTTTATGCTTTACGCTCCTTTACTTTCTTCTCCCTGTGTTTTAATATCATTTTATTTTATTTTATTTTATTTTATTTTATATTTTAATTGAAATTAAAATTTTGACTTCTATCTACTCGTAATCTTAGAATAATCAAGTTTTCAATTTTGTTATTAAAATCGAAGTAACTTTATAAGATTTAATTCCCATGAATATTGAATGAATAAATTATCAGTTTAAAATATGCACCTGATGATTGCATAAGGCATGAAACTCCGAACCGTGCCAGAGACTTAGTACAATTTGCATATTTCTTAATATATATATAATAGAACTCAGTTCATACATTGAACACTATTTTATTAGCACCTGAATAATCATACTATACATATGTGCACCCTCATATGTATATTTAATTCACCTCACTATATATATATAAATAAACTTATTTATAAATGGAACTTTGCTGTGTGTGTGTGTATGTGTGTGTGTGTGTGTCTGTGTGAGTGTGTCCGTTACCTATAGACTCCGAAACAGCTGAACCGGTTTTCTTGAAAATTTATACAGTTGTACTATAAGCGTCTGCGAGTGATCTTAGCTAGGTTTTGTGCCGAGGTACCCCCGATAAATATCGAAAATCGAAAAGATCGGGTTATAGAAGGAGTGCTTGGATTTTAATCAAATTTGTTACACTCATAGACAAAGACATAAGAAATGATATTCAGAAGTTTCAAGGTTGCAGTTCTTAAAATAGTGCAGAAAATCGATAATATAAATATATATATATATATATATATATATATATATATATATAAGGCAAGATGTTTGTGTGTGTGTCTGTTTATCTGCCTGTATATCTGTATTCTTTTCAGCTCTTTTATTTTAGTTTTTGCTTCGGGTTTGGCTCTAAGTAGGTATAATTGTAGTTCTTAGTCTCAACCATGATATCATTTACTCAGAGGACTTATTTAACCTTCAAAATTCAACTTATTTGATATCGATACCAGGAAATCAAAATTTGACTTACATCCATTCATTTTTCTTTCAGTCTACGGTTTCGCTTTAACTGGAAACAACTATTACTTTTTGTCTTTCCTGCCAACGTCCAAAGAGTCTGAGCTCCAGGACCATGGATTAGTTTTAAAGCTTTCGTTACACCGGAGCAACGCTGGGCTATACTGCTACTATATATGTATATCAGTATGTCAGTCAGTAAAATTGACATACAAGATACACTGAATGAGCAGAAGATTTGCCCACAGTAGGTAGACATTACGTTATGTACGGTAGACCGGGGCTATACAACCTAATCTATCCTGTTACTTAACACCCCAGATGGAGGGAGAAGGGATGGATTAAAACTTTTCCCAATGGGTGTTTGCGCTTAACTGAATGCAACGATTTCATTTGGAATTAGAACTTGGCTCTCCGATTTCTTGTTCCAAGCTGGTACCCACTGTACGTCGACGCATATCCTCTCTCTCCCCCTTTATTTACCTATGTATCTCTCTCTCTGTCTGTCTGTCTCTCTGTCTCTGTCTCTCTCTCTCTCTCTCTATATATATATATATATATATATATATACGCCACCGCCTGTGTGTATGTACATATACTTATATCAATTGATAAATAGATATGAATAAGCATTAACAGATTGATCTGAATAGACTAAAATTTCCATACTTTATATAAGTTCATTGAAGAAATTAAAATTCCTAAAATTGGTTGTGTCTTATTAAAATATCTATCTATCTATCTATCTATCTATCTATCTATCTATAACTCTTAAACTCTCTGTCTATTCATATAAATGCAAAAACAGAAATTAGATGCTTTACTAAATTTAAAATAACCAACTTAATCATACCCATTTACTCTTCTCTCTCAGCTGATTTTTTGTAACAGAGTAAAATGTTATATCAGTTAAGATGTTCTTTGGGTGGTTTTATCTCTGACAAATAATAAGTACATATACTGGCTTGAAGAAAAAACATTATCCGAACATCTTACCCTCCATATGTCGGATACAATTTCTATCGCACAACATTCGTGTCCACCTTCTCAATAGAGGAATATACTTGTTGACAACAGCAATATAGTACACCATGTAAATAATAAACAAAAGCTTTCTCGCGTACCCCTATCTCACAAGCAACCAACAAACACCGAACAACATTTATTATCAGCATAGTTCAAACGTTTTAACATACATTTGAGTTCACTAACTTTTAATACCATATTGCATCTTACTGTATCTGGTTACAGTTTTTGAAATGGGAACACCTTTTTTCAAAATATTGTCACTATAACGGTTTATATGAAAACAATTATAGCAGAGAGCGTTCGCACGTATTTGCAAAAATCACAATAACACAGATCACAATTACATTAAATTTGTCTTCGTAATTCACCCCTGAGTAGGATTTTGGAGGAGATTAAAATTACTTGGATTAATAAAAAAAATATGCTACCTTCCTTGATGTATTTTATCTTAACATCAAGAACATAATAAGAGAACTAAAAATGAATATGATAAAAAATACATATGCATACTAATCTATCTTATTTAATGAAATATGCTTTAATATACATCCATAAATACACACACACACACACACACACACATATATATATATATATATATATATATATATAGATACGCCATATATATATATATATATATATATATATATATATATATAGATAGATAGATAGATAGATACGCCACCGCCCTGAAAGACTTTAGTGGTTATTTCTGGAGCCTGTTATATTCAGTGTCAGATGATTTTTGACAACTAAAGGAAATTACAAGACCTCTTACAGAAAGTAGCAGAAGAAAATAACAAGAAAGGACTAGAGATGAATTGCACGAAAATAATGCATGGTTATCAGTAAAAAGGGCAGACCAAAATGCCAAATACAGGTCGGGGATACTAGAATCAAGCAGGTACAAAAGGTTAAATACCTGGGAAGCTTTATAAAAGAAGAAGGAAATTGCGACACAGAGATCCGAACGCGAATTGGCATGGCGAAGGAAGCATTCCAGAAGTTGAGTAAGGTATTAAGAAACTGGACAATTTCGCTAGACACTAGGAAGAGAGTACTGGATTTCTACGTGATGTCCGTCCTTTAATATGGCAATGAATGCTAGACAGTACCATCAAAGATGAAGGAAAAACTTGAAACAACTGAAATGTGGTTCTACAGAAGGATGCTGCGAATATCATGGATCGAGCATGTGAGCGATGATGAGGTCTTGGAAATGATGGAAACAAAAAGGAAATTAATACTGAGCATCAGGAAAAGATAGCTGAAGTTCCTAGGACACGCAATGAGGGAGGAGTACTTGGAGAATCTGATACTAACAGGCCAGATATAGGGGAAAAAGAGAAAGGGGAAAGCCACGGATAACATATTTGAAGGACCTAATCAGGTGGATGACGGAACGAAGATTGCATGGTGTAACAAGAGAAGGAGTGCTCTGAGCCACCAGGGATAGGGAAACGTGGAAAGCCTTGATCGCCTACGTCCTGAAGGGACATGGCACATAGAAGAAGAAGAAGAAGAAGAAGAAGAAAAAGAAGAAGAAGGATTTTGTTAGTTTCATGCCACTAGTCATAATTTGTATTTATTTCTGAGATGAGTAATTTCTTTTAATAATCTTGAAATTATTTCAAAATTTTGTCCTCATCTTGGTTAATAAAGATGTTTATAAGAGTCACAACTTTTCGACCAAGTGTACCCTTGTCACCATCAGCTGTCCATAGGTGTCTGATATGAATTATCTTGTTGATTATTGCGAAATATCCTGTGAAATTTTATAATCCAACATGAAAGAACAATAGATTTAACACATATGTGACGTAACGCACCCCTTTCAGTCGTAACAACCAAACATTGGTAAACTATTCCTTAACTTAATTCATAAACATTTCTGTCATTCACCCACACTAAAAACCTTCAACAAAAACAATATCAAAGTTAGATAACATAGATTATTAGATTATTAGAGTATTAAGAAACAGGACAATTTCGCTAGAAACAAAGAAGAGATTACTGGATTGCTATGTGATATCGGTTCCACAATATGGCAGCGAATGCTGGATAATATCATCGAAGATGAAGGGAAAAATTGAAGCAAGTGAAATGTGGTTCTACAGAAGGAGGCTGCGGATATCATGGATCGAGCATGTGATACTAACAGACCAGATAGAGGGAAAAAGAGACAGGGGAAAACAGCGGATAACATATTTGAAGGACCTGATCAGGTGGATGACGGAACGAAGGTTACGTGGTTTAACAGGAGAAAAGGTGGTAGGAGCGATCAGGAACAGAGAGACGTGCAAAGCCATGATCGCCTACGTCCTGAAAGGACAAGGCATATAGAAGAAGACTATTCTAAACCCTGTATTTGTTGCCATGGGGTTTTGTCAAGACAGAACGAGGAGGTAAAAAGCTTATATTTGAAAGAGACGCCTATATTGTTGACAAAACCAGTGACTCTAAAAGTTACTATAGGTGCTAACATCAAAGTTGTGCAACGAAAGGCTTACAGCAATCGATGATGTAATTAGCAGAACATCTTTGGAGCACTCGCAGTTACCAAATCCTGGACTGTTTGCCCATACTTTATTTTATTGGATACTCGTATTTTAGTAGATACTCTTGTTTATTATTAAACAGTATGTTTATAGCTACTGGCCTAAATAATCGAGAAATAGGCGTCCACTAGCGAGATTCGAACCTACGTCCCCTAGAGAAAGCCGTTATGAGTGCCTTAACCGATTAATCACATAGCGTAATTTTGAATGGATATTCTTATTTGAATAGAGGACCTGCTTTTATGATTAAACTGTATATTTAATTGAATCTACGTATACTTATAAAAAACAGAGCACCTACTCAAATGCTTGTATATATATATCGAGACATATATATGCAGAGAGAGAGAGAGAGAGACAGACAGACAGACAGATAGAGAGATAGTTGATTTCCTAAGCGCCACTTAGATGTAGCATAAAGTCAAAAGTATGGGGTACCCAATAAGAATCGAACTCACTTACAAGCTTGCTAACCATTAAACCACGCCGGGGTAACCGATAGATAGATAGATAGATAGATAGATAGATAGATAGATAGATAGATAATGAAAAGACATAGATAGATAGATAGAAAGATAGATAGATAGATAGATAGATAGATAGATAGATAATGAAAAGACAAAGATAGATAGATAGATAGATAGATAGATAGATAATGAAAAGACATAGATAGATAGATAGATAGATAGATAGATAGATAATGAAAAGACATAGATAGATAGATAGATAGATAGATAGATAGATAGATAGATAATGAAAAGACATAGATAGATAGATAGATAGATAGATAGATAGATAGATAATGAAAAGACATAGATAGATAGATAGATAGATAGATAGATAGATAGATAATGAAAAGACATAGATAGATAGATAGATAGATAGATAGATAGATAGATAATGAAAAGACATAGATAGATAGATAGATAGATAGATAGATAGATAGATAGATAGATAGATAATGAAAAGACATAGATAGATAGATAGATAGATAATGAAAAGACATAGATAGATAGATAGATAGATAGATAATGAAAAGACATAGATAGATAGATAGATAGATAGCTAGATAGATAGATAGATAGATAGATAGATAGATAGATAATGAAAAGACATCGATAGATAGATAGATAGATAGATAGATAGATAGATAGATAGATAGATAATGAAAAGACATAGATAGATAGATAGATAGATAGATAGATAGATAGATAGAAGGAAGAATTAAATTGCGATATATAAATCGAATTTTTGTTTTATTTTTTATATTTGGCTCTGTAAATAGAATGTAATATTTGCATCGAGCCCTCCACCTTGATCTATTTTAATATTAATTACATTAATATTAATTAGGATAGGGTTTTTAGTATTTACCTATCTGATCATCCATTTGGCTTAAAAATATAATATCACACCCTGATTGAGCACTCTGGAAGAATGGTAGACTTTAAAAAACAGTAGCTACTCTGGCATGTACGCATCGCTCATTCAATAATGAATTAGTGCACTCTGGCTATTGGGCGTGTATAATGATAATATGCACGCTAAAAAGTCTGCCTTCTTCTACCGAGCGCCCATAGCCCAGAGGTAGAATCGCCGACTAACGCCACTTTGGTCGAGTTTCAATCCTGGGTTAAAAAGCAATCGGAGTCTAACCGTACTGATGAGCTGTGATACAGTAAAGCAGATCTGTCTGCAGATGACTATATATATATATATATATATACAATACCAACCATAATTATTAGGCTACCCCAATTTTTTTTAAAAGAAATGGTGTATTTCATACTATTTTTAGTTTTTATTACCAAATGAAAATAGAATGTTTCTTTTGTTATTATTAATTTTCAAAATTTTACAAGGCAACGAAGTAAAGATGAACTCGTCTGAATCACCCTAAATTTTCTTCATTCTTTCATTGATAAAACTGCAATATAGGTAATTATTAAATATTTATGACTTCATTTGATACACATGTTATTGTGCAGTATTAACAAAAGAACCCTTCTCTTTTCATTTACAATTATTCAGTTAGCAATAAATACTAAAAAATAGTATGAAATACATTAATTTTTTAAAACACTGTGGTAGCCTAATAATTATGACCGATCGTATACACATATTTATTTATTTATAAAATAAAACAAAATTTCAATGTTCAAATTCGTTGAATAACCATTTCTACGACAATAATGTCGCGTCTATATTTTCGTTGCTGAAGACGCGAGATTATTCTCGTAGACATAGTTATTCAACGAATTTGAAAATCGAAATTTTGTTTCATTTCATAATTAGCTCTGTAATTGGAATATAATAATTGCATTGAGCTCTCCACCTCAAAAATCTTTTAAATTTTTGAACTTCCGCCGGTAATATCTGATTTTTATTTTGAGTATAAGTTGCCGATGATTCGTGAAATCTCTCTTAGGGATTTCATATAGAAATCATCATACAACGGTTTTGAACTTCGAAATTTGTTTTATTTTATAATTTGCTCTGTAAGTTAAATATTAATTACATTGAACCTTCCACCTGTATCATTTTTTCATATTAAAATATTAATATTAATTAGAATCGGGTCTTTGGGATTTACCTTCCTGCTTTTCGTTTTGGATTAAAGTTTTTTTTTAATATATATATATATAGTATATTTGAGCAACAGTTTATATATATATATATATATATATATATATATTTTTTTTTTTTTTTTTTTTTTTTTTTCACTGCCACTACTGCGCAGGGGGCTACGTAGAGTGGAGAAAGGCTGATTAAATATAGGAAATGTCAGAGGGTGGGTGATAGGCGGGTAAGGATACCGAGAATGAGGGTTGTGTAGATGAGAGTGTTCTGAGAATAGTTGGGGTTAGTGTGATAGGAGGTGTCTATTGACCCTACATTTAAACACCTGGAGATTGTAAATACGGGAAAGCAGACTTGTGGAAGGGAGTTCCACAGGCGGGAAGCGCGAGAAAAGAAGCTGTTGGAGTAGAATTTACGGTTACATCTCATTTGTTTAACTGTAAAAGGGTGGGACCTAGTTGCTAATCTAGTATCTCGTGTAAATTCGTGCTTAGGCGGCACCAGTGATCTAAACTCATCGGAGCTGAAGCCATGAAAGTACTTGTAGAAGAGGCACAGGGAAGCCACATCACGCCGGTGAGAGAGCGGCTGCAGCCGGTCTGTCAAGTCACTATCAACCACGTTACAGATACTCCTTTGTATTTTGTCAAGAAGCCCAAGGAGAGCAGCAGGGGCACCCGACCAGATATGGCAGCAATATTCAATACACGGGCGGATGGTAGATTTGTATATGTGCAGAATAGATTCAGGTGGGAAAAATTTCCGGGCCCTGTACAGGGAGCCGACTTTTATAGCAGCAGATTTTGCAATGGATTCAATATAGTCATTCCATTTGAGGTCCGCCGAGAGTGTAAGACCAAGGAGGCGTAGTATTTTACTCTCTGGGAGGCTAGCCTGTCCCATGCTAATGGGAGGTAGATGCGATTGTCTATGGTGGTTAGTTGATAACAGCTTTGTTTTAGAGGCATTGAAATTTACCAAACATTTCCTACTCCAGGCCACTACGGATTGGAGGTCCCTTTCAAGTACGGCAGCGAGGTTCACTTTGTCGTCCAGACCTGGTTTCTGATCGATGCGAGAGTAGATTGTTGTGTCGTTGGCATACATGCCAACTTGGGATCTAATGGTGTCGGGGAGATCATTAATGTAGATCAGAAAGAGCGTGGGACCTAGGATGGAACCTTGAGGGACGCCCGCGTTCGTATGGTAGTTTTGGGAGGCATGCCCATTTAATACCACCTTCAATGTGCGGTTAGAGAGGAAAGACTGGATGAGGTCAAACAGATGTCCAGTTATCCCATAGCTCCGCAGTTTGCACAAGAGGCCAGCATGCCAGACCCTGTCGAATGCTTTGGAGATATCCAAGGCAACGGTTCGGGCTTACATATATTGTGTATTTGAGCAAAAATTTCTCTTTTAAACAGTTATCATTAAAAATGACAGACAGTGTATTACTATCAAGGTTTTTATATAATTTTTCGAGTGTTCATATAATTTTTTCTTTTCGAAACTCAAATTATATAAAAATTTCCCAAAGGTTTTGCATTTTTGAGCGCTTCCGGCTATATCTATAGGCATTATCATGAATGAATTTTGTTTTACTTGTAAATAAATATGTTTAAAATATATGTATATAGAGTCATGTTAATTCCCAAAATTGTTACCGTGTTAATAATTGATGTTTTTAAGTGTTTCTGTTTTTTTTTTTTTATTAAGAATGCCTCCAATATTTTTAATCTTCTTTTGCATGTGGATGATGTTATGTATATATTGCCGACAAGTATATCACGGATAGGTACTCGAAGATCTCCATATATATTTAAATGAGATCGGATGGAACTGCATATTATATATATATATGGAATCTCACACACACACACACACACACACACACACACACACACACACACACACACACATATATATATATATATATATATCCTTCCTGTCATGCTCATGGTGTGAGACTATAGCGAGGCAGCGTCGGCTCGGTTCATTCTCTTTACTACCAAGTATTACACTTTACTACGAATTATGAAAGCTCTTTAACGGTGATATAATATTTTATTATTTTTTGGGAATAATTATGTCGTCGGGTACTGAAGAATACAAATATATCTCCTCTAGTATAATAAAAACCGTTGTATATATATATATATATATATATATATATATAGTATATCGAGGCAGCAAGTAATTTTCTAAATATATGCTGTTAAATATAAGAGACAATGAATGTCTATTATGTTTAATCATGAGCCGTTCTAAACGTCGTATTTTTGCTTTAATTTCAGTTGAAAATAAAGACAAAAATTCTCCAACATTTGGATAATTATTTATTGGTTTTCTTCTAAGCTTTCGGTTCACATGAGCCATCTTTAGAGAGGTTGTTTAAACTGAAATATTATAAAATCCACCATCACCGACGATTTTATTTTGTGTTGATATAAAACTCCGCTTGGCAACGGCAAGTTCTTAAGTTTGCGATGCGGTTTTATGACGTCACACCGCGGGATAGCGTGAAATGACAACAAAGCCATGTAGTCAAATGCAATGTAATATGTTATTTCCTGTTTTAAAGTTGATTTTATTGAGTGTTGGTTGTTTCGATTTGATGTACATGGCCTCCAATATCTGCAGGTTCCTCTTACTGTGTGTATAAGTAAGGATCACCGTATTGTTGACCAAAATCTGTCTGATATTACCTAGATGTTTATGTTTTTCAGAGAAATGTTGTTTAATAGTACTCTGATCAGAAAGATGACATGTAAGTCTACGGGAGAGCGTGGTTGTAGTAAAATATATAGTACATATATTGGCTATCCCGCGGTGTGACGTCATAAAACCGCATCGCAAACTTAAGAACTGCGTTTATTATTTTTGGTAACTATTGCCGTTTCCAAGCGGAGTTTTATGTCAACACAAAATAAAATCGTCGGTAATGGTGGATTTTATAATATTTCAGTTTAAACAACCTCTCTGAAGATGGCTCATGTGAGCCGAAAGCTTAGAAGAAAACCAATAAATAATTATCCAAATGTTGGAGAATTTTTGTCTTTATTTTCAACTGAAATTAAAGCAAAAATATGACGTTTAGAAAGGCTCATGATTAAACATAATAGACATTCATTGTCTCTTATATTTAACAGCATATGTTTAGAATATATATATATATATAATATTTTCCTCCTCTCAAGCTCAGATGTTTATTTTTTTTTCTTTTATGCCTTAATGTAGGTACATCAGCACCCCCCGCCCCCCACACAAACATATATATATATATAACGTAGAATACTTGGTGTATAAGTCAAGTAAATTCCGATAGAGACTAACTGAAACGAACACAATGTTAAATTTATTTATTTAATTTAACAGTAATATAACTTAGAAAAAAATTAGTATCCTACATTTGATTTCTAAAAATATATATATATATATATTCTTTTTTCTAATATATATATTTTCTAAAAACATATTTATATATATTTTTCGAAAAAATTTTTAGATATTCTACAATTTCAATGAAAAAAAATTATATATATATTATATGCTTGACTCTTCAGAAATGAATTGAGTTCTCTCGGTGACTGGCGTCTGTACACACTGTTTATATACAAGACGTTAAAAGACCATTCTCTGTCGCGCCGATGGTTTAGGGAATAGGTACTCCGACTGACACGAAATCGGTCGAGTTTCGATCCCGGCTAGAAGCAAGTGGTTATGTCTAGCCACACTGATGAGCTGTGATACAGCGAGACGGGCTTGTTTGTCGATGACTAATATATATGTTGCCGTCATTTTAGACGGCATATCATTATCGATATTAATTTGCCGACATTTTTGATTGCACGGCCCACTCGCATAAAATAAAAGCTAATGTGCACGCATCTGAGCAGCACATCATGAAATATCAAAGTACAACTATGAGCATAAAACTAATACAAGTAGAAAACGCCAAAATACTCTGCAGTAACTAACACAGGGAAAGACCCAGCACACTAGAAGTTATTATTATACTAAATTAACAGCTCACATTAAATAAAATACCATTCACCACAGACGGAAGTATCTTGATGTGCATGGTTTATAATTAATATGCACACATATTTTATCAATACTATAATAATAAAGTCAGTTAAGTGCTAAACACGCTTGGGCGATCATGTCTCTTTCAAGACATGACTGACTGGGCAGAATATTATCACGCAATAGGTTGCTTTCTGCGGTAGACTTGTTGCCAGCCAAGGCTATAGAACCCAATCTGTTCTATTATTTAACCCCTAACTGGAGGGAAAAGACGGCTTAATACCTTTCCCAAAGGTATTTATACGTAAGTGAATGCAAGGGATTCAACTGGAATTCGAACTCGGCACCCCAAATTTTCGTTCCGAGTCGATATCCACTGCACCACAACGCACATCCACTATAATAATCACAAAGCAAAGAAGAAGAAAAAATTAAGGTAAATGAAGACATAAATACCTATTTTCGTGCGGTCCCATTCCTAAGAGACGTTACACATGACGCTAGACAATTTCAGACGTACAGCATCGCAAAGAATATGAGAATATAGACAAAAAAATTCTAACTACTACGCAAACAACACATCGGTTTTTGATAATGACTGCACAAGTTGAAAGTACTTGAACAAATATGACAGTTTATTCACAACTTCAAGCACAGTTTAACGAGTTATGCGAAAACTGGAAAAAACAGAATAAGAATTAAACAGAGATACATTGTAGGTTAATCTTAATCATGTTTGATTATATATATATATATATATATATATATATATATATTAGAGAGAGAGAGAGATAGATAGATAGATAGATAGATAGATAGATAGATAGATGTGTTCACAACTATCTCAATTTGTTTAAAAGCTATCTTAATCTGTTCTCATCTATCTATCTATCTATCATCTTGTTTATAAATTCCAATCTCAATCTCTTTCAATCTACATATCATATGTATGTTCATATCTGTCAATTGCACACACACACAAACACACACACACACACACACACACACACACACATATATATATATATAGAGAGAGAGAGAGAGAGAGAGGGAGAGAGTGTGTGTGAGAGAGAGATAGATAGATAAATAGATTTGTTCGCAACTATCTCAGTCTGTTCAAACCTATCTTAATCTGTTCTTATCTATCTATCTTTATATATATATATATGTGTGTGTGTGTGTGTGTGTGTGTGTGTGTGTGTGTAAAAGATGTGAACATACACCGACACACAGATAGATGGGAGATTGGAATTTATGAACAAGATGAGATAGATAGATAGATAGATAGATAGATATATAGATAGATAGATAATGAACAGACTGGTAAATATAT